>OU015500.1:30419274-30561774 GCA_907164885.2 Dolomedes plantarius
ATGTACTGTTTAGTATACATTTAAGAGAAACTACGGTGCTCTTGCAATTTTAAAGGAGGGAATTTTTTCTCACAGTTTCATAAACTAGTGAATGCGCGTCAGAAAATGTATATCTATTTTAGGAAAAACTGAATTTTGTACTATGAAATTTTATGATCTTGAACAGATAAAAACCTACACAAATTACCCAAATGTGTGAACACCAAATAAATTTTACAAAAATATTTTTGAAGAAAAATAGTCTACATTCTTTTAAAGAATGTAAGTTAAAGTTTTCGTTATGGTAAAGCAGGCTTGGTCCACTTATCAGCTGTCAGTATTATTAATAATTGTTATATAAAATAGGCATATTTTATATTACAGATGATTATAATAGTATATGCTGTAATATAAAATAGGCATATACGAAGATTTAGTTGTCAAATGACCGAATCCGTAGTTTGTTTACATATTTCATTAAGTTGGAAAATCTGCCAGAAGAGGGCGTGCCTATATCAAAACTGGGGTTCTCACCCAAACATTTCTCCTGTTTTAAAGAATAAGAAATCATTAAATATTTAAAACACATTCCTTCTCATATTGCTTCGAAAAGACTTATTTAAGAAATATGTTTCTATCTTTCCTGTTTGTTTATTATGTATGGAATTAGAATAAATCCTACATTACGTTTAGATTTCAGTGACGCATGGTGTAAACTGCTTGCTGGTGTGAGATCAAATACCTTAAGTATTTGAATAATGTTTTATTCGAAAATTGAAAAGTCCAGAAAAGAAATATATTTCAACTCACAAATCCATTTAGCCCTACAATCTTAAAATATTTTTTCGATGTCTCTTAAAATATAAAGAGTTTTCCCTATGGCAGATTTGAAGAAAATCGTGAGCCGGGGAAAGATTATTTTTACTGATTTGTAACAATATAAGAATAAAACTGTACTTTAAAATAGTTAGCGCAATGATTAAAATTAAGAAATTCAAATTATTACATATTCGCCAACTTTTATTTTATACATACTTTATAGCAATTTATTCATATATCAAAAAGTTTAGATGTTGGCATTATTTAATTTATAACCTGTATTTGAATAAAAAATATCCATCTTCTGCGCAACTGATACATACTAAATGTTACTATCCATTACGGTTAAAAACATCCTGGAATAAGATGTAACAATTATTTTTAACATTGACTTATTCTACGACAGGAAATCCATTTAGTTAAGAAATCCTTTTATCTTTCGATTAAATCGATATAATAGCAATTAAATCCATTGAATCACACTTTATAATTACAACCAAAAAAAAAGTGTGGCTTCGACATACTTGAATGTCGAATGATATATAGTCCCAGAAGAAGTAATTTCCTCTAATGTCCATTTTTCCACCGGTTTTAATGAACACTGATGCATTCTGTACACTAGTTTTATGGCTTTTAATCATCCTCTGAAGGGAATAATTGTAACATGCAATGTTATCCTTCATTTGATTTTTATTATGAAAGTTTGTTTTTTCTTTATAGCAATTTGTTTATGTCAGTTGCTACTTTCTACTTTCTGCCTAGAGTCTTATCGCTTCTTTGTAACCCCATTAGTTTAAATAGTAATAATAAAAATACATAGTTTGAAAACGCTAACGGTTTTGCATCATTGATTTCAAATAGAACTCTGAAGAAAAATACACTTATGCATAATGCACTTATGTATGAAAAATACAATTATAGTTAAAAGTTATCACTTTTATTCCGTTTATGTTATCTTGTCAGTATCGTAAATCACATAAACTAAAAGGTTACAATCTTCACAGTTATGCTAAAAAAAATGTTTAAATAGTGTATTATATATATATTTATTAGAATAATATATTATGTTGACAAATATTCTTACTGGTAGCATATTAACTTTGTTTACGGAAACTAAGCAAATTTGCTCCTCAGATAAAACAACTCTCCTGAAATTCTTTCGTAAATGCATTATTGTTCATTACAAGGGGTACGTAAATTTTGCATAAAAATATCGAAATTTCCCAAAAAAATTACACTATATAAAATTTCGCATTTATTCACAAATAAACAAATATATAAATAAATAAATATATATATATATATATATATATATATATATATATATATATATATATATATATATATATATATATATATATGCAAATTATATATATATATATATATAATTTGCATTTATTAAAAAAATGACAATTTTACTTACTTGTTTGGTAAGTATCAAATTTCTTAGTTAAAAGCTAACATTGTAGTAGTCTCCACATTCTTTTCCTTAAGTCTTTAGTTATAAGTAATAAGCAAATTTCGACTGTGAGATCTCTCCGATAAAGACCGTGGATGGTCTTAGATAAGCAATTATGTTAATAAATTATTACTGTTATTACTTAATTTCGCCGAAAAATCCGTTTATCGCCGAGTTTTCATCGAAAAGTAGTAAAAAAAATAATTTTTGTCTTTATTCGCTTATACACAAATCGGCAAATTTCGCATTTATTCGCATCTATTTCGTAAATACGAAAATTACGTATCCCTATTTATTACTTTTATATAAGAAGGGTTTGGAAGTTTAGTAATTTTTTTTAATTGTCACTCTAGCGTAATTATGTACCACAATTTTAATCCGAACTTTATACGCCACAACAACAATCGTACAGAAAATAAAAACAAATAAATAGTTTTCATACCCTTCGTGGAAAAAGAGAAGCAGAAAAGTTAAGCATTGTGAAGAACATAAACTCATTTAAACTAAAACTTACCAAGGAATTCAACACATTCAGACGTAAAAAAATTGTCGAAAAAAAAAAAGAATATACGATTTTTATCTGCGACCGTTCGCACAAAAAATTAGTAGAATCGAGGCAGACGAAATGTCGGAACAAATTTGTTACTCACCATTGGCCATTCGAAACATCGCTGTTATTAAAAGGATATGTGGGGGGAAAACACAGATAGGGAAAAAATATTGACTTCCACTTTTATATCCGGATAAAAAATCCGCGTGTATGTTTTCACCTGAAGAGATAAATTGAAAAATGAAAAGTGTGCAAAATAGCAATTCTCAGACTTTTTTTTTATATTCAGTTTGTAGAGAAGTTTCAAAAGCCTTTTAAAATTATAAAATCTACGTCGCTTCTTTCCGACAATTTTAATCAGAGTGAATAAACAGTATTCTGAAACATCGTAATTAAAATCCCGTTTTTTTATTTTGAGGTTATATGTTTTGACTCTATTCGGCAGTTTATCTACATACATATGTATAAGAAATGGGGTTTATTTTCTGGTAGAAATATATTTCCAGTCAAAATTTTTTTTGCGTCAAGGAGAATATATAATTATTTCACGCCAATAATTTATTTTATTAAACGATGAAAATAATTTTCTTATATAATAAATAAACTGCGTTTCCCAGATTGTGAATTACAATGTAAAAAAAATGTACTTGATAAAGGTTTATATATTCACTGATTTAAATCGTGAATTTTCTCAAAATTTTTTTTTGACACTATGAGAATTTTATATAAAAATAGTTCTGGGACATTTAATCTGAAATTTTAATCTTTGACTAATTTATTGACCAGAGATTGCCATTTCAGAAAATGCAGGAGACAAAAATACTAAAATTCAGTCTCACTTAAGCATGATGGATTACAAACCACCATAAAACACTCTTAAATACTAGGGCGAAAATATTCTCATGATTCTGTCAAAAAGTACTGGTTGACGTATATACTAAAACTAAAAAAGGTAAAATTTCTTCTTAGACCTAAAAATTCTGTTTTGTTAAGCTTTTTTTCTGAACTAACATTTGACAGTGAAGCTTTAATTTATTGGATTATCCCTGATTATCTTTTAGGAAATTACAGGAAATATTTTGGTAAACAGCATTTTTTTTCTTTTTACAATTCATACAGCATAGGACTAGTTACTGAATATGACAAATTATTGTAGGGTAAAATCAATTTTTATTTAGGAATTAATAGTTTTTTTTTTTACTGGCAAATTTACTTTCAAAGAAATGTAAAAAGGGTGATTGGAAAAAAATTCCATTTTAATTTATCACGCTATATAACTAGTTTTATACTAACTGTAATCATAAATCAATGTGTGTGTAGATATATATACCCCTAATCAAAATAAATAAAACGAATATTAACTCCATGAAATGACATTCATTCATTTCCCATGCATCAGTGACATGAGGATTTAACTTTTTTTTTTTTTTTCAAATTCAAAGCCAAACAAAAGGGAGGCCATCCAGAGAGCCTAGCATGAAAAAAAAAAAAATAGCTGCGTGGTTAAATAACAGCCCGGCGTCTCCCTTCCACGCCAAATGGCGTCGAAATTTCCCGGCGCCCTTCCGCACCTTCCGCGGCGAGAAGTGACGGGCCGGTTCCGGAACGGGGGTGCTCCCATGCCGTCGGCCAAAATCCCATGCCACCGCCGCCGCGTTACGCCGCGAACTGAGGAGTGCGGTTGTGTTACGGTAATAGCACTTGATTATGTTAATTATCAGTGAAATACATATAATAGTGGGGCTCGTAGGGAGGAGGTGGTTGATAGCTTCACGCACGTTATGGGGTCCGGTAATTGCGGGTGTTGTGTCGTAGAGCCGTGCGAGAGGGTTGGCTTTTCTCTGTTGGTGTTGGGCTCGATTTTTACTTATAAGCGATGATTAGTTGGCCGGTTAATGAAACGTTTCTCAGGCATTCGTGAAAAAGAGATAATTCGGGAGAAGCGAGCGGCATTCAAATGTGGACGGAGCTTTTCAAAATTCCGCAGGGCTGTTCATCGTCGATGTCTTTTCCGGGTTTCATAGAGTGATAAAGAATTGGACCTTCTACAACTGCTGGTGTTATGACTGTTAAAAATATAATTCGTTTTAAAAATGCAATCCATGAGAACGATCCCTTCAGCTGATAAAAAATAAATATTCCCGGAACCGTTTAAAAATACCCCTAATTTATTGAATAATTTCTTTTGGTCCAATTGTGATATGCTTGTGGTTTAAAGAAAAAAAAAATTCGGAAGCATATGACCAAATTCTTTAAGGTTTTCGTAAAGACTTTATTTTTATTCAAAATTCAAATGTAAACTCATATTTTTACAACTGGATAAAAAGTAACATACTTTTCACGGGGCATATTTCCAAAATTATTTCTTTTAAAACGCAAGCAATTTCCAATGGAAATTTTTTTATTGTTTTCAACGATTTTTATTGTATTTAACAAAGCGGTTTCATTAAAGCAGGAGAGAAACGAAATGTTTTGGAGCTTTTTCATTAAAATTTCCTTTTTTTCCCTTGATTATCCTTGCAAACTACGCATCAGCATAATCGCACATTTAGACAGCTATGAATGACAACATCCAAGGAATGTTTTTCCCAAAAAATAATATTTTCTCTACTGCAGAAAAAAAATCTAGTCAGTGGTCATACAAAAAATTGGTTTTATATCTGTTTTGACTTCTTTAAAATCAATTCAAGTTAGCTTTCTCAGAATAAATATCATAAAGCGTCTTCGATATTAATAAAATATTCTAAGACGAAATTTTCGCTTTAGGCGGAATTATGACTTTTGTATTCATTTATTTTCTTTGACCATTTCAGAGTTCTCAGTGAAATTTCATTTTGTTGCTATGCATATTTCACATTTCAAATGAAGAAGGTTTTTCAAGCGCTAATTCAAATTGAATATTTTTTTTACTAAAGGTTAATAGCTTCGGAGATGTCCAAATATAAAATGCTCCAAATATAAAATGAAAGTGGAGTTCATAAAATGAATAATACGGCTTTTTTTCGTCATGTATCTCAAGTTGAATTGTATATGCCATAAATTTACATTCTTGTTATTTTAATGTAATATGAGAAACAATTTGTTTATTCAAGTACAATCACAATATTACGCAGTAAAACGCTATGAAGTTAATGCAGAAAATTTAAATTTTCCAAATGAAGACGGCTGGCTTCCACATATTTTCAATATAAAAATACCACTATATCAATATATAAACATCAATATATAAATATTCAGAAATTATCATTCAATTATCAATATATAAATATTCAAGAAAAAATCATTTTTGCTTGTATATTATTGAAAATATGTGGAAGCCAGCCGCCTTCATTTGGAAAATTTAAATTTTCTGCATTAACTTCATAGCGTTTTAGTGCGTAATATTGTGATTGTACTTGAATAACCCTTATGTCTCTATAAAATCAAAACTTTAAGTACGGCCTTCATCATAGAAAAGGGAAACAAAGAAATAGGAGTTAAAACACTTTTAAAAGTGAATTGATGAAAATAAGCTTTTCAGAATCTTAAGAAACCAATAATAAAGCTAATAATGAACAAACACTACCCAAAAGGTTTTTGCTGAGACATCTTTCAAACGCTATTTTTACATCTCCGAATATATATATATATATATATATATATGTGTGTGTGTGTGTGTGTGTGTCGCATAAGAGAGTTTTCAAAGCTGAAAAAATAATTTAATTAAAAATAGGAAATACAGAAAAATGAATATTTAAAATTTTTTAACTATCAGACTCCAATGTAAACAGCAGCAGAAGACTAGTAGTTTAGCGGATAATGAATAACAAGCCAATACTTTAAAACCCAGGATACGATAGATGGAACCGAGTTTGAGCAGAAATGTTTATTTGTGCATGCATCCTCGTTATGCTGAACTCTTTTTTTTTCTATTAGGGTCAGTACTCGAACTATGGATCCTCCGTTCTATAGACGGATGCTTTAATCATTAAATTTCTCAGACCATTATGTAGGGGCATAGAAAGGATTACAAATACCCCGGGGCTCTCTCCAAGATGTAGTTTTTCTTCCAGTTTCAATATAATAAGACTGGAGGCATTTTTATTAACAATTCAAAGTAATACACTTGTGTCTGAAACCCTTTCGGCTGGCAGAAAGGGACCTTAGCAATACTACGTGTTGATTCCTTGACACTACACCCCAGTCATGAAAATGTTTTTATTTAAATTTTTTTTTTCACACAGCTAAATTCTATTCCTACAAAGTCTTACGTAAAATAATTTGAAAATGCTTAACAGATATGATATTATTTTAGCCTTTTAACTGTATGTAAGAAACCTCCAAATTGAACATTTTCAGTCATTTTACCACCTTGTTAAATTTTTGATGTTATCAGTGTTAAACTTTTTTTTCATAACATCGTATTGTATCATCTCTCATTGTTATGATTGTATGGAAAATCCATCGAGAAACTACATTTTTGTATTACTTTAAGTCCTGTGCTGAAAACAATGACAGGAGTACTTTTTTGCCTTTTTATCGTATACAAGAGATCTACAAATCAAAAACTTTCAGTTATTTTAACACCTTGTTAAGTTTTTGATGTTATCATAAACAAACATAGTTATATAACATCGTATTATATCAGCTCTGGTTGTTACGATTGCTCAGAATTATCAATCGAGATCAATTGGGAATGTAGCAAATAGCGGTGAGGATATTTACACTACTTGAAACCCTTTTTTTTTTGGGGGGGGGGGATCCGTTCTCCCCCAGGGAATTTTTTTATCGGTAAACACAGTGGGAAAAAATAGGAAGATAAAAAAAATGTTGTAAACTTAGAAAATTAAGTGCTTTTATAAAAGGTATATACTATGTGTAATTTTTAACTTAGAGAATGGATTTTACGCTCATCAGTTTAAAATATGACTAGAGACTAAAAAGGATTATCAGTAGGTTCAAAATATTAGTGTGACATGAATTATAGGAGTGAAAAAAATGTAGCCAAAATATGCTTTGGGAGAACATGTCATCAACCGAAGTTTTTATTTATTTATTTATATTTATTTATTTATTTATTTATATTTATTTATTTATTTATATTTATTTATTTATTTATATATTTATTTATATTTATTTATTTTTTAATAATTAACAAGTTAGACTATAGAATTCAACCATCTTTCTTTTTCACCTCAGGTGGTTATAATATATCAAACAAGCGCGAGCGCACACACACACACACACACACAAAAAAAAAAAAAAAAAAAAAAAAAAGGAAAAATATGGAAAAATTGGGTTACATGGTGAAATATAGCCATATTATTCCTTTTATGATCGCCTATTTCATTTTATATGTGGAGCATGTTCCAGTCCTCACATCTCAGAATTTCACAGGCTTCCTTCACCACTAGTCCATGATGTGAGGAAATCTCCTATTGTCAAAACAACCTTTCTCTTTCCCATTCTTTTTATATCAAAGCACAAAATATTGGCTTTTTACTTTAATAATGAATGGTACTAACCACACGTAATTATTAATGTTTGTTTTTCCGACAATGCTGATAATTATTCTCTGTGACTACTCATTTGTACGCTCTAACCATTCCCTAATGTGGCTCCCAGTGGTCAAGCGTCCGTCAACGACCATTCGCAATGAGCGGGGTTCGAACCTGACACCTGAAATTCTTCGACAGAGATTCGGCTACTAGACCATCTTCTGTATGACTCCATTTCAAGAATTTTAAAAAAAGTTCAAAATTTTTGCTTTTGTTCATTGCAATCTTTTCCTGTATATTTTCATTGAAAAATGGCCTTTATGCGTTTATATATTAATGATAACTCATAGCATTTTGCAATTTCATTTATTAAATTTCCAACAAGTATTTTAAATTTGTCCAGACGAAAAGTCAAATATGGAATCAAATTGCAGAAGTGTGACTGGAAGAAGCATGTTTCCTTAAAAATTTCAACATGGGAAGCATATATTTTGAAACCTAAACATCCTTTTATATGCTGATGATTATCGATCATATAACTTAGTTCCTGCTGAATCAGTTAGAAAAATACTCTCCGTTTATCGTTTGTTGCATGGCAGTATTCAACTAAGCAATTTTCAGGAAGCCCTTTTTTTCAATTTCTCTTAAAGCATAAGCCACGGTGGAAAAAAAGGTACTACTGCACCGTGCAAAAAAAAAGACTGCGTGTTACTCTGCTCTGGTGATTCCGTTTCCTTTTCACTTGGACGTCATTTTCCTGTGATCCTCGCGTGTCCTTAGATTTACGGTCGAGTTGAGGTTGCATGCGGTTTCGTTATCTTTAAAATGGTGATGCAAGCACCACCGCTGATCGTCCACTCACCTGTGAAGGCGATAAACAAAAAGTTCCCCCCAATTAATCAGTAGAAACGAGCAGTGCCGATACTGTTAATTTTTTCTAGTGCGGTGACAACTGTAAAAATGCAATTTTAAATTGGGAGAAATGCTTACGAAATCACACGATATGCATTGTTTTTTTCCTCAAGGGAATTTTTAAGAGAAGCAAGGTAATCAGGCCTTTTTGTATCCCCCCGTTTCTCCAGAATAGATTTATCTCGAATCTTGTTTCCTACTACGGCAAAAATTTGTAACATTCGGCTACAGTTTCACAACAAATGTTTTGCAAGCAACACTAGATCTTCTCACAAGTATGTTGCAATTAAATATGCAATCCGAAATTTTTTGTAGGAAGATACGTCATTTCTGATTTCCTCAGAAGGTGAATGTCTTTCTTTCACATGAATTCGTTTGACTATATTATACGGAAGAATCCTTACTATAAGAGAAATTCTCTAGAATTAGAGACATTTGAAATATCAAAAGATTCTTCGTTGTAAAATTGCAACTATATGGTTTTAAAATGTCAGCACTGATTTCAGTATTGAGAATTCAACTGAAACCTTTCAAATTAATTTAAATTTTGATGTGGTTGTGTTTTTAAAGGTTAGAGTAGTTAAAAATGATAATTTTAGGAAATAGACTGATCAGAAGTGTATTTCCTAAAATTATCATTTTAGGGGGTTAAATGATATTTTAGGAAAACCCTTGTTATAATGATAATTTTTTTCCTAAATTTATCATTATAACAAGGGTTCAATATTCAGCATATTATTTATTGGTTTTTACTATGTCTAAACTATTTTAATATCCATGCATTTAGGAACGGGATTGCTGAGTAATTTTGATGGGAAGTCTTTAATTGTGAGTCATAATTTAATTCGAAAACGTTTTGTTCAATTTGCTTTAAACTTGTCGTTTTTCCTCTTTGTGGGGAAAACAAGTGCTTAAAATATTTAGTTTATAAAATTATCCTTTCTCGTAACTGGGTTACTTCAATATGGATGACCATTTCGCCCACACACGCACGCGCTCCCACCCCCACATCTTTTCATGAAAAACGAACTACAGAGCCTCTGGTCTAACAAAAACAAACTATATGGATAAAGTCTAGGAAAAATAAGACTCATGTTTGCCCAATATATGGTAATTTTAATGAAATAAAAACAACCTTTTTGGGTAACATATCATGAAAATATTGCCTTCTCTTCCTCCATTTTGTTACCATTCAGTCATATGATATGTATTTATACATATATGAAGGTATACTAAGTGATCAGAGAAAATAAAACATGATATCGTTAAAATGAAGAAATCTAATGTTTTCTTTGAAACATCTGTGATACATATACGCTTTACCACGGAAGCAATTTTAACTTTCCCAATAGTTCAACTTATTTTATTTCCATTAGATATCTCCGACAGTTGTTTACTTTTAATTTTTACTGTACCTGTGTTTAGACCTCTCATTTATACCAGAAAACGGTCTCTAGGACTCATGAAAACAGTTTCGATAAGACCACCATAGCAAGAATAAAACCATAAGTTCGATGGGCAAGATTTTGCATTGTGTAGGATGGATGTATCACACTTGCGCATTCATGCAGTAGCAGGAAATAATAAACCTCACGTCAGGAGCAGAAATCTACGGAGCTGAGATTTTTTTTAACTTCATTTTCCTTTATTTCCTTTTGGCGTGGAGGAAAATCTGTCTACCGGTCAGTCTCCGCGTTTAACTTATATATATTCTAAAAACTCAGGTATAAATGGTGTGTTAGAAGCCTTCTTTCTCCCCATCTTACTCTTTTGCGCTCTGTGGAGTTGGCAGAATTCGAGAATGTAAAGGCGATATGGTTTTGACAGGTTGCTGGAGTATTTCAGGTTTTATAGTTGTTGGTGCCGTTGCTTCAGATTTAACTTAGTGGGTATTCAACATTACTCAAAATATTTTGTACATAGGATGAACCCAAGTTTTGTTTGTAGTTTTTATTAACATATTATCACATTAGAAAACCCCTAAATTTTTTTGACTAGGAATAGTGAAAGAGAAAACAACTGTTAAATTTCAAACTTATATGCTAATGCTCTGTAAGTCTTTACGACATTTATTATTTGTTACTAACTCATCATTACTCTATAAGAAAAAAGAACTCCAGGAAGTATGAATTACAGTATCTGACAATAATAAACAAAATCATTAAGTCTCCAATTATTAGGACTAACTCTATAAGCAGAAATGTTATATCTTCCCCGCACCTAGATATATTCAGAGTATCTTGATTTAAGTTTTAGCCTTTCCGTTTCGCTTACTGAAACTTTTATAGGGTTATCTCAACTTCCATGCAATATGTACAGCTGTCAATATCAAGCTGGAATGGCAAAGCTGAAAAAGACGACAGTTATTACAATGAAAACACAGTCAGTTTAAATCTGAAAGCTGAAAATGTTTTCGACCAGCAGCTCTCCTCTTTTGGCAGCCAAGGACCCCCTTTTTTTATTCTAATGGAATGATTAAGGAAAATTCAAATACAACTGAATACGCAATATGGTAGCTTTATTTTTATCTGTTAATCGCCCTTGAAACAGAGGTTATGCTTGTTATCAACTGGCAGGAAAAGAAAAAATAGCCAATTATTAGACTTGTATGTCACGAGCAATTTTGTAATCCGTGCCTTTACTATGTCCTGGTACGGAAAGAACTGAAGCAGATCCAGCGATTTTTTCCCCCCTTGTGCGCTCCAGGATGAGAAACGAGGTCTGGGAACCCCTCTTCTTCCAGGTGACGATGGTCACAGAGACGCAGTCATCGTGCCCTGGGGACTCATTTCCCTTTATTGCCAGCCAATCCCTCATCTCTCATGGATGTTCCAATCAGCCACAGCCTCGAGGCAGTGGAACACTCTTCCCCCGCTAAGTGGGAAAGTGTCGATGGAGACATTCCATAAAGATGGGCGGACATTAACACAATTCCAATTTAATTTAAAAAGATTTGACGTAAACAGGGAAATATTAGAGGTCCCATAACTTTGGCTGCCGGGAAATCCCCTTTTGTGGATCAGCGTAAAGAAGAAAATTATTTTTGTTAAAAGCATAAAATATCAAGTTATCGATATTTTTTAAGAGCCTGGTGGTTAACGTCGTGAGCTTCCCCAAAATGGTTTCGAATCCAGGCTAAGACAGACGTTCCTATGTTGTCTCCTCATAGGGAACAATTCTGGTTCACCTTTAGTGTGCACCCATAGTAAAGACACTAAACATGTTCATGGTGTATATGATCGAATGCCTTCTTGGCAAGAGCGTTCTGCATTAGAATAAAAGAATATATTTACAGATAACGTAAAGATGTGTCATATTATATCTTCAACCTGTGCAAAAGTACCATGAAGATTTCATCTGAGCTGGATGCAACATTCCCATTGAAGAGTTCAATATCACAGATGTATAGGCATTGCATTGCTCCCAATCAATGATTATTCATATATTAGATTCATAACTGAAGGGAGGCATTTAAAATCTTCTTTATCTTCTAAAAAATCTGTTAAAAGAAAGTCACAGCAAAACATTGTGGTTTCTGCCTTTCTTAAAGTTCAGAAAAATATGCCATCGGCATCTTTTCATTAACACATAAGATTTACATGCGTAATTGTCATAATTGTGAATTTTTTCATACTAGAACATTTGCCCTTCGAAACTTCGAAAGCTTTACTTTTGAGAAAGTCTTGCATTTAAAGCTGTCTTTGGTAACTGAAAAAATTTCGAAAAGAGTTGTGCTTTTACGAAAAGGGGGAAAGCAGTGGAAAGCGGAAACAAAGTTCTTTTTTCTACCTGTGAAGAAGGCGTAGACGTTAGTGACTTGCATTGAATTGGACGACAATAGATGGGACTAAAAGATGAGTCTCTTTCCTCCTTTATTACACCTCATTCTCCTGTACCTTCCACCACTCTAATCTTCGTAGACATAACCAAACTCCCCATTGTTTCCACCACCACCCTTCACCCCTCAAATGTACGTTCGAAAGATCCAGATCGACCCTTTTTGATCTCTGTGGTCGATTCAGGATCGAGATATTTTAAAAATCATATATGACCACTTTGAAGCGTATTCACATAATTAAGGCTGAGTGGAAATTAGATAAGAAGATTTCATGTTTGTATTTTTATGAAGTTACCCATCGACTACTGAAATTTTTTTGTGAGTTAGTAGTATTCAGTTTTAAAAAATCATGTCCATTTAGTCTTACTGAACTCGTATGAGAATTTGGAGTATTTTTCCTTTCATTCATTTCTGAACCATGAAGCATGACCGAGAAATGCATCACAAAGCTTTCTAGTTTTTGGATTAGCTTTGGAGAGAATATGAAAGTTTGTGCTAAAAAATGACCTTCATCTATGATGTACTCAAAAGAGTTTTACGGTGTAAATTTCTCATATCTAGGTCACAGTATCGTTGAAAACAGAAACATACAGCTTCTCAAAAATTCACAATAAAATTTTTTTTTAAATATTGGGGATTTTAAGGAGCCTATTTTATGTATTCCAAAAGTTTCATGCAACTTTCTCTCTAATATAGAAATCTTCTGCTACTTTAAAGGTGTAGATTAGGCATGATAATGATTTTTAAAAAAACTTTTAACTTTGGTTCATCACAGGATAAACAACACAACCGGTTGTAGACTACATAGGACCAAGTATGGTATATCTGAAATGTTCCTATGATGGAGATTTAATATTAGTGTATCAATTGAAAAACATCCAATTACATATAAATTTTCAAAACCTACTTTAGTAGGATATTTGTTTTGAGGTGGTGTTATTAGTTGCACATTTTTGTCGGATCCGTAGAAAAAAAAGGCGAATAACGTATAAACAAAATTTAAGTAGAAACCCCCCCCCCCAAAAAAAAAAATAATGTATGTGTATATATATATATATATATATATATATATATATATATATATATATATATATATATATATTATATATAATAAAAAGTTATTTCTTTATAAAAGGGTTTTTCGACTAAATGAAAGATCTATGTATTTCTGGCTGGTTGGGGTTTAATGGCTCAAGGTCTAGAGAGGACATGTTGCGCGAAACACATGGTAAAACCCGAAAAAACATTATATAAGTCAGTATTTTAAAACCATAATCAAGTGCTTTGATAAGAAGGTAGAAACAGGGATATGTAAAAGTTGATAAAAGTAGTCATGTATAGAGGGTGATAAAAACAACTATGCATAAATTGTGGTAAAAAGTGTGATAAAACCACTAAAATGTATTCTATGTATTTCTGATTAAGATATTCTGTTTTAATTTGGTTACTTTTCCATAATATACTCCACAACGTAGCTAAAACGATAACTAAGAACTTGAAATTTTCTACATTTAATGCCATTTAAAATAGTTTACCTTAATTACCATGATTATGTTCCTGTTCAGGTGCTATTTTACAATGTTGTAAACGCAGCAAGTGCATTGCTAAAATTATGTAGTTGTAGAACTAGAATGCTTTCATTTTTCTCCCTTTAGTACTGTTCTGTGATTCTTTTGGTCCCGTCTATCGTTTTGTCTACCAGTTACCAACTTTCACAGTGTAAGTCAGGAATTGAATTCTATGCAACTCCTCAAAAATAACACGACCAAGCGTTAGTGCAAACACTTGTCACATTTGATAAATCTCTCAGTATATCTCCACCAGAACTACTGATCTGGAAATTTTTGTCCCATCCCAGCTGAGTAAAATGCATATAAACGAAATGAAGACCGAGTTCAATAAAGTATAATAGAAGTTATTTAATGTTGTCTCCAAATGAAGCGTTCCAGTGCTATAGAAACTTACATAGAACTGAGATAAGGTCATAAGCTAAAAGCATATTAAAGACTCCCAGCCGTATAATTAAAAAAATGAGAAAAAAATTACTGCACACGAAGACATTTTTGAGGTGATGCTTTTGCTTTTTCCGTTCCCAAAGCATATTCCTTAAAAAAGTTCAAACGTCTGCGTTATTTAGATTATCTGACGATGACCCCAGTGCCGGTTCTATCACAGATTCTTCTATGTCATTAAACAAAAACTTATGCGCCAATTTCTTTTTCAAAAACAGAGCGGATGTACTGATCGCTCGCACAAAAACAACAAAACATACTCATCGTATAGCTTCGCGAAACTTCTGACTTGAAGTTTAAAAAAGGAAGCAAAAAATATAATAAAAAAAGGGTAAAGAAATCTCGCTCGGAGAATGGGTACGCTTTGCGAGCTTTTGTTTTTACCATAAAACGCTTTAAATGGTGTCATTTTATTTTTAACGACGAGATATTGTGTTTTACAAAAATTCTTTCATTTGTTTAAAGCTACTGTGGAGGAGGAAGCGAAATTCAAACGAACCCATTGTTCTATTTTTGGTGTTATTCTATTAATGACAAAGTCAGACTTTGCTAGCAAAGGGAAAAAAAAAGTAAATAAAATCGTTTTTGTGAGTTTTAGTTCTATGTTATAGCTGTAGTACGTTGACTGTACACGGTTCTTGTATTCATATGGTACTGCAATATCTTGAGTCCCACGGTTTAGTTTTTAATTCCGGGTTCATTCGTCTTTAACCTATGGAAGCGGACCTATTTTTGATATGTATTGTTTTTCAACATTAATTTTGAAATTTGAAAATGATTTTAAAATGGGACTTACGGTAATTTACCTAATTCTCTACATTAATTTGAAAAGTCAATCTCAATAAAAAAAAATTGACCCAAAAGTCATCCCCAGATATTGTTTCGTCTAAGTTCACTCACCTTATAGATGATGTAATCTGAACATTTCCGGTACAAAATAATATTATTTATAAAATATGCCATTGTATCAAAGTCTAACACCTAATAAGAGGTTTGTTATACGTTATGACCTGTAATTCTGCTTTTTCTCCTTCCTTGGCTTAGATTCATGTTAATGATGCGTATCAATGAACTATGTTAGAAGAGATTTATTGTTTTAAGATACACATAATTTTCTTTTCGTCTATGTACCTAGACTATTTTTGCTTTTGTTGTTTAAAATGGGCACACAAATATTTGGAAAGAGAATAAGATACGTTAAAGTGTGTTGTGAAATAATGTCTATGGCTATAATCACTTATATCGAATAAAATTAGATATAGCCATAAATATGAACTTCTATAAGCATGATTGTATGCATATTACTTGAAACAGTATGAATGATATATGGGAACGTTAAATCTGTCAGCCGGAAGGGCTCACCGTGAGGTTTGTGGGGTTAAGAGGAGGGTACGAGAACTTGGGATGTTCGGTCTAAATTGTAGTGACATCGGAGCGGAAGTCGAACTCCGACCCTTGCTTTGCCCAATTACAAGTGCGTAAACCGAAGCCACATTCCTCTAGCTCTACAAGGGACATCCGAAAGAGAGACAGAGAGAGGGAATTGTAAATACCTCACATGTAGGAACGCATGATGTAATAGAAATCCTTAAAAGGCATTAAATGGATCAGTAATCTCTCAAAACTTTGATACTTTTTAATTGTCTGTAAATAGGGAAATTACTATTGAGTCGTATCTGTCACTGTTTAATACCTGGAATTAAGAGAAAAAAAATATTAGGGCCTTCTTATACAGTTTTCTGATATCTTTTTGAAAGGCTGAAACGTTAATATTTTGGCACATCATGTTAAGGTATGTTAAATTACGTCATGATAATATAGCCACGGCCTCTGTATCTTGCTAGGTTATGCTAAAACTCTAATTTCAAAACCAAGACATTTAACTAAAGAGAAAACAAAAATATTTATAAAAATACAAATATGCGTAGAATATTTTTCATTTGCGAAGTTGCATTTTTTACGTACCTTGCGAACCTTTTAATTACGGCATGCTTTGTGGGATCCAATGGAGTTATTTCTTGGGAAAACATATTTCTGAAAAAAACTTTTTTTTTACTCAAGAGAAAAACAAGTATGAAAAAAATCCTCTTTATATAGCATGCTATTAGGAAATATTTTTTTTTTTTAATTCTGAATCAAGAAGTACGGAATAAGGGACTGAATGATTATGGTGCCAAAATTAGCACTGAATTTTTACTTATGCAATTATATTTATAAAGGTACTTGAGAATAACATTGTGCAATTTGCTGAAGAAACAAAAAATCCGACATTTTCAACAATAATTTTCCATTCAAAAGGGAGAAGAATCTCGCCGGTCATGTATAGTAAAGTATATAGACCCTATGGTCTAATAAAAAGCATTGTTCCGTTGGCAGATGGGGTAGTATTTATCAAAACTCTAGTTTACATACATGATAACATTCAGAAAGACATGCAATTATACCAAAGCCATTAATTTTATTTTTCCTTCTCGTTAGGTAGTTTGGAAAAGAAAAAAAGGATAAACATACTTCCTCGAATCTAAACCACATTGTCCATCCAGAAAAACTGTGGTAAAAATCAGAATTCGCCTATAGAATACGGAGAAAGGGGAGGGTAAAACAAGCATATTTATTGTTTCAAGTGTATAATGCCAAACTTGTTTACGGTAGAGGAAGAAGGCTAATAACATTTTTTAATTTTTTTTTTACATTAAAGAGTTATCAGCCTATATGTATCTGAAATTTCGGATTTTTTGAGACTCATTTCTCCGTATAAATTGGAAAGTTCCGCAATTTCATTGTTTTAGCTTCACAGTTCCAGTCGTGTTACGGCAGAGAAAGAAGGCTTTAAAACTCGTTTTTCTTCCCCACAACTACCGCAATACGCCCGTGTGTGTATAAAATAGATAACTTTTTTTAATACTCATTTCTCTGTATTTTTATTTTGAATTAACATATGCTTATTATTTGAAATATTGGGGCTAGGAGGTGTACGTTTGGTTCGATTAAATAGAGTGTAAGGGAACTCAACGACAACAGCACTTACTCAGATCGGGGGAGTCCTATTGGTAGAATAACGACCTCAAGGTTCAAATCCGGCTTCTGGTAGACGAACATTACAGAGATGCCAGATCATTGGAAAGCATATTATATACAGGGTTATCAGGAAAGAATCATCCGATTACAAAATTGAATATTTTCCATAATTGCAAACAGAAAGTTATAATTAATATGCCATTGTAAAGGAAAAACGTTAATTTTTTCTTCACAGGTGTTCGATATGACTTACTTTAGTCGCCCGTATAATATTATTGCGATATGCCTTTCCTTGACTATCACGTTGTAATGTTTCACTATTAACTGTTTGTTAAGGCTGCTATGTACTAAGAAAAAAAATCGTATTTCCCTTTTCCTTTTCTTGAAGACTCTTGTGGTGGGAGGAGTCCAGTTGACAGTTCGAGAATTCCACCCCCCTTAGGATTGACATTTTGAGGGATTGTAATGGCTCTCTCTCTATAGAGGGGGGGGGGTTTAAGCGCTGTCCCCAAATTTTTATCTAAAATATATTTTTGTCAACTATTTACAGGTACATAAATGCTGATAATCAAATGAAATTGGTATTGTCAGATAGCCTGAACTTTTCTGCAAAGCGCTACAAGATTCATTTTAAAAATTTCGTCCACCAAAGGAATTTATGAGCGTTTAAAACACACTATACCAGATTTTTCCCCCGAATAATTTAAATTTTAAAGTGTTAATTGCATTTTTTTGAGAAAACGAAAAATGTACACAAATGTAAAATTTCTTTCTCTATGACGGAGTACAATTAAAAAAAAAAAAAAAATCTTTGGATCCAAGTCGGCAATCCGTGGACAAATTTTCTCCATAGGTTAACATTGAGGTGAGCGAATCCAATGGGGTTAGTACATAGCAGCCTTAAGCCTCACAAATGCATCGTTTCAGTTCGGGCAAACTTGTAGGCAAAGGTGGTATGAACACAAGATCTTTGACATATCCCCAAAGGAAGAAGTCACATGGGGTTAAGGGCCTGTTCACATAGGAGTCCGTTGCGTAGCGTTAAGGAAAAGATGACGTTGAGACGAAAATAAACCAATCATAGGCGCTAAAAATTTCATTGCCAATCGTTTGGAGGCCAATGATTGGTTTATTTTTGTGTCAACGTCATCTTTTCCTTAACGCAACGCAACGGACTCCTATGTGAACAGGCCCTTAGTCCGATGACCTAGGAGGGTAGCTGTGTAGCCGACTGGTCGCAGTGCAACCCATGATTTGGTCTTACACAGCTACCCTCCGAGGTACTTAACCTCATGCGACTTCTTCCTTTGGTCAAAGATCTTGTGTTCATACCACCTTTTCCAACAAGTGTGCCCGAACTTAAACAACGCATTTGTGATGCTTTACAAACAGTTAATAGTGAAGCATTAAAACGTGTTTGGCAAGAAATGGCATATCGCAATGATATTTTACGGCTGACTAAAGGAAGTCATATCGAACACCCGTGAAAAAAATTTTTAATTTTTCCTTTACAATGACATATTAATTATAATTTTCTGCTTGTAATTATGGAAAATATTAAATTTTGTAATCGGATGATTCTTTCCTGATAACCCTGTATATTCATCGGAGGAAGAGAAACAACATCCTCGAATAATTAAATAAAAATAAATTAATATAAGCAGGCCAATAGTATCCTGTGTTGATTGCTTCAAATGAAATAGGAAAGTTATGAGGGAAGACAAGTTTTAACACGTCAGGATAGCTTTCTTGCTGTGGATTCGAATTTAGGTTCTAGCAACAGTATTCCTCGTTTATCGTTAAAATGTTAGCAATTTTGTAATTTCCTCTTAAGCAAAGCATAGTTATGTACCTCTGATTTTGAATTTTTTTTAGCATAGTAAAACCTCGTTTATCCGGACTAACCGGGACCATAGCTCTCCAGATAATCGAAAAGCCGGATAATCCGAGTAATATGGGTAATAAGCAAAACAATATCCTTAACTAAGGATACTTACCGTTTATTACGATAAAAAACTATGTGTTGTAACAAAATTACATAGTATTGTTTACAAGACATTAAAAAATATGAAAATAACTTTTCACATCATTTCTTAACAAAGAAATGGTAAGTCTAGTAAAGTTTTCTTAAACTCAACAAAAAGCATTTTATTACCATAATTTATTGTACATTCTATGCAGGAACAGTGCAATGCATCAAACTAAAAGGCGAATATTTGGCGTACTTGTAGTTACGTTCTTGCTATCATAGTTAAAAATTATCATCTAACACGAACATTAAAATAAAAAACGATGTTTACAGATCTTATCCGGATTATCCGGAGATCAGGATTAACGAGGTTTTATTGTAATTTTAAGTGAATGTTATGAAAAAAAAAATTCTTTCAAAAGAGCCATGACAAGATATTTTACAAGAATAAATTGACGTAATCAAAAACTACTGGTCATATAGTTATGGTTAAAGTGGCAAACATCAGCTGTATACTCCCTGACTGATATGCCGAGCCGTACTATCTCTTCGAATCATGCATCCGAAAAGTCACTGCCTCTCGAAAAATCTCCAGGCATGGGAAGTTCTCAAATAAACGAGAACCAGGATCATTATACTTTAATCCAGAATAAGCAAAAAAAACGGGGGGGGGGGGACCAGATTTAGATGAAAAAAAAATCTAACACGATTTATAAATAACTACGGGTTCCAAGTGTCCATCACGAACCTTCCTGAGCTCGCACACAGAGAAGCAGGCCTTTGAGGAAGGAGCATCATTTAAGGATGTTAAAACGTCCAGAAAAACCTAACATCAAGGAATAAAATAAACAAAATTTCTTCACGACTTCTGGGCCGCCCAACCCCTTTATCCCTAATGATGCCCGGCTAGTTCATTAAGATGGGGCTCTATGGACCCAAATAACTGGTCGGCCGACCGAAATCGTGAGCAGTGCATGAATGGCGAGGTGGAGGGGGGGGGGGGGACAGGGACTCCTCAAAGTAGGTACTCGCTCGGCGAAGGGAAAAAATCCATAAATCTGAGCGATAAGAGATTACAAAAAAATAAATAAATAAATAAATAAATAAAAAATATACATGAATGAAAGAAAACGTCCATCCGACGACGATTCTACTCATATTTTTAATATGGGATCCGAAGCACTGTGTCGTATATTATGGGCGTAACATTTTGAGAATAATTATTGAAGTTAAACGCAGTTTTGGCGCTGCCTTTTGTTGAGGGTTAGAAATTCAGTAGCACGAATTTCCTAACCACAGGTTCTTTTTTGGGGGATCGTTCTGCATTTTATTTATTTGCCTACTTTACATCATACACTTCGGATTTATTTTTTTTATTTTTTATTTTTTATTTTTTTATTTTTTTCCGTGGTGGTGGTTATATCACTCCGAGCCAGTATGCACAGACGGGGTTTTTATTACCGCTCCTGAGGTTCAATTTCTTCGTTGGATTGAAAACGTAAACATATTCACTCATGGAAAAATTACAGAAATTGCGATCTCTACACCACAGCATTTTCTGTCGTGTAGGATAAAAGAAGGAATTTAAAGATTAAAAAAAAAAATGTTTGTTCCAAATATCTATGAGGAAAGGGTCAATGAACGTTACAAAATATCTGTGTAATTATAATTCAAGCAATAAAAATAAAATAAAATAAGCTATTTTTATAAGTATATGAGGCAATTTTATTTGAAATTTGGATTTGAAATTTTCGAATTTAACAAGGGTTTTTTTATTTATTAAAATGCACGATTTTGTTGAAAATGAACTGTCTTTATAGTATACTTTATAGTATAATTTCGTATAGTATCTTTATAGTATCTTTATAGTATAATTTCTGTCTTTATAGTATAATTTCGTAGCTCCTTATTGAGCAAAAAAAATAAAATAAATAAATAAAATGCAGCATGCTCTCTGCTCACGTAGAAAACTTTAATTGATAAAATATTTTTTCTAGCTTGTTGCAGAAAGGAAATTTGTTTGTGTGTTTGTTGATTAAATTATTAGCAATAGGGTACTATTGTTATCGCTTTGGCAGAATTTTCTCATCTGTCTTTTACAATTTCACCTAAATTTCCGATAAAGTATGCATTATAGTAATGCTTTGGCGTCGTTTAATAAATAGAGGAAAAAATAATGCATTTAATCAAGAACATCTTGGCGCGTATTTAAAATGCTTAGCCAACATTTTTTTAAAAGAACTATCTTCCAAACTGTTTTATGAGTAATGCACTAATTTTTAATCTTTGTCTTATATATTTCTAGAAGTTTTCTGTTTCTGCTTATTGTTAAAGTTAAATTCTCTTATGTGAAATTATTTGTACCTATTATCTTTTTAATAAACTCCAGAATAATATATTATCTGTTATATACACAGGTGTCCAAAATTTTCTTTGCATGCACAAAAACATTGATTTTTCAAGAACTGTTCTACATGACTAAAGGAATTTTTTTAGGGGGGATGATAGATTCATAACACATAAACAAACATAAATATAAACTGAAAAATGAAATATAAGTGCATATGATAGTGAAACACTTAAAACTGAAATAAAGTGTACAAAGAGATTTAAAAAAATAATTACTCGGAAACAAGAGCATATTTTCGGCATTAATTGGGAATGTGATCTCCCCTAATTTGTATACAGATATCACAACGCGATTTCATGCTCCAATTTGCAGTAGTATATGCCACTACTCCTTCAATGTGGTCTTCAAGGCATTTCGATCTCTAGAAGGAGGATTTTGCCGTGTAACAGTTCTTCCAAGGGCATCCCATAAGTTTTCAATCGGGTTCAGGTCAGGAGGTTTTGCTGGCCGGTTTGTTCGTTCACTCCCGTCACGTTCAAAAATTTCACTAGCCAGGTTAGCTCGATGTGGACGGGAATTATCATCCATAAAAAGGAAGCAAGATCCACGTGCACCTGTAAAAAGCCTTAAGCAGGATTCTAAGACTTCATCTCGATATCTCTGGCCAGATACGGATTCTCTCTTCGGACACGTGCAAAGGAGTAAGTCCAATGAACATTATGCCTCCTCATACCATCAGACTTGAACCGCCGTAACGGAGATATTTCCTAATGTTGGTGGGAAGATTTCGAGTTCCTGGCTCTCTCCATAAGTGGGCAAGTTTAGAATCAGAGGTTTAACTGAACCTCGACTTGTCAATGCAGAGAACAAAGGTCCATTGATGTTGACTCCAGCTTTGATGTTTTCTGTGCAAATTCCGGTGTACCCTCTTGTGTTGTGAGGTGAGAGAAACACAAACAATTGGCTTTCAGTAATAAAGGCCTTATCATTAAGCCCTCTGTAAATAGTTTGCTGCGATACCAAAGTTATAGTGGCGGCTGGAAGCTCCAAACGTAGCTGCCTGGCAGTAGACTGTTGCGATGCGCAGTTAAGGACAAATAGTGATCTTGAGAAGCACTTTTTATTATTCTACCACCTTTTCCAGACATTTCTAGTACCAGTTCCAGAACCTTCAAGTTGTTTCCGGAGGGCAGGAACTGTCTGTCTTAAAAGATTCAGCCATCTTGCCACTCTCGTCAATGTCTTCCCAGCCTCCAAACAGCTGATAGTTCTCCATGTCAGAGATTCGTCCAAATGATACTTCGGGGCCATGCAAAAGAGTTTTCAGTTGATACACACCAAAATCAAATCCTTGATTGCAGAAGTTTGCGTGGAAACGCACTTCACGCAAAGCGCTTGCCCCGATTTTGCATGACGTAACACCATTATTTGCATATCAGAAACAGTTTGATCAAATTGAATTGGAAAATTGTAATTAAGTTTGCCTTTTGTTCGTTTCCTTGAAAAATAATATTGCTATTGAATGTGTATTGCATGATAAGTTACACATACAACATAAGCATAATAAAATATGTCAATTAATAGCAACCTTTTTTTTAATGGATAAATTAACCGGGATAAATTACATTAGAGTTTTGATTGAATTTGCTTTTTTCGGCGTCGTATCATGAGGAGATGTGTTAAGCCACGACAAGTTTATCGCACATTGAAACAGACAGCTCACCAAAAGAATGTACATCCTACTTCCGGTAACTAAAATAATTTCTTAACTAAAATAATTAACGCTGCAATCCCTATGCAGCTACAACCCTTTCGAATTATAAAGCAGAGTATAAAGAAGCAATTATAATGAGGGAGATAAATATTTGAAATGGATGACAATTTAGCCAGATGTGGCTAATGAACGTCATCTCTTATATTCTAAAGTTGGATCAAAAGAATTTACACATGCGCACGTACAGTGGCGGAATCATGGTAGGTTAGAACTACAATCTTTTTGACCAAAACCTAAGAATATAGTTTGTAAAAAAAGTAATTATTTCCGCTGTTGAAGTTCGGTCGTCCTGTATTAGTTTTCTTCTGTCAGAATCGGATTCTGGTTGCGCCACTGACACCCATATTCCTTTCAATAGAACTATTTTCCCTTTCCCCTTTCCATCACTGAAAAGTTTCAATAAATATGGGCACGCATTGCTCAGATTTATCCCAGTGCTTCTGCTCTCAGACGCAAACCAAAATGATAAATACATCGGCATCATCCGGCGATTTTCCCGAAACGAGATCAAGGAGTCGGATCTCAAATCTCCATTTCGTTTTCCTTCAAGATCTTTGCATGGCATTCCAGTCAAATAGCTCCTTCTCCATTATACAAAATCACCCTTAAAAAAGAAAAAAAATATTCCAAACAAAGCCTGGGCGATCCCGGTAGTGGAATCGGAGGTTTCTGACCTCCCATTTAAAAAGCCTCAGTAGCCCGAACGTGATTATATCCTTTATTCTCCCTTTGCCCCTATCCTTACTGGCCTATCTGCCCCTCCCACAGAGCCATTAGGCTCACCTCCGCTCGGTTGAGGTCATTTCATCACGTCCTTTCAAATCACGATCGGAGAGAGGGGGTACAGGTAGATGATATTCGGGCACTTTTGGGACGGCATGAAAAAAAAAAAAAAAAAAGCAAAATTCAGACCGGCCTGGCTCGGTATGTTCGACATATTTGGGTTGAAACGATATTAATTCTGATATGTGCAATGTCTGGAATTGTGTCTGGTGACAATGTGTTTTCATTTGTCTGCAGATACGGCACAGGCGCAGCCAAGATTTACGTCGGAGGTCCGGGGGAGGGGGGTGCGGTTGACCTTTATATACAGTCAAATCCTGTTATAACGAACTTCAATGGGTCAAAGGTTTTGTTCGCTTTATCCGTGATTCGCTGTATCCGAACCGTTAAGAAAAATACTTCAGAAAAGAGTTCAGAAAATGTATAACTCATTAGTTGCAATGTGCATTAAATAATAATATATTAAAAAATGATTAAAATCTATTAAAAATGATCATTAATGAATTAGTTCGACTAAAATCGATTATATTAAACTGACACATTACAAATTAAATTACGTACATTAGGAAAACGGCGGGACCAAAGATTTCGTTCGTTATATCCGTGAGTTCGTTATATACCGGGTTCGCTATAACGGGGTTCAACTGTATAGGTAGTTTTCTGTTGTAAAAGAAAGAAAACTTTTTTATCTATGTTTCACTTTAGATATAGTATAAGAGGCTTCGGGGAATGGGATGATTGTGAATAAAATAAATGTATCCATGTATGTGCGTTAGGGTGATAGAAGAATTTTGTCAATTTTCAGGGTGAATTCAATACTTTGTGACGAATAGCATTAAAAAAAAAAAAGCCTTTCCCGACATCGCAGGGCTCATTCTTTGATTTCAATATCAGAACTCGAGGTTTGAAGATCCTAGTTCGAACCCCAGTTCTTACTGGTGGCTGTTGCAGTCACGCTCGATCATTGGAAAGAACAATAAAGGACCACCAAAAAGCATATAATAAATATCTACAATAAAATAATGTTTTCATCACCGTAAATCAAATTAATAATGAAGAAAACGTAATTGGCTAACATTCTATGTCAATGGCCTCAGAATGAAATGGAAGAGAATGTCAGAATTGTATTCGGAAATTAAGAGTTTCCTAGCCAAGCCGGTATAGTGTCTGTAGAATACCATTAAATTTTAAAATATCTATTAACTGGGGGGAGGGAATTACTTGGGAGATGATGCAAGAAAAACCCTCAGAATAATATCTAAATTTTATGTTATACAGTTGGCTCTCTTTAACGACGTTTCTATGTTTAACGATGCTTTACTTAACGACGATCTCTATTTAAAGACGATATTTCCCAGTTCCGGCCCCTCCTACGTTATGGGAAATGTTATTTTTTCACAAATTCTGTTTAAGGACGATCTCTACTTAAGGACGATTTTTCACGGTCTCTTGAAAATCGTTAAACAGAGAGTCAACTGTATATATATATATATATATATATATCGGTAAATTTTTCTTAATCTTCCAGCCTCCCAAGAAAGACAAACACATAGAAGGTATTCTGCCTACACGCCTAGATTAGACGAATGAAAGGAAGGTGTATCAAATTCTGTAAAAAATTAATTAGTGAAAGATTTTCTAATGTAATGTACTTAAGAGAGATATTTCCCCTTAAAAACCTTATTTTCTGGGAATGGCTTTTGCCTGGCATGAAGTATTAGAGAGAAGCTCGTTATGGCAAAACCACACTTGTTCAATATGTCTCAGGAAGGGGTACATATGCTGAGAAATTTCTACGAGAGGTGTGGGTATTTACGTCATTAAAAACACCAACAACCCCAAAAGGAAACCTTCCTATTCATTTTCGTATGGAGTGAACTTAGAGGAATGAAAATGCAGATCCATGCATTCCCAGATCCGCTGCTAGACCATACATATGGCAACTTTCATATTCTTATTATTCTCTTCCGGTATATTTTTATATTAGCATTCATTAATCTCATTGAAATACAATATGTACAATTACCCCTCGTAACAATTAACCTCTCAAGCGAATCTTATAAAGACGGTACTGTTTGTATCATAGTACCATTTGACTGCTCGTCCTAAAGCATGATTTTGGAATCTTTTTAAAATGGATAGACGCGCAGATGGGAAATTAATTATTAAAATTAAATTTGCTGTGTCAAAATGAAAAATACTTTACTTGTCCAACAAGAAAACAAAATGACACAAGAATCAATTTTAAAACTATGTAGCAAAAAGCCCGTGCCCTCATTTTTGTTTACTTTTCTATATTTTTACTGCATAGATTGGCATGAATTCGTTAAAGTTTCTTTCATAATCGAGTATTGATTTGGAATTCCTCATCCTATGTGGAACACAAATAAAATTAATATCAGTTTCACGCATTCACGGAAAAATTTAAGACTTTTTCAATGAAATTCTCAATATGACAATATTTTAGATTGTAATATAAAAAATTACTGAAAAAAAAAATTTGAAGTTGCTGAAATTGTTTAGTAGGTTAATTACTTGGTTTTACAAATTGCGAAGTTTCAAGGATTTATGTTTTGAATCTATTGTTCGAAATGTAGGCAGAATCTGTCGGACTTTGCATAATATTAGATGATATATGGGAACGATTATTCTTCTTTGAGATGTATGTATTATATAGTACACAGTATATAATTGCTTAAAGGCCAGGCATGTTTATTTACATGAGTTTCTTCGAAAATATTTGGTTAACCGCGCCGACCTAAATATGTTCATAAACAGTTAGTTCACCTGTATGTTATGATCTGCGTTCCTCTGTAAATGAGTCAAAAATTGTTTATAGAATATTCGAGATTATTTACAGCGCATTGTCTCAAGACGGTGATTGAAATTAATATAAAACTCAAAATAAATAAATAATTTATAATTCATTTCTCATGTCATTTGATATCTAAATTTGTTAGTGTTGTGTCATTTAAAGTTGGCAACTAAATAAAACTTGCCTAATCCTAATACTGTAAATACCAATCTATCATGTGTGATAAAACCTGCTAACATAGTAGCTTTAGCCCGTGACTCCGTTAAAGCATTAGTTTAAAAAATTTTATTCTAAAATTTGAAGGAAAGAAAAAACGAGAGAAAATTGATTACTTAGAACTCTAGTCCTCAAAACTAGCTCTCTTCGAACATTAGCTAAGTTCTACAGTGGCTTTTGAAATAAAAGAAAATCTAGTTATTCGTCGAAGATAGAAAATATTGCATGCGTGATTAAAGCATAAAAAATTATTTTCAGGTGCAGTACTAATAGCTGATATAATTGATGTTCTGTCTTTCTAAGAAAAGAAAAAATTTTACATTAAATTTTTTTATTTTTTAAATTTTTTTTATTTCCTTTAAAATCATCTGCATTGCAATTTTAAGCCTGTTGCTGAAGTGACTCCAGTCTTTCCTTTCTTCATCTAAATATTTATTAAGTTTGGATAGAAGATTTGACACGAGTGTGTGTGTACAGTGTGTACTACAGTTCCACTTGAAGAGGGGGCATATATTTCATTTTATCCGAATCATGGAGGTATTTATTCTGGTTAAATCTTAACAAATATTTGAAAATCTGAAGATGAAACGTGTTGTTATCAAATGCTAATGTCATACATACGATATATTTTTCTTATTTATCATCACTTACAACTGCCTCAGTGTGCTTTTTAACGTAGAATTACGTTCCTCTATAACGGTCCTCCGGAACGCAAAATTTCAGATGTCCTGCGTCGCGAGTTATAATTTTTGCAGCACGCTAAACCCAGTCTGTATCGCTCGGGCGAGCAGTAAACAGTTAAACAGAAAAGTACCAAATTACGTCAAAATTTTGACATACGCACTCACACACACACACACATATATATATATATATATATATATATGTGTGTGTATATATATATATATATATATATGTATATATATATATATGTTTATATATATATAGTATATATATATATATATATATATATATATATATATATATATATATATATATATATATATATATATATATATATATACGCATACGTACATATATATAGATACATATATACATAACACATGCATACATATATACGTACAAAAGAGGTAAGCAACGATAAGTAAACCTACGTTAATAGCCCGGGGCAGTTTCGTTAGAAAAAACCACCTGAAATTTTTTTTCAGTTTTTTTTTTCTTCTTTTCTCTCTCCCTCTCTCTCTCTCTCTCTCTCTCTCTCTCTCTGTGAATGTATGTGTCTCTGTCAACGAAACAGTGATAGTAAACATTTTCGAGGATCTCAAGTTCTGTTCAGTACTGCCTTTAATCATTACAAGAAAAATCTTAATGTTGCAGAGAAACAGCTGCTAGTTTCGAAAGGGTCAAACTCTCTTCGTCTGGCACAGCTTTCTTCCACAAGAAAGGGTATTTTTCCTACATCACACGACAAAGTCACTATTTTACCGTTCATTACGGGATTTTTCCAATGAAATATTGCAGTCTACTTTTTCGTCCTACTAGATCTACCACAAAGGTCACTCACATAAGGCGAGCTGGATGGAGTGTGTGTGCGTAACATAGGCGGGAGAGGGGGGAACGAGTCCCATTACGTCCCCCCCCCCTCGACATTGGACGGGGGTGCACGGAAAAACATCAGCTGCTCTGGCCGTGTTTGCATGCTCCGTAATTACCGCAGAATAGTAGGTATAGGTAGCTGCGCGTGTTTGAATATGGTAGTTACCGTGCAGGAGAAACGATAATCGCAGGTCTGCCGACGCTGGGGGTGGTGGCGGTGAGAAGCAGGGCGTCAGGTAGCTTGAAGTCGTTCGAGTAGTGCGGTCGATGATACACTTTTGTTGCGTAGACTCGCATATAACTGGCACTAGGTGTATGATAGGATATATTGTGCACGGTTTTATGTTGCATGTATATGTTACTTTAGGGCCATGTAACGCCTTTAAATATATGAAATTCACTGTGAACATGCACTACATGCACTATACATAGCACATATTGTGCATAAAACATAGATAGAATTGCTGATTATATATTTCACTCATCGAATGACAAGAATGCACAGATATGCATATAATATTGTAATATGTATATATATATATATATATATATATATATATATATTTATATAGATATAGATACACACACACACATGGCTTTGTGTGGTACAGCGCGCTGGCTTTCAGTGCTGAGGGTGCTCGGATCGAATCCCGAGCGTCGCGCCACTCAAATGCCTCCGTTTGTGTCGTCCCTTTATCTGGGGTAATGCTGGCCCGCCTGTATGGTGCCCCACAGTAAAATGGTCTGCAAAACTGCGATGTATTGCAAACGAATGTCTTCACGACAAGTGCCTCCGCATTGGTATATATATATATATATATATATATATATATATATATATATATATATATATATATATATATATATAATCGCAAATCTCTAAATATACGTCATGTATAGTGTGCTTGAGAAAAAAATGAATCAATAATTTTTTCAAATCGATAAACTTTGTGAATTAAATGTGCTGTGAACATGCACTATACAAAGAATACTACGATATACGATACAGAGTTTTTATTTTTCCTTTCGGTTTTGATACATACTCCCGCACAGAAACAAACAAACACACACACACACACACACAGAGAGAGAGAGAGAGAGACAACTTTTTCAGTCACACACACATAAGTATTATTATATTTTTACATGTACGGAGGTACTTAACAAAATTGAAAGTTATAGGACATGCCTTTTTGTAAGGGAATAAAAGAGAACAGTTTTTTTTTTCTGTAAATGAGAGAACTTAAATCGCTAGTTAACATACATATGCGCGCTATGCATAACTTAACTTAATTTAACTTCTTTATATTCTGTGTGCCAAAGGAATTTACATCGATCAATTATTTTCTGTGACGTATATTTTCAAAATCTACACATTCTGATTAATATATTGTAAACTGAAATGAACGGACAAGCTGTTCGTAAAACTCCATAGAATGCTACTCTTATCCATCGTTTTCTCGATACCTAAAAAAAAAAAAAATCTTATTGCGAAGTTAAAGTAGTGGTATATAAAAAAAAATATTTACAATAGGGCCGATCGCAAAAATTTGAAGGTAAATTAGAAAAGCGGCTAGATAAAAAGTTCCATTATTTTTTATAAACCGTTTTAATGTCATGATGTCACTTCATTTTCCTCATAGCTTCTCCCGATCTTTGCAACATAACTAAATGTGAGAGTAGGAATAACGCATATCATAGAATACGATTGTTCGCAGTGCTTTATACGTCAATTCTCCCATCTGGGAAACTGGAAATCAAGACTACGCTTTTCACTTCATCAAACATGGCATTTCAATCCGGATTTTAAAGCAGAGCAACATATACTCGAATCCTTTGACTAAGTAACATTAAACTACTCCCATATTATGTCATAAAACAATTTGAAGCATATTTCAAAACACTTTTATACAGAAAAAAGACATTTGGATTAAACGTTTGTTATAAATTGTTTTCAATTAGAATGTGTTAAAAAATGTTACTTTGGTTGGCGAATCAGCTAAACTACAAGAAAATGAATATGAAAGAATTATTTTAAAAATGCTTTACAGAAAGTTTGATGATAGAGAGATCCCCTATAAAGCAAAAATTACGTAAATAAAGGAGTGGGGAGAACAAAAAATGCTAGTTTTCCTTGCCCTTCGATAGCTATTCTTTGCAGTTTCACTATTTAGTAACAATCCAGGTAGGAGGTTACGCCTTCGCTCATAGCTTTCTCTGCAGAAGAAGATTCTCAAATACGAATAATTTTTTCTTATATCAAATTAAAAAAGTTCCATTCTTTAACGGAGCATAATATAAAAACTTCCTATTCTGAGGAATCTATTTTTTTTTTTTACTGTTTCCCTTTATAATACGAATTACATTCATTCTGTTCATAAACACAATAAATAAAAGAAATTATCCGTTTATCAATAGTTCAAACATGGAAAGGAGGGAAACAAGACAAAAATTCCCTTTAATTTTTTCAGTTTTTATGCTTCAAAATTGCATCACAAAAGGATAAAATAAATTGCTCGTCTTCATTGAAATTTGAAAGAATTACGTAATGTCCTTGGAATTTCAAATCAGCAAATGATATGAGATGCGATTTTTCTATAGTTCCTAGATGAGAACTTTCGGCTTTATTTATTGACAGTTTACAGATGCATTCTTATCAAAATGGAATCAAAGTCAGCTTTGATCATAAACAGATAGGCGTACTTTACCCGGTAAAATGAGGATCAATTTTATATACATACTAATTTCTTTGCAGTAAATAATTACTTTAAACTATTGCTTAATAGTTTAAATCCTTCATTTTACATGGAAGTTAAAAAAAAGTTTTGATACACACTGAAAATTCCAGACTACTTGTTTCTTTAGACAGTGACCGTGGCGGCCTTGTGGTACGGCGCGCTGGTTTTCGGTACTGAGGGTACTCAGATCGAATACTGGCGAAACACCACTAAAATCCTCCGTTTGTGTCGTCCCTTCATAGGGAGCATCATGCTGGTCTGCCTATATAGCGCCCCCATAATAAAATGGCCGGTGAATTATAGGCGAATGTCTTCGTGACAAGTGCCTCTGCATTGTAAGTAAAAAAAAAAAAAATGTTTCTTTAGACAAATTTAAATTAAGTATAGACGATTTAAATACACAAAATTTTGACATGTTTTCCACTTAAAATATCTCTCTGCTACTCTACTTTTTAAAGAAAGTTTTTTATTTACTATGATGAAAATTTATTTGACCTATAAAGATTGGCTTGGTTTGGTTTGGAGCACTGTGGTCAACTTTTGATACACACTGCAAATTCCAGACTATTAGTTTCTTTAGACAAATTCAAATTAAGTTTAGACTATTAAAATACAAAAATTTTGTCATGTTTTCCACTGAAAATATCTCTCTGCTAATCTATCTTTTAGAGAAAGTTTTTCATTTAGTATGATAAAATTTATTTGACCTGTAAAAATTTTGTTTGGAGCGCTACGGTCAACTTTTACTACAGGAGGGATAAAAGCGAATTCTGATCGGCTACAAACGCCCTATGCCAAGAGTGGGACTCGAACCTATAGACTCTGGTTCCGAACGCAAGCGCCCTAGCCATTCGCCCACCGATTTTATAGCACTTATGATAACAGTCATGACTCTCATTCACGACAACTGACGTTTGAGGTTTCACTTCAAAACAGCTAGACCAAGTTGGGAATCAACCCCAGACTTTCTGCTTTCCGGACAGTTGTTCTTATCATCGCAGTCTAAAGTTAAGCGTCATAAACTTTAAGGATGAACCTCATGCACTTAATTACTACTTGAAGAAGGCCCAGACAAATCCTAAACATTCTAGGGAAATTTAGAGAAAATAATAGAATCCATATTTCCCCTATAACTTTAATATATATATATATATATATATATATATATATATATATATATATATATATATATATATATATATATATATATATATATATATATATATGGTGCCTATATGGTGCCTCCATAATTAAATGGTCAGCAAAACTATGGTGTATTATAGGCGAATGTCTTCCCAAGTGCCTCCACATTAGTATATATTTATATACTTGTATGTATATATATATATATATATATATATATATATATATATATATATATATATATATATATATATATATACAAAAAAAATTTTACGCAATCGAAAGTTTGTGGGCTTCGGAACACTTAAAAGTCGTTAACATTTCTTTAAAATAAAGAAGTCGGTGTAATGAAGTTTTTTCCTTCGGGTCACTCCGTGACGAATTAAGTTGAAACAATGTTATGTTGTCTTGAAGTTGGTTCAAAATCAAGAAAACTTTTGGAAGTACACTGATTCAAATTTATAATGGTTAATAGATTAATATACAGATAAGCCAAATGCACATGCATCTCACAGTTTTAATGCCACTCGCTTTCGATGAAACAAAAAAGAAAGGTGTTTGAAAATAGAATCTTCAAATGAGAGCTGTTGATAAGGAGATTTGAGAGCCGCCATTGTTGAATGTTTTCGAAACGCATGGTTTCTCAACTACGTGACTTTAAGTAAGCTTATTTGCTTTATTTAAAAACTATAACTGCTACAAGTTTATAATGAACATTATAAAATGTTCAAAATTTAAAAATATGAAGGTTATATATACATATACGTGTTTTGATAATAACTGCGAATATGCTTTTTTTTTTTTTTTAAGTTAGAAAAGAAAAATAGAAACTGCCTTTTCGAAATCTTACTGGACAAGGTTTGAAAACTAGAGATACCGTTTTCCGGCTCACAGCAATCCCAAAGTGTTTTTCTTTCTTTTTTCGTCTATTTTAGCCGTCGCGTATACATGCGAGAACAGCCGACCCATCAACATGACTTGTCTTACTCTTTGTTATTTCTTTTTGCTCTCACAATGAACGGCGAAACCTGGGCCAGAGTTAATCACACGCTATTACTCGGCAGTAGCTACTGACTTAACCAAAACAAGAGCATCCACAGACGGGGGAGGGGGGGGGGGGGTAAAGGGGAGGGAAGAACAAAAAACTGGCGAGCTCGATTACAGTGCTTGAACTTTATTTGTATAGAAGAATTGTCATAAATATGATGCAAAGTGTACTGCACTTCTCAGAGATTGCAATTGTTTTGCGGATTGTGTATTTTCGAGGCTGGCACTGTGCGTATACAAAAGAGCAAGGAACTCTCTGTTCGATTCTCGCTGCGAAATACTTACTGGTTTATTTTTGTATGCCTTTGAAGAAGTTGGGAGATGGATTTTTCATTGTGCTTTCTCATTAATGTAAATATTTTCAGTTGCATACGATTGAACGGGTCCAATTTTTTTTATTAAAATTCAAATGCATTTCTCGTAGGTTTCTCCCCCGTGAAAAATTTAAAGTTTTGTTAAAAAAATTTGAAGTTTAAAAGCCCGTTTAGCTTTTGATATATCTGATGAACCCATTGCTCTGCGGTAAATTTTTTCTCTCCTTCAAAAGAAGGAAAGGTTGCAAAATCCTTCGTTAAGATTAATAAAAATTTTATTTACAAAATATTTTGGTCGCCTATAAAGGACAATTAGAGTCATTTGTCTCGGATTAAATTTTCTTCAAACTAATCCTTTTCAAAGTTTTTATTCTTAATCAAAACAGTGCAATGAAAATAGAACTCAAGGACGCTTTCCGGAATTTCATGAATGCCTTGTGAGTAATTATAGATACATCGTTTTTTCGTGTGGGAAATTCCAGAACGCGCATAGAAAATACAACATAAAAGTATTATAACTATACTAGCTGAAAACCCGCGCTTCGCTACGGAGTACATTCAAATTAAATACAACGGTCAATGTATGCAATTAATGCCAAAACAAATATATATATATATATATATAATAAATGCGACGATCAATGTATACAATTGATGTAATATATATATATATATATATATATATATATATATATATATATATATATATATATATATATATATATATATATATATATATATATATATATATATATATATAAAATCGTAAGGGATATTTATTTTTTTTGGATAATATCCAATCGTCTGCTGCATTAGAAAGAAAAAGAATATCATTTTTGTCTATTTAGTTGTTATGCACGTGACGATAAATTTATTTAAAGTACCAGAAAAAGAAATCACGTGATCAACATTTAATAAATTAAATTCTAAAAATTAATCTTTAAAAATTCACCAAAAATCAGAAAATCAAGTTAAAGGTTCGAAAAAGATTTCATTTTGAAGGAATTTTTATGATCTTTCTGGTGATATAAATTTTATAACCCTCAATGTATTATTTTAAATGCAAACGTAAAAAAAGTTTAAAAAACAGCTTAAAAATTTAATTTAAAAAAATCTAAGAAGAATTTTTGAAAAATCTTTCTTAGTGCACCCCTACACTATTAGAAGAATCGCCATGCAAAATTTCAGCCCTTTAGGTCCAGCGGTTTGGTCTGTGCGTTGTATGTCAGTCAGTCAGTCAGTCAGTGAATGAATGAGTCAGTTACGGAACTGTTTTATATATATAGACTAGCTGAAAACCCGCGCTTCGCTACGGAGTACATTCAAATTAAATACAACGGTCAATGTATGCAATTAATGCCAAAATATATATATATATATATATATATATATATATATTTATAAAAAAATCGTAAGGGATTTATTTTTTTGGATAATATCCAATCGTCTGCTGCATTAGAAAGAAAAAGAATATCATTTTTGTCTATTTAGTTGTTATGCACGTGACGATAAATTTATTTAAAGTACCAGAAAAAGAAATCACGTGATCAACATTTAATAAATAAAATTCTAGAAATTAATCTTTAAAAATTCACCAAAAATCAGAAAATCAAGGTAAAGGTTCGAAAAAGATTTCATTTTGAAGGAATTTTTATGATCTTTCTCGTGATATAAATTTTATAATCCGCAATGTATTATTTTAAATGCAAACGTAAAAAAAGTTTAAAAAACAGCTTAAAAATTTAATTTAAAAAAATCTAAGAAGAATTTTAGAAAAATCTTTCTTAGTGCACCCCTACACTATTAGAAGAATCGCCATGCAAAATTTCAGCCCTTTAGGTCCAGCGGTTTGGTCTGTGCGTTGTATGTCAGTCAGTCAGTGAATGAATGAATGAATGAATGAATGAATGAGTCAGTTACGGAACTGTTTTATATATATAGATAATCACCGTAGAAAAATGTGGTATTTGTTTTTTGAATATGAAAGCTCTATCGTACGCTTTGAGGTAAGGAAAAATGTGCATTTTTAGAGTGTACCCTCTTTAAGAATTTTGTGACCCGGGGCCCTTTAGAAACTCAGTAAATTCGAACAAGCGTGAATATACTGCATTTCAATTCAGCAGAATTTCCTAAACGTACGTCTGAATCAGGATCCCGACTTATTTTTTTTATAGTAAATTGAGAGTAAATTTCGTGTTTTTGACAAATATTCGAGGGTTTTCGAATGAATATGCTGTTACCTGGTGGATGAAAGTTTACGTGTTAAATAAGGAAGCAGTTAAACCTACAACTATTATTATTACACCATATTAAGAAAATTTCTCTATTCACTAATATATTGTTACAAGAGACGATTAATTTAGCAGTTTGACACTTTAATCCTGTATGGATTAGCGAAAGAACTTATTTTAGAATTCTTTTGAGAAGATTTTGTTTTTCAGATAATATGCATCAGTAGATATGCAAAATATTTATTATTCATTCCTTTTAACACTGAAAGTAGAATAAAAAATATTACTAGTATAATAAAAGCCCATTAAAAATAAGAGAGTGTGTAAAAACTTTTAGCGAGTTTACGTTATAACATATTAATGCTCTCGAAACTGCGCGTTAACGTGAAGAACCAGATATCTCTCTCTTAAAAAAGACACAATGGGAGAATCTTCTATTTTAACAGTCCCTCTCTGCGCTAGTATGTCTAATTTTTTTAAATAAAATAGAATTTATATTGTTATCACTTTGATAGATGCTGAGTTTTTTCTTAATTTCAAGTTTACCAAAATAATCAAATAGTATAGTGATGCCATAGCGACGTTTAACACACGGAAAAAAAATAATGATCTTGGGACGTATTTGAAATAGCATTCCGACCGAATTTTTTTTATAGTTTGCTTTGTCTCTATATATAAAACAGTTCCTTAGCTGATTGACAGACAACAGACAGACTAAACCGCTGAACCGAAAGGGCTGAAAATTTTGAATGGCGATTCTTTTTATAGCGTAGGGGTGCACTAAGAAAGATTTTTGAAAAATTCTTAGATTTTTTAAAATAAAATTTTTAAGCTGTTATAGTAACTTTTTTTAAGTTTGCATTTAAAATAATAATTTGAGGGTTATAAAATTTATATCACGAGAAAGATCATAAAAATTCCTTTAAAATGAAATCATTTTCGAATCTTTACCTCCATTTTCTGATATTTGGTGAATTTTTAAAGATTAATTTTTAGAATTTAATTTATTAAATGCTGATCACGTGATTTCTTTTTCTGGTACTTTAAATTAGTTTATCGTCACGTGCATAGCAACGAAATGGACAAAAATATTTTTTTTCTTGCTAATGCGGCAGACGATTGGAATTTATCCAAAAGAATATTAAAAGACAGTAAAAGATATGTTTCTCAAACTGTACTATACTAACTGTACTATATTCTTTAGTGTGTTCTATTAGATTTAATTTGAATATTTTATTCTACATTATTTTGTCTATAAAAATATCCGTTACGATTTTTTTATAAATATATTTTTTGACTTTTTTTTTACATCCATTGCATACATTGACCGTTGTATTTAATTTGAATGTACTCCGTAGTTAAGTACGGGTTTTCAGCTAGTTTACATGTAAAAAAAGCTTCCTACTTCGTGCATGCATATATGTTTGCATGTGTGTGTATTATATATATACATACAGAGAATGGGGTGATTAAAAAGAAATTGTACGTACATATTTTTACAAACGAGCGAATACTCTGTTTTATATAAACATATTTGCTACAAGGATTTTAATTTATCAATTGAATATTTTAAACTTTAAGTCAAAACGAGTACTTCTTTATTGTATGGAAAATCAAATGAATATTTCTCAGAGAACCAGTGTAACAAGTCAGTATAGGCAAAAATGAATATTAAAAGAAAAAAATCATGTTTTTACGATAAAAAAAAATTGTCGGTGTTTCGGAAATGAAATTTCATTCCTCCTACACATGCGTCAGCGCGCAATTTCCTCAAAGTGCACGAAATCTGCGAGTGAAAGTGCTACCAGCAAACCGTGCCTACACTTCTCGAAAACAGCTGAAGTTCAGCATCTCCGCGATGTAGGTCAAACTTGTGCTGTTCTGCCTGACGTAATCTCGGTCTGCGTTTATTCCTTTTTCTCCTCACGCATCCTCCCTACTTCGCTCCAGTTCACGAATCCCCCTCTCTCTTTCTCTCTCTTTTCCCGGCAGAAAAATCCTCGACCAAACCGTACTTTTATTTCATTTTCTCCCGATATATCCTCGGCTGTCAAGTGTCCACTATACACAACACGCTCTCCTCTTCGCAAAACGTGATTTACGGTTTTGGTTACTGCGGCAGTGACAGCGAGATGCGTCTGGCACTTCGAGCAGTTAAGTTTATTGGGGTGTTTTCCGATCCGGGTTTTTTTGTTTTTTTTTCGACGTTCAAAAACGCAGTCATTATTAAACGTGCTTTAGATTTCGATGTAAAGTGACTGTAAACATGATCATCGTGATCCGAGAAATAAGTGTCTCGTAGAGTTATTCATAAATGGAGAAATGGTTCTTATTTACATCTTGTTTAATATGCAATATTTACATCGATCTCTATATACAATCGTTTCATTCCGTAGAATTATCATACATAGACTAAGGGGAGCGGAGTTCATAAAAATCAGTTCAATAGAGACGCTTGTCTCTCCATTCTGCCTCTCCTCACCTCGTTATCACATAGTCCAAATTCAGTCTGAAAAGAAGCCCTGTCTAATAGTCTTTTCTTCATTTATATCTTTTTCCTGATAAAGTTCTCGAAGGTTCCATTGTCTCATGTGTCTGATGCAATCCCCTCACAGATTTTCGTCACCTGGTCCCCTCCAGGCCTGCGTTTCCTTTTTGTCAGCCCGGCACCCCGGGCCTTGCATTGTCTCTTAGTGCGCTGATGGTTTTTTCCTAACGAATGACCCCTTTTCCACTTAGGGAAGTGGCCGCCGCACCATTGTCTGTTTAACGGTCTGCCCGATTCCTTTAACAAAAAGTCACATCTGTACTGGATTTTCCAAAGTTAGGATTGAGTCTGTTTTCAGACTATGTGAGAGTCTCACAGTGACTAGAACCCAAAAGAAGGTTACCATGGCTCCCATGGTCAGCGTTCAACAGGAAAAAGGACTCACTAGGCACGCAGATCTCCACTAGTTAACCATGTGATTTGGAGTTCGTATATGTCAGTTAGGGTTAAATGGGATAATTGGCAAACAGAAGGGAAATTTGTGTTTTGAGGCAGGGAATATTGGTTACATTGGCATTGGTTGCAGTGACCCGTATGTTGTTAAAGTAATTGTAAATTGTATTTCCGGACTCTTTAACCCTTCAGCGGGCGTGCCAATTTTTAGAACACCAGCAGGCGCGCGTGGCACAAAGTGCAACGTCTCTTTCGACCTTGATTATTCCTTTTGTAATAAACTTTATTTTTTTTTCAAATTAAAAATAATAATTTTGTCTTTATGACAAAATATAAAATGTTTATAATATTGAGATATATTTATTATTAAAGGCGAAATGATGCAGATACAATCACCTTATTTCAAAACTGTCCGGTTTATTGTATCCAAGGTCAACTTGCGAATGGATTCCAATTATATCCAAAAACTTAAAAAATAATCAGATTGTCCATCTTCGTGATATGCGGGATACCGTGTAATAGCTGCACATTTTATCGAGTACATAAACTCCTGCTTTTGTCGTATTGTAATCCAGTACAATCGTTGGTTTACCACGGTTAAATCACGACTAACAATGAATGGATAGGAATACAAGGGAGAGAAAATAAGACCTGTATTAGAAAGGATGTAGCTATAAATAGAAACTGCGTAGAACATTCAAACCTAACATGTAAAAACAAACCATTCAAAATTACGAAAATGTTGCACTCTGTACACGGGCGCGCCCGTTGAAGGGTTAATATTAATATCATATCATTGTTTTAATAATTGTTTCAATAATTAATCATAATAAAACAAAATATTTTATGTTATCTAAAGAAAAATTAATTGTCCTCGTGTATTAAAACGCAACTCGGGGTGAAATTAAATTGCATTTTATATTAGTAAACATTTTTTTATATAAACTTATTCATAAATACTTCTTTTCTTGTGTACTACAATGCATTAAAGAACCTTTATAATCATAATATCTACTTTTTGAGTTTCAAGCATTTTAATGTTTTCGTGCCTTTTAATTTTGATGGTTTGTCATTTATTCATTCAATGAATCACTAGATCATATTTTGTTAATTTTTAACTGCAGTTCATTCAACCTTAAAAGTTATACTATATGAATTGAAATGTTTAAAGAAAAAACTAATAAAAATTCAGTAGTAGTTCAGTAGTAATTTCAAAATTTTTGTTCTTTATCTGCATTTTTGAAGACAAATTTGATATCTGAAAAGATTTTTTCCTAATTTTTCTAAAGACAAAGTTCAGATCTCAAACGCTGATAGATTATTCAGATTTTCTGAGAGAGTTATATCAAAATATTTAAAGTGTCTATAAAACGTTTATCAAATATTTCTTTTAAATCTTTCTTTTTAAAATGAATAAATCTTTAAAAAATTTTTGGATTTCAGAAAAATGACTTGCACCTATACCTCGCTATACTGCCGCTCTTTATACGGCATTTCGCTATAACGGCCTTTTTTAATATGGGACTTTTTCGATTTACGGTCCACAATGTTTCGTCATACGGCCAAAACAGCGGAAAGTGATGATGGCAGCATATTATAGCTTAGTGATTCTTCATGTTAACGCTCGTCATCACATTAAAACAGTTTTTAAACATTTTATTTTATGTTTTTTAATATATGTATACATAATGTGAATATTATTTAGTTTGTTTTTGTTTATATGTTTATTTTTGGAATTTCTGTTTATAATTACATTCTTCTGTACTTTTGTTTTTATATAAGCATTTTTATAGGAAATATAAAGTATAAAATGCTTTATGAACTAAAAACTATATTATTTATAAAAAATTGGAACAGATCCAATTAAATTAGTTTGGGTTTGTATCAAAATAATTGACTCATTATACGGCTTTTCGCTTTACGGCCAACATTTCCGGAACGTATGTAGGCCGTAAAGCGAGGTATGGGTGTATGTAGTTTTTATAATAATTCATTTATTTTAAGAATACTGGTAGAACTTTTCTTGTAGGGTATTAATATGTTAACATATTCTGCTTTTAAAAAAATCTATAGTTTAAAAAAGGAATGCATTAAAAAAGGAATTAATTTCTTAGAATGATTTAATTTTGCTAATAATGAATATACTTAAAGAATATGATGAATAAGCTATAGTTCTATAGTTCTATAGCTTATATATCTATAGTTCTTACATACTGTAAGAACTATAGATTTTTTTATTATATTAACTATAAATTATAGGTTCCAAATTTCTAGTTTATTTATTCATTTATTTAATTATTTATTTTCGTCATCTTCCTTTTCAAGAATTTTTTTGGTCTACATTTAATACATCGTCTTTCCCGGGAATGATTAATTTCATAATTTGGAGTTCTAGAATAAAGTCTAGAGGTTACAAAATCTGCGCCCTGGGTTCGTAAAATTTCAAACACCCGCTTTTTCCAAACCCGTGCCGCTTCAAAAAAAAAGCAACCATATTTTTATGTGTCGATCAGAATTGTGAGCTTGACGTGATCCCCTCACTCTACCCTCTACGCACGCACCTCTGGTGATTCGCATGGGTTCGTCTTCCTTCTTTTTCTCCTTCGAATTCCGATATCCCATATCTTATTTAACTTTCTCCACACCTGTCAGCTGACCGTCTCATTTTTTATGTTTAAAAGCGTGATTTACGGCTGTACTGCGTTTGTGACCAGAGGAAGAAAGTAGCAGACCACTTCATGGATTTTTTTTTCTTCCTTTCGGTTTTGTTTCTGGATTTCGAGGATTTTTTTCCCCGTCCTTTCTTTTTATGTCAGAGGTAGTTACATTACATTTTGTGACACTGTCGATATCGAGTATATATTTTCCGACTAGGATGGCATGTAACTGTTATATTATGCTTGGGGTAGATTTTTAGCATTGAGTTTCCATGTGTTGCATGTGTTAGGGTATTTCCATTACAGATTAGAATGTTACTATAATATTTATTTCGCTTAGTGGAAACATTTTTTTCCCTAAATATTTTTTGAATTTTTTTTTACAAATATTGATTTTTGAGAAATGAATCAAGTTAAGAAGTTAAAAATAGACTGCTGTTTCCACAAAGCTTTTTACAAAACTTCAAAAGGATTTCGCTAAAATTTGCTCATGAAAATATTGTATTCTATATTATATTATATAAATTATATTTATAAAATAATATTATATAAATATTATAAATATTCCTCTTCTGGTTTTCTGGCTTCTAGCATCTTTTTGGCCCAATATTCATAAGATGCGTTATATTATAAATCAGAGATTTCTTAAAATTATGTGATTTTATTTGCTGTTATAAATGAAATAATTAAGTGAAGTTATTAGTATGATATTAAAAGCATTCATTAACTGAACTTTAACACGTAAAATAATATTTTCGTTGGATACTAGATTTTTACAAATTTTTGATTATGAAACAGCGTATGATAGCAATTTTTTTACGGGAATTAAAAAAAAAAATTATTTCACACTCATCTGAATATTTCTTGAACTCCAAGAGTATTAATAGAAAGTTTTCGCAGTTTTGGTACTCGGTAACAGAGTCTAGCATACGGTGTAAATTCTGCGGAATCAATGAAATTATAATTAGGATATCAAAACTTTTATTTCAACTTAACTTGTGTTGGTGAAAAGATCTATATTCCTGCAATGCGTTAATGAAATATCTTTTTTATTTCTGTTAAGCAAAAATTTAAAAAAAAATAAAGTGATGATATGATTTATTGATTTAATAAAATATTCTTGAATATTATTTAAAAAAATTTAAAACAAAATATTGTGTTTAAAAAATATTTATCTCAAATAAAAGCTAAGGAAGAAAACAATTGTTCGAGGGTGCAGTGGCCCAGTTGGCAAGTGATCTGAAAGTCACTGGTTCGATGCCCGTCGCTGACAAATCCACTTCCGTGTACACTAAGGGCGGCTGTGTACACTAAGTGGACACTATTATTACCGGATTCCGAAACGTAAAAAAAAATAACGCTGGTTTTAACAATCCCTCACAGTAATGCAGAGTGTGAGAGGATTTTTAGTTACATAACAAAAATATCTACTCAGTTCAGGTCATCTATGTCAAGGGGAACCTTAGAAAATTTGCTAATATGCAAATTGAACCCACAAGGACACTGTTAAGAAGAACAACTTCACAATGAATTTTTAAAAAGAATAAAATCAACTACAGTAAATACTACAAAAATTCCAAGATTTTCTGCAATTAATTAAAACAAACATTATAAAGAAATAGAAGTACTCAAAATATAGACTGCTCGGATCCCTGCTAGTGTAAATATGATGTACATTAAAATGTACGATTACAAATTTCAAATATATAACTTTTGTTTAACATTATAATTTCAAGATGAGCTGAACAGTAAGGAAATATTTTGAACTATGTAATATTATCAAAGAGATCCTATAAACTATAAATAAGTATACATTATAATTATTTTATTATAAATTTTTACTATGCTGTTTTGTTTTATGTCGTTATGTCAATTACTTTATGCACGGTAGAAAATTGCAGGATTTTGCTGTTACTGAGGTTGGCAGGTCCGATGGTATTTTGCAGAGTGCTTTGAAATCAGTCCGTTATTTAGTTTTATTTTCCCAACTTAAATTTCTATTTATGCGTTTTAATACAAAGGCTCCCCGAGACAAACAAATGCACTTGACTGTTGAAAATTTGCCAAAGCCAATCAACCATCATCTTCACGCGGCTTAATTTCTCTCGAAAAGTGCCCAGCAAGAGCGTTCCGTCGCATTTTTAGCGCTCCCCGCCAGATCCGCAAATATTCATATCGCTTTAATTTCTGAATGGGTTTATCGAACAAGATTCCGAAACGCGCGTGTACGTTTTCCGGCATATTTCTCCCCGCAAGTTTTCCCTCCCTTGCCAACTGCAAATCACGGATTACCACGCCCTCCTGCTTTTCTGCCGAATATCGCTGCCGAGGTGAAGTGTTTGTGACAAATAAAACTACTTGCACCGCGCAGTCCCGGCATTAATCTCCCTCTACAACACCCCGGCTCGGAAAATTCCGTCGCGCGAGAGACATCTCGACGAATATTTTCGGGGCCCGATCTTCTTTTCCCAGACACATGCCGACGTGGCTCTTCGTTTCCCGCTAGTTATACAAAGATGAAGGGAGGGAAAGGGTTGCGAAGAACAATGGTGTGCTGCAGTCCTCGCTGGGAAATCAGTCCGTGTCGATGGGTTATCTCTGCACATCCGAACCTTGAGTACTAGACACCAGGCCCAGATTTCCGCATGGGCAAGTGGGACCCCAAAATTATGGGGGGCTAATTTAATATTAAATTGTACATATTTTTGAAAATTTTATTTTTAGTTAATAGAGTAAAGGGGGGGGGCAGTGGCGGATACAGAAAAAATCCTTGTGCGGCACAGTGCACCCACTATAGTGAAATCATACTTACATCCGTAAACGTTTCTGGTTTATTTATTTATTTATTTATTTTTTTTTTTGGGGGGGGGGGAGGGTTGTATCAACTCCAGATTGTGATCTATTTTGAATTTCAAAAGATAATTTCATGAATTTATTTATTAACATTAAAAAGTAAATCAATTAACACTTATTATTATTATTATTATTTTTATTTTCAAATTTTTGACTTGTTGGTCGAAAATTTTTTTAATTTCCTGTCCCAATTTATGGGTAGCCGGGGTGAGTGTCCTACCTGTTCATGTGGAAATCTGGTCTCGGGGGGGGGGGGAGAACGTGCCCCTCCCTATGGGGATTTGTTCTTCGAGGGGTCCCCCGAAGTCTGCTTTGCCAAGGGCCCGATTGGGTCAAAGTCGGGCCCTGCTAGAAACCCCAGGAAGGGATCCGCAAGGACAGGAATGATAAAAAATAAAAAATTCATTTCATCATTTCAAAACGACCGCGAATTTAAACATTTTTCAAAACTGGGAGCAAATAAATTTTTAGTTCCCATTTTTTTCTTTCAAATTCTAAAAAAATGCTGTATTTTTTCCGTCTTTTGACGTTTTGAGTGCGAATAATCCTTGTCCTGGGGTCTAGGACACAAAATTGCTCAAATTTTTTTATTGCATTAAAAATTTCTGTGTTCTATTACGCTTAAAATGACGTATCAGTCATGTTTCTATCTTAATTAGAACAGGAGAAATTATTAATTTTTTGCAACATTCTAATAGTAGCCAATCGTTCTTTCAACCTGTAAATGCATTTTTCTGCATGTGGTTTTTTTCCCCTACTTCTCGTCTTTAAATTGTTATAAGTCAGGAACCATTAAAGATAAATGGTTGATACTTGGAACATGGCTTTTTGAGCTATTTTACTTTAATTTTAATTCAGCAAATTTGAAAAAAAATATACGCTTTTCAAAATATGATTTTTTAAAAATAAGTTATATAATTTTTTTTGTAATTTTTAATCTAATTTTTTTTTTATTTTTTAAAAAATTAATATTTAAAAAATGCTGAATCAGAATTAAAACTTATATATTTCTATTTAATTAAATGAAAAATTTTCGAAATTCGACATATAATATTTCGAATTATAACGATTTTAAATTACCCCATTTTTTAAAAAATTTTAAATAAAATTTTTTTAAACTTTTTGAGAAGTTTAATGATGTGATTTTGTTTACAAATTATATGGTTAACCATCACAAAAAAATTCAAAATTTGAACTCTATAAATAAAATTTTTTTAATGTGTCCCGGACCCCCTTAAAAATTTCTAATAAATTTTCTGAAGCGTAGACTCAGTGGCGTAGCGAAGGAGGGGGGTCTATCATGCCCCGGGCGCCACTCGCAGAGGGGCGCCAGATGGTCTCCAAGACCATGGGAAGGGGCGCCAGTTATGCTCGCTACGCCACTGCGTAGAGTGGCAGCGTCACAGCTATTTCGCAGCATCACAGTAATATTACAGCTAGTAAAACAAATGCAAGCTGAAAAATCTCGTTCATTTTGAAATTTTCGTAAGCTTTTAAGTTTGCAATTCAGTTTTCCTTTGCGTTCAATTTGTTATTGTTATTAAGTTCATTTGTATCATTTTATTAAAGCTGTTTATCACAGATAGTTTGTTTAATTGAAAAAAAAAAACCTATTTTTTTGCCTCTATAAAAGGATTAGTTGGGAGAGGCTGATTTTTTTTTTAAACATGCAGTCCCTGATTAAGAAAAGGATAGGAACACTGTTTTAGATCATTGGATCTTATCCGTTTTTTGTGTCCTGGATTCTTTGAACAATCTGGCGAGAGATATGGATCCACCCTTCTGATAATAATTCTCATATAACGAATCATTTCAAACAAAAAATTTGGAAATGTAATAACGCAACGAATAGTTAAAAAAATGATTACTATCGATTACATTCGTAATCTTTTCTTTTATACTATTTCTAATGGCAGATTACAAGACTATAACAAGTTATAACAAGACTATAGGCAAGTTAAAAAAGCAAAATAAGAGCAAACAAAGAAATGAGACTAAAACGTCCATGAACCCAAAAGTTTCCTAGCTATCCAACATCTCTCCCACAGTGGAGCTGGAGGTAGAGCGGATCCTCTGAAATTTATTCACGGACTCTCAAGGGGTCCATGGACCACAGGTCAAGAAACCATTCTTAACTTTAAATGATCTTTTTCGTAGGATCTTGACCTTTCGCCAGTGTTATGATTTGGCCTCTGTTGTACAATCGGGAGTTAGATTTTTAAACTAGGGTTCTCGACCAATAGTCAATTAGAATCAAAAACAACAAATCGAATGTTTTTACAATAATTAAATTGCTAAATACAAATTTTTTATATAAGTTAGTTGACTCACCTGCTTGTACTTTATGTAACAGTAAACATTACAGGACGGTGCATTTCACTTAAAGATTTTAGTAATCGGATGCAAAAGAACTGGTACGCTTGAGGGTCAGGGACATAAAGTTAAGCGCTTAAATTTATATATATATATATATATATATATATATATATATATATATATATATATATATATATATATATATATATATATATATATATATATATATATATATATATATTATGTGTCTACTTCTGTGTATTTGCGATTTATTGTTTATTTCAGAGGTGAATTTTTCTTCTTTATAAGGATTACCTTCTTTATAAGGATATATCGAAAATTCTTTTCAAAGTACCTGTATGAAGTTTTGTACAAGGTACTTTGTTATATTTTCCTTTAACCATCATCAGAGTTTTTGACTTAACAGTAAAAAATTCGAAAATACTCTTCCTAAAGCAAATATTTCCCAGATGAAAATGTTTTTCTATTCCCAGTGATTATAGATTTTGTACTCGTGAATACAATTTTTACAAATCGAGCAGACAAATGATTGAGACCTTTGTTACGCATGAAAGGGGAATAATTGTTCCGAGACGGCTATTGTAAACAGTAAAAAGAAGTCTTCTTGATAACCACAGTCCAATAAAAAGGAAGATGAAATATGTTTCGATCTAATTAATATATCATCCTCAGGCTGAGGAGCTTCTTTTTACTGTTTCTATTTACACAAGTTTCCTCTAAGTGGTATGGTTACTGGTTCAGCGAATACAGAAAAATTCTAAACATGCTACTACAAACAGAAAAAAAGGCTTCTTGATAACCACAATCAAATAAAAAGGACGGCTACAATTGTTTCGATCTAATTAATGGATCATCATAAGGCCGAGGAACTTATTTTCACTGTTTGTGTTTACGCAAGTTTCCTTTAAGTGTTATGACTCTGTTTACAGCTGATATACAAAAACACTAAACATGCTTTCAATTTTGAATTTTAAATTCCTTTAACAAAATTTCTAATTGTACAAGTGTTTTTATACTTTTAATGATCTTTGTATAAAGATTCAGTTTAGGGAAAAATCATTACGAAATTGAGTAAAGAAGAGAAAAAATCAAAATGTGTGTGCCTTGAGAGGTAAATTTATTTGTCGACACGGTTTAACAAAATCGTCTCTCGTTTAAAGGAAATAAGATATTTATTTAAGGATGAAATTGGAGTCAGTTTGGGGGCACTGAATTTTACTTCAATGAAAAAAAATTCACCTTAAAAGGTCCCGTAACATTCTAAATATAGAGGAAATTAAATAAAAGGCGTTTTATTTGAATTATGGTGATAAAAAATTGTCTGTAATTACTAATAAAATTATTTTTATTAAACAATACCTACCTCGAATTCAATAAATGGCTTACGTTTACTTTAAAAAAATACATACAAATATATTTATATAAAAATATGAACATTAAATTTATAAATATGATCATCCAAAACATTAAAATACATTAAGTATATTTTTTCCTTAAAATATATTTTTAAAAAATAGCTTGATTTTCTCCTGGCATATGGTGATAAGAATTTCCATTAAACTCTGCAATGCATGATAACAGGAAAAATAATTTAAATTAACTACAATAACATAAAAAAATTGTACTCAAAATAGTGTTTTTTTATACACTCATATTTGCCAACATTTATAAAGATCATGAAGAAAAGTTTGTAACCGCATGACAGTGCTATCGCATTGTAGGGTTAAACTTTTTAAAATCCTAAAGGGAAGACTTTAAATTTTACTATCCAAAATTCCGAGGAAGTTTAATAAAAAGAAAAGTAGTGCATTTGACTTTGTTTATGAAAAGTTGACATTAAGAACTTGTAATAATTGGAGGCATTTAATTAAACGTTTTAGAGGAAAGGGGATTACCTTTGTTTATAATATATATATATATATATATATATATATATATATATATATATATATATATATACACTGAAGTGCCACTGAATTAGGGATACCTACCTAGTAACGAGTTGGGCCTCCTCTGGCCTTGATAATGGCTGCCACACGACGAGGCATAGATTCTTCAAGTTTCTAGAAACGTTCCACGGGAATGGCTTGCCAAATATTGGCTAAAGCTGTCCATAATTCAGTAAGGTTCTTTGGTGCTGTGTGATGGCCTTTCACGCCTTGTTCCAAAACATCCCAAAGATTCTCAATAGGATTTAAGTCTGGGCTTCTAGGTGGCCAATTCATGACAGAGAAGTCAGAGGAATGCTCATCCAACCAGCCAGTAGCCAACCGGGACTTGTGAGAGGTACAATTGTCTTGCTGGAAAACTTCATTACCGTGCGGATAACAGAACAGCATAAACGGATGGAGGTGATCACCCAGCAACTCTACGTACCGAATTGCATTGAGGGAGGTTGGTACACGCACCAAAGATCCCAAACTGTGCCACGAAAAAACACCCCAGACCATGATTGAGCCACCATGCCCTTGTACAGTTCCAGCCAGGCATGCAGGATCCATGGCTTCATGAGCCTGACGCCATATTCTCAGCCTCCCGTCGGCGTTAAGTAGTCGGAATCGAGACTCATCACTCCATGCTACTCGTTTCCAGTCCTCTACACTCCAGTCTCTGTGCTCTCTTGCCCAGGCAAGGCGTGCAGCCCGATGGCGACGACACCGTCGTTAAACTGGGTGGGAATTTGAGATAATGTTTGACTTCGCTGGCTACGTACAATACGCCTGAGCCGTCTCTCACCACGCACTGTCAAGGCTAATTGTCGTTTGCAGTTTGCCCGATCGCTAGTTTTTTTTTTCCACCATCCATGTATTCTTGGTATACTCTTGACACTGTCGACCTTGAAAATCCTAGCTGTCTGACGATTTCGGAAATTGAATGGCCCATGCGTCGCGCACCTACGATTGGTCCGCGATCGAAGGCGTCTAAATCAGGCAGTTTACCCATACTGGCAATTCCAACAACTAATTCAGAACAACCACAGTACGCGCTATATATGCAGTTACCACAGCGCCCTCACTTGCGCATACATGAGGCGCAGCGCTACACAATTTGCATAGGCTTTGCTATCCCTAATTCAGTGGCACTTCAGTGTAAAAAAAAATCTGTGTGTGTGTATAATAAACATTTGCATTTCATGAGAATGAACAGAAAAAATAAAGGTGGGACTTTTAGTTTTTCTTACCTTTCCATACTTTTATCACTTATGAACGAGTTAATTATACTGCCTGCATAATATTTTTTTCCACGACAGTTACTTTTTCTTCTTTTAGGTCATCATCCTTTTTGATTCGAAGTTTTTCGTTTTTTTTTTCGTACACTAAAGAAGTTTCTCAGAAATTTTACCTTTGCTCAGTATAATGAAGTTTTTATTAACTTTTTCAGACTCCCGAGTTTTTATGTTTTGAGTAAACGGAGAATATTGGAAAATTGATATTCCTTAATTTTTGAAAACTTTCGCTCTGTGTTTTCGCATAATCATCACATTCTGAATCGTTTTCCTCCCAGAATTAGTAGGGCATTTCTTACCTTCTAACATTAAATTCTAATTTTTCAAATACTACTAGGAATCAATAAAGACTATTATTTCCCGCTCCCTATTAACTGGATCCTTAACATAATTTACGTGTTTTTTTTGTTTGTTTCTGTTACGCTTTTTACTTTACTGTGTTATTTTCTAATAGAAAAGATGCGTAAGTCCATATAAATGTAGTATATTTCGCTTAATGTCATCAAAGGTTAATAGAATTAATGAAAAAAAATTACGCTGAAGTGGATAATTTTTTAACAGTAAACTGCATATACCTAATTTTCTATTTAAAAATTCCAAAAGGAAAATTGTGAGTGTTTAAATTAAGTTTAAATTTGCAGATTTTACGATTGATTTCGCTTTTAGTACAGACAAAATATGATAAGGAAATTGAGCTTTTCTTTTTGATAGATTGTGTCTTTGAGAGTACGAATAAAAGTTGGTTGATAATTAGTATTGATTAAAATAAATGCACATGTAAATTTACTTTTTTATCCTTGTTTATATTAAAATATATATTATTTTTTTTACTGTAAAAAAAATGTTGGTTAAAATTTTCCTAAATTATTTGCTCATGGGTCAGAGGGGGCCTTTTGTAAAAGAATATTATATTAATTATACCTTTAAGTAAAACCACGAAGAAACAAGCATCTTATCTCATCTGCAGAATTCCAAATCGGGTTACTCAAGCTTCTAATTCTTTTTCCCATATGACTGTAAGTTGATTTTACATTAATTTGTGATAAGTTCAGTCCTTTTTTTTAAAGCTCATTGTGAAACTTTTTGATTTTGAGCAAACTACCTTTAAACGGGAATAAACATTTTTCCCATTTTAAATTTTCAAAACTAAAATATACAATTATTTTCTACTTTAACTTCTTTCTTCATACATAATAAAAGAGTTTTTTAACAGACATTAAAGTGAACATGCTATAGCTTGTGTATTTATGATTAAGTACGCCCTACATAATAGTGAGGTTTTATTCCTTTAGATAAATTATTTACGATTATTACGAAATATTTCCCTGTATTAAAAATAAACAAAATTATGTTCAATTATTTTAAAAGCACATTTACTTTCTTGGAAATACTTAAAAAATTATTGAATTTTTTTACACATAAAATTTGAATAGAATTAAAAAAATTGTTGAGGAGGGAGGATCAAGGAAAAGAACTCAAACTTTAACAATAAACATATTAAACTGTATTTACTACTGTATTTTCCTGTTAGTAAATATTTCATACCTGTCTGTTCAAATCTGTTAACCCTGTAATATTTGAATACAAATAAAACATTTGTTGGAGAGGGAGGATCAACAGACAAAAATAAAAATTTAACAATAAACATATTAAACTGTATTTAGTACTCTAATTCACTGTTAGTAAATATTTCATACCTGTCGGTTCAAACCTGTTAACCAAAACAAAAGCACGTTGAAATAACATAAGGCCAACTCCTCCCGGTTAAATAAAATCCAAAAGAGGAGTCCTTTCCCCTCCACAAATATTTTTCATAGCTGGCCGCATCACTTAACTTGTCTTCCTCGTTCAGCAATTTGGATCGCCCTCTCTGTCCCTCATTCTTTTACTGCCAAATTTAGAAGAGTTTGTATGCAACGAATAAAACTTCTCTAACCACTTCACCCCCCATTAATTTCTGGCTACGAGTCCAGTCCAGGGAAAATTCCGAAACCTAGACACTCCGACAAATATTTTGGGTCAGATCCTCTTTTGGGAGACAACTCGACGTGCCTCTCCCTCCCCATACCAGCCACAGGAAGGGGATGCCTCCGAGACAAAGGAACAGTGGCGTTGTGTCGTGCCAGAAGGGACACTAGATGGGAAAGTTGCTACACGCTAAAACGAGCCGTGGAATTATTAAATTAGATTTCTCGTATAATTCCTAAGCTTAAATTTTCCACTGAAGAGCCGAAGTTGCAGCTTTATCCTGTTATCATAAAATAGCCTCATCTACAAACTGAAAAAAAAGTTGCACTACTGTATTTGTAATTATATATATATATATATATATATATATATATATAAACAGGGCTAGATTTGAGGCGGAACGCGCCGAAACGGCGTTCCGGTACCTCTCTTTAGGTACCTCTCTTTATCAATAATTTGGAATACCCCCTCCCCCCCCCCACACACACACCGGAAGGTTACCATTCCGGCACCTCTATTTCTAGAAATCTAGCACTGTATAATAATAAATAAATAAATTTTATTTATATATATATATATATATATATATATATATATATATATATATATATATATATATATATATATATATATAATTTATTTATTTATAACATATTTGTAACTCGGAGAAGCGTTATGAATGCTCAAAATTCTGAAAGAAGTTTCTTAGTATCTGTGGATAATTTATTCCTTACCTTGCTTATTTATATTTTTAGTCTTTTGTATGAACTTATATATTCACTTATTCCCCCTTTCTTTTGGAGATAAGAACACAAGATGCTACCCAGATCACCTTTAATAGTTTACTTATTCATTTTTTGGCGAAGTTGAACTTCCTTCACTTTCGAATTTCGCCATATATGTAATGATGACTATGAGTGTTCGTCATCGTAACGTATCGACTAACAACCCGTATGCTACTGATGAGCCACCTGTTCGAGGTATTCAAGCGTGGAGTATTTGAAACTATTCTCGCAGAAACCTTTTCAAGACAGCTTCATTTAAAAAGTTAATCAACAGACTTTGTAACAGAATCCAAACAGCTCAACCCCTTTGCTCTCAGCTCTCGACTTATTTCCCAAGTTATGGTGGTCCCACGACGGGGTCACCAAGCATGGCTCCGCCTTCCGTAGAACCCCATTTTGTACTAAGTGTTAAGCGGGTAGTCTCTGGATCTCATATACTTGGGGAATACATGTATTTGCAAACCTTCCGTAATGAGAAATGACTTACATTACCAATAGTACAACAAAATACTATGCAGAATTAAGGAAGAAACATTACAGTAAAAAAAAAGTATGACCAGCCATAGCACTTCAAAAATTGCTATCATAAGCAATAAAATTGCAAGGTACTTACAAACTTCGTCTTATCAGAGAAGACCACTTAATAATGTCTCAAAATTTAACAATTATATCGTTTAAATAATGCTACTGTGTTGAGAGATTCATACTACTCTTCGAATATCTAACGTCTCACGGTCTATTATCGTTTTTTTCAAGCAGTCGGGCGCCATTCGACGACCGTTTTTCAAGACCGAGAATCAAACTTGATTTTCCTGACCTCGAGGTCAGTGCATTCCCCTAAAACTATGAAGGCGATATGAGAAACTACTTTCCTCGCAAAACTCATATGTGTATTATTGACCTCAACCCCAAAACAATGAATAAAATAATAAAATTTGCTTTTTGATGTAATGAATTTACTAAATTTTACCTCTGTGGCAACATAGTGTACTTTTAAACTAAAACTTTATTTTTTTTCATTGCAACACCATAAAGTGATAGAGTTTCTACCTGGGAAATGTCTTGTTATCCCTAAGTACAAAGTGGAGGAAAATTAATTTCGAGCATCCAATTAAGGATGCATATAGTTTAGGAAGGTTGCTTAGGCTCGATTTTCTGTCATATTTGAACCCAATATGATCGCTTCATACAGAAATAGGTCACCGGGAATTTCGCTTCACTTTTGAACATTTTATAGCTTGCGTACGTTTCTTACTACACAGGCTCAAGTCACCCGAGTAAATTTATTCATCGTGAATTGCATGACAAAATTTTAATAAATGGATTAACAAGTATCGCAACTTATTGACTGCTTATGCATTTTCTTTAAATAGTAGATTTCTTTTCTTCCCTCTTATGAATTTCTTATCTTGTATATTATTGTTCCCGATTCAGTTTTTCTTAACGCTTTGAAATATTAACAAAACAAATTGCTTATCTTTCATTTCATCATGAATTTATATGAAATTATAATGATATTCTCTAACGAAAATAAATGTTAATTAGAAATTCCTCCAGTGTTATGACATGGTTTACATGTCTTTCATATTGTTAGCCAAGATCAAATTATTTTCTAGATTTGAATACAAGTTTTATCCCCAAATGAAACATTTATATTTGTATTCATGTATTTCAACATTCGTATGATTTTAAATATTAATTCTTTGATTCTGAAACAAAAAAAAAAACTAAAAAAACTTTTAGAAAAAATTCTGAGGGACAACATTCGGAAAAATTCTTTTAGAAAAGTTTCCTTCAATGTCATACATTTCATTTCTAATGTACATATCTGGGCTCATTTCACAAGTCTATCTCATAACAAACTGACCTTTCTAACAGACAGTCAGATCTAACACACTGTCTTAAAATAATACTGAGATCATTGACAAGAACAAAGAGAATAACTGATAAATTCGAATTCCTTTGCATTTGGATTTATTTTTCTCTAATAATTATTCCTTATTTCTAATATTGTGCTCTAAACTTTACAGCTGCATGTATTTCTGAATTAACTGGAATGACACCAAGAATTGTCATTCCAGTTAATTTATTTCATGTTGCAGTATTAACACTTAGGATTCTACAGAAGAAGATCAGTGAATTCTACAAAAGTTCTGAGATGCATACTATGATCAAAGTTGCATTTAATGCTCTATTTCTGACATTTTGTTCTTGTATTTCATCATATACTTGTTTCTAATTGTTTCATTTAAAACTAGAAAATGTTAACTACCTTAAATTATATGGTTGAAACTGAAAACTAACACATTAAAAGCACAAATTCTGATTACTGGTAGAATACAGTTTAGGGGAAACATGTTTCTTTTTCAAGCTAATTGGCAATATCGTTAAGCGATAGATTGTTTTTGGAAGATATGAACATTAACATAAATTAAATTTGACATTGAACAATCCATGAAAAATAAATAAATAATATGGGTAGGGGGGGGGGAAGAAACCTTCAAGAAAGGAGTAATAAAACTGATTTTTCGAACTCTACCAAATCACTCGACCCAAAACTGTGACATTTAACAGCTAAGAAATTATTCTTCCATAATCAATGAAGCATGAAGCATAATTGCATGCAGTATAGCACCGGCGCTTCAACAAACAACTTATTGAAGCTGGAACTCAAAAATAGAAACAAATGTAGTGTAATTATTCAGTCTGGAGTATAACGTTCGAAGATGCTAATATTAAAGCTATAATTTTTATGAAACGTATAAAATAATAATACTTTTATTCTTGCTAAATAAATATCAGATAATATTTGCTTACTTGGAAAAGTTCTTTCTTGGGAAGTTTACTGTGTTTCAGTATCACACTTTAATTAAGTTGCAATGTTTAAACACATGCATTGAACCTATTCATACAATCGATCATTAATTTCAATACATGAAGTGAAATTTTCTTGGAACATGCACACGGCGGGGTTATTTCGCGAAGCTGTAATGCAATAAAAAAATAACATGTTATTAATATCTAAACGTTCAGGAATAGAAGAGCATTAATTAGATAATTCCTGGATTTTTTTTCCACATTTAAATAAATATTATCTTTGAGTCTTGATGTCTTGAAAGTTATATCTGTGTCGGAAATTCAACTCCCGCAATTACGGTTTTGAGAGAGAAAATTTTAAATTTCAAATAGCTTTGTTTTCATTACAATATAAATTTTTCCCCAACTCCGCGTCGCTCTTCGGCTGGGAATCTCCATGTCCAACTAAAATTGATAGGGAAAACTGCGTATAGGGAATTAATTCCGAGCTCTAAACGCACCCGTGGAAAATTTTGACGCGCGCAGGCACCGCAGGACAAATATTTTGGAGGTAAATCTTTTCCGAGACACGCTCCGACATCGTTCTTCGTTGCTCGCTAGTTATCCGTAGAGGAAGGAAAAGCAAAGAAGTTTGGAAGAATAATGGTGTAGTGGGCCTTTCCTCTCACAATCCATTAGATCCCTTTCTGGGACAATTTCGTTGGGCTGCAGTTTCTCAGAATTTCTATAGAGAGTGACGATTAATTCTTCTGTAAGAATGGTCCACATGATGTAATTTATTTGCAGCAGTGCGTGCTTATCTGATTTAGCATTGGCTTGATTAAAACAAATATCAACAGCGTTTCCTCTTTCGGCGCGATTGCAAGGGAACTGGATATTGTCCTCGCATATACGAAGAAATGAAATTCCAGTATTCATTTGATTATATAACAATAATTTGTGGAAGAAGTGTTAATCGCTATGTCCGGTTTTAAAGACAAACAAAGCGGTAAAAGTAATAATAGATTGGGAGGGGACCCAATTTAACTTTCTAATAAAGTTGTTATATGTTAGGTAACTTTTCAGGATAAATACAAACCATGAGCAGAATGATTAATGGTAGTGTAGTCTGGTATGTTACGTTCATCTTTTGCAACACGAAATCTAAATGATACTTCATGAAAATCAAATTATTCAGAAGTATAGCTTCATACACATTATGAAAAAAAAAACCTTTAAAAAAAAAGCAACTACACGTAAGAAGGAAATATAGCTTAAGTAAAACTAAATAAAATAATTTCTGTAAAATGTATAGCACAAATATTATTTTCCAGTTTTTTCCTTTGACACTGAACTTGGTGGTTATAGTTTGTAATTTTTCTCATATATAGTTATCCATTCATCGAGTGACATTAGAACAAATAAAATAGAAAAAAGTTACAAATGTTTTCCCTAGGCAGCCCAGCAGGGTAATTACAAAAGAATTTTAAAATACTTTGGGGGAATTCCAAATTTTTTCATAATATTGCCTTTTTGTAGTAAAACAATTAGTATTTTTTTCCTTTTATAACAGCCCTTTCATAATGTTATACAAAACAAGGAAAAGACTTTGCAAATGCTACTATATACAAGAACGAAACTAAAAAAACATTTAACTACTAATTTTTCAGGTAGTAATTTTTCCCTTTGAGTATGTATATATATATATATATATATATATATATATATATATATATATATATATATAACAGTTTTATCATCGTATCCCACAAAAAAGATAAGATTAGAAATTTTTAAAGTAGCATGAAAAGGAGCAATAAAACTATGTAGAATTTCTAATCTCTAGGGACATTCACCCTTAAACTCTTGCGACCTAAACTCAACAAAGAATTAAGCCACGGAGAAAAGCCTGTTATTTTGTATAATGTATGATATTTCACTTTCTGGTGACCGAATTAAATGTTAGAGAAGTTTTCAGTAGAGTTGGTCTATCGTTCCGTGACTTAAATATATAGGAAATAGTAGTATAGATATATTGTGAAGTCTGGATATATAATTATAGGGTATAGTTTTATGATTCCTTTTCCCTTCAGCTCACATAGCGTTATGTTATTCGTAATTGTGTAAGGGAAATTAACAGCAGACATAAGAGACGACAGACATTAACATCACCTGTATGTTTTTTATTGATCTTAGATGTTGATACTACTTTCCTATATACATATTTTCAGTTGCCCTAAGATTCATGTTCAAATTTTTCTGGATCTTCTTAGTCTGTTATATTAACATAAACAATTTCCGAACGATTGTCGACGGAACCATATTTTTCCTCAAGCAGATCACTTCAATGGTGTATAAGTGTTGTCACATTCAAATCCTCCCTAATCCTTTTAATCCAATCTTTTTAACTTTATACCAATGCACTCTTTTATAAGTACATAGTTTTGAAATTGAAACATCTTATCTGTGTTTATTTTCAGTTATAGTGCAATATATATAGTGCAAGAATTATTGCCACACTTATATAATCTTTTTGATAGCGATTAGAAGCAAAAGTTCTAACTTAAATTTTCTCTGAGCAAATATTTCTCACAAAAGTTTCACTTGCTTTCAAAGATTTCTGGAGGATGTCTTACAAATAGTTCTTCGCGATTTTACATTCTTTTTCAATTTAAGTGTCAATTTCAAATAATTTTCCCCAAGAGGCAGTTTTAAATTTTCTCTTTATGGAACCCTTTTTCCAAAATTCTGAAATAATACATAAACAAACAAACAGACCCACACATTAAAAAAACACCCCTGAACTATATCAATTTCAGAAACAGAAAGGGGAGAAATTTTTCTCTAATTAGAAAGCAATGTTCCTCCTTTTACGTGTTTAAAAATCAAAAATTTTCCCTTTTCTTGAAAAGTCTATTTAAAATGCATCATAATGAGCCGTGAATGGACTTGGGCCGGTGTTCCCCGCTCCAGAAAATGTCTCCCAATAGCACAGACAAAAGCACTTTCGGCGACACGCCTCGCTGCTTTAAACATGGCTAGTCAAGAACAAGCGTCGTGTCGCTTTCGTATTAAGTTCTCGCCAAGGAACTACGTTTTAAAAGCGAAACGCTCGCACACACACACAGGGTGGGGAAGGGGGCGTTCGAAATATCTTCCACTCGCCCATCCCTTCGCGGTCGTCTATTCGGAGGAGAGAAATCAAAAGGAACGCGCTGAAAAGCTCTCTAAGAATGCACATTTTATTATCAACCCTCGACTCAATGAAGGAGAAAGCGACGGGAATTTCTGCAATTTGCATAAGCTCTCTCCTGCACAATGAATAAAGGCCAAACAAGGCGACGGGATAACACTTGAAAAGCACCCCAGCGAAAGCTGGAGAGACTAATAAAATTCTTTTCCAAATATCAACGATATACATCCCGAAAGAAGGGCTGCTTTTCGAGATCTTTGGTTTTCATGCATGGTTTGCCGTGATTTGTTGTAACCCCCTTCGCAAGAAATTTTGTATAATTTTAATTATTTTGGTGTGTTTAAGGAGATGATCAGTCTGCACGCTGAAGGCAGACAGATCCCCGTGGACGATATTAGAGTGTTTTCGACTTAAAGAAAATAAACGGGACTTGATTTGGGACAATGACGGTTCCACTCTCCAAACATCTCGCATGTGTTTATTGAGTGCTCTGGCAAACTTCAATGCAACAGAATTTGGTTAAGTCGGGGTCGAATAAGGCGTTTCATTTCCCTAAAAAGGCCCCTTATAGTCGATGCTTTTTTATGTATTTAATGAAGGCAAATATTGCGTTAAATATAAAAAAATACCCAAACAATATCGTCTATATAATACTCTGAAATTCACAAAATAACCTCTTTTCTCAGGTGTTACAGGAGAAGCCTGAGCACAACCATACGTATTAAGACTTTCCCAATATCTGGATGCGGAATATTGTTTCATTATTTATTTCTTCCCTTAGTTAAGATGATAAACTTTGTGCAGTTTGATAATACTTAACACTGAACGGTTCTTAAAAATATGTCTTAAATAACTGATCACGACTCGATGTATCTTCCTTCGTCCCTACTCTTGCATATGAATGTGATTTTGATAGAAAAATAAGGCAAAAAACCTGTAGCTTATGTACACAGTCTATGAAATCACCATGACTGCTAGAATTTCCTCACTTCTGTTTGTGTTTTGAAGCCGAAATTCTTTGCAATTCAGCTATTCGACCCCATGCGCTATGTTTCCATTATTTGGCCTACTCTGTGTATTTCTTTGGTTTGACTGAGCTTCAAATGGCTGTCAGAATTAAGAAATCTACTGAGTTGGAGCATCAGTTGCTATAAAGATAACTGTACTACTATATTTGCAGATGACCATGTTAGTAAACTTACAACTCATATTTATAAATTAAACATATTTCTTCTGATCTATTTATTAACTGTAGTTTGTCGTTCTCATCCTTCATAATCGAGGCACGTCGTTTCAGGATATCCTCCGACGCCGAAAGGAACCAGGAACTTCCAAAAAGTTGTTTTCTCTTGCATGGGAAAGGGGAACCTCCCATTTCTAGCGGATCCTTCTAAGCTCACATCTCTCTTTTTTCATTTCTCTTGACATCCTCCCTCAGAGGTCAGTTTCTTCTTGGCCTGCCATCTGTAACCGGCTGTCGTGTCGTCTAACACCTGAGGAGACATCTAGATCAGTAAACACATGGTGAGACGTCCACTTTTATGTTGTCTGAGGACGGTTCATCACTTTCGGGTGCAACGCAGCGGCTCCTCTTGTCGCTTTCACTGCGGCCTGAAAAGGTAGTGAAAGTCGAGTGTCGTTCCGCTTTTTTTTTTTTTTACTATTATTATTTCCCGTTTGTGATACGTTAGGAAATATTAGTGTTGTGGAGTGTTAGTGACTCGAAGGGGTGCATCTTTCTCGGAAGAGAAACACCAAACCATGTTTCCGGACATATTTTACAGTAGTTTGAAAAAAAAAATTGAATGGTCAAAGATGTTTCACCTATAATTATAAGTAATTTTTTTCTTACCATGAACCACCGTAGAATCGTAAACCCTTGATCAAATATGATGTTCATCAAAATCCCGGAAAATATTAAAAGAAGAAAGATTTTTTCCCTTTCATTTTGCATTAAAGGCATCACGAAAGTTTCTTTATGAAAACACGAAACTTTATCTCGTTTTCAGTCAAATCACTATTATGAAATTTATTTTTTCGAAACTTACCGATTCTTTTCAATATGCAGCTTTAAAACATCTGAAGGCAGCCACTGAAATGAACTATTCTCCCCTTTGTTTAATTTGGTCAATCGGAGTTTGGAGATCAGGGTTAGAGCCTTGTTTCTGGGAAACGGTCGTTACAAGGGTATCCTACCAGTGGATTGAAAAATAATGGACCTTCGGAAAACCATATGACAAACCTTCCTGGTGGATGAAAATTTAGCATGGCCAAAGGGAGGGGGCATATACAAAACAAATCGTTGTAAATACCCCTTCAGCACAACATTACAATACAGATACAATAATTGTAAAATACCGGCCTCGAAGTGTTAATATCGAATTCCATCATTGTCTCTGACAGATGGTTCTTGCATAGTGTTTTAAATCTTTAAAATAATTGTTTGGATATCTTTATTAGAAAATGCCGTATAAAATTTCATTAGCTGTTATATATATGAAAACTGAACTATATTGAATAAAGATTAACATATGGTGTGAGGTAAATTACAGAGCAAGGATGTAAAAGAAAACAAACTTCTCTTTACTTCCTTATTTTTAAAATTTATTCCAATAATTAAATTAATTTGCCCTATTTTGTATCTATATCTTCCTTCGTATTTATTTACATACATACGCATGCATATACATGTACACACACACACACATATATATATGTGTGTATGTATATATATATATATATATATATATGTGTGTGTGTGTGTGTGTGTGTATATATATATATATATATATATATATATATATATATATATATATATATATATATAAACTCTTCTATGGAATGCACTTTTGTATTTATTTTTTGTTGATGCATGATGTTCAAACAAAAAAAATATTTTATGAATGTAATTCAAAATCAAATTCAGATTTCTTCAATACTTTTTTAGCCATTATAACTAATTATTTCGATTGGAAAGGAGTTTAACCTTTTTATGTTTTGGAGGCCAGTCATGGTGGCACATAATTTTTTAAACAGTGATAGAGGCGTGCCAGTGTGTACTTTTCATATCAGTTCAATTATTTAAATCTCGTTCGAAATAATTATGACAAAACTATGACACTTGGAGTGTTTGAGGTAAGCCTCTTTTATAAAAAACCCCCAACTAAAATCCATTTTTTAAGCCATACTTTTGTAAAATATGGCAGTAATATCTTCAGGTAAGTAACGGTGTTAATCACACTTCTGCATATTTCTATACACTAAATTGAGTTTGTTATGGCATTCAGAATCTGAATAGAGCTGAAGCAAAGTAACAAGCAATTGCAATGTCGATAAAATGGTATATGTATGAGTTTTGTCCTACTTGACGATTATTGATATGATTTCACACTCCTGAGTCGTGCAAAATTTTTCTGTAAGAAACCTATGACTTTTAAAGTTACTGCTTAGTCTGAAACTCACTGCAATAAAAAAGAAATCTATTTATCTTTTTTTCCACGTCTTTTACGAGGTGACCAATGATAAAAATCTATTTACGTATGCGCTTTTTTCTAGTGACCCATGAAACAGATACAAAATTGCAATGAATAATATTTCTTAGTTAAAAAATATAAGAATCAAAATACCATCAGTTTTATGTTTTCACTCTTCTACAAACTTTTTTACCCCAAATCCCTAAAAGTAATTGCGAAGGAAGCTTCAATTCGACCATTACGCTAGAATATCTTCGTTTAGTTTAATGGCAGCTGGTTGGTCAACTAATGCTAATTGCATGCGTAGTAAGCTAAAGTTAAGAACTAACCACATAACTAAAGGCTAAACGTTTAGCTGAAGCTAAGCACTTATCTACCCCTACTTTCAACATACTGGAGTAAGAAAATATAACTTTTCTTTCTTTTTCTTGTTGGAGATTAAGATCTCGGGAGGTCAAAGTCAGAATGCAAATATGAAGCATATTTGTTTCACATGCCTCTTAAAACAATTACTGCTTACTTTAGTTTTCTTTTTCTAACGGGCCCTTTTTCTACTCAAAAAATATAATATTGCATTGGAAGAAAACTTTTTTAAAACGCCGGTGAAAGCAAGCTACAAACGTAAGGGAAGAATTCCAAAAAAGAATTTTTTTTTTCAAGCCGAAAAATTCAAAACCATGCACAAACCGAGAATTCCAAAAAAGAAAAATCTCAGCATCTTTTCGCATTAGCATAAGAATGTGACGTCATGAAGAGACTAAAAAGATAAAAAAAAAATAAAAAAAAATTAGAGTTCTATGTGAGAGAGGAGAGGGGGGAGGGTGCTGTGCCAGTGGCGAGGAATTAGGTGTGTAAGCCCCCTCTCTCCAAGGGAACATCCCATTGTCCATTCCCGGGGGTGATTTGGCATGCATGGCTTGGGGAGCCGGCGAGGCCACTGTCTAAGCCTATTGTCGGAAAATTTCTCCTTATTTTCCTTTTGAGCAGAAACCTGAGCTGAATTTCTCTCACAGATTTTCAGCGGCTATGAGTGAAGCGAACGCCGTATGTAAATCGAATGAAAGAATAAAAATGCGGTAGAGTGAAGGAATTCGGTCTCCACTCTGGGATCTGTGTTTTGTTTCAAGCGGGCCAATGAGAGGAAGGGACTTTCCTTCTGCTCTCTGTCTCTTAGAATATTTTTTCTCCCTGTTTCTCTTACTTTACAGCTCCCTTTCTATTGAAAAAAAAATTCTATCTCTAATTACCTGCATTTCAAGCACAATGAACGACAGCATTAAAAAAATGCATCTTTGATGGAAATCTAGATTCAGATTCTTATGGAGAGGATAGAATATTGCAGAGAATTTGGGATTCGTAATTTTAAATTTTCGAATGTGATTCATTCTGCAATATTAAAGGAGTATCTATTTCTGGATGGAACGCGTGCGTGAAAATTAATTAATTGTCTTTTCTAAAATAATATTTTCCATTAGAGCCAATATTTATTATTAGCTAATATTTCTCCTAAAGGTGTAAATAATAGAAGTGTCAATTTAAATCAATTTTTTCAGCATAACTGGCAACAGTATAAAATAGATTCATATATGTAGAAACAATTTTTTAATCATATATATTAACGGTATTTTTCCGCAATCATCGGTTAAAGTAATACTGAAAATCACTAAATACGTAGTCAACGAAATGTTTTGCCGTATTATTGGCTGTAATGGGATAAAGAGAGACAGTAAAATAGCGGCTTTGTAAATACTTTATCCCGAAGTTAATTTATTCCTTAAAGTCAAATAAGGAAGAAATAAAAAAATAAGGTTTAAAACACTTCTAATGAATCTTGAACGATATTTTTTTCTGTCAAAGATTGTTGTCATTTGTACTAAGGAAGTATAAAATAGTCACACCTATAACACAGGATTCTTTACTTAAAGAAAAGTTTTTTTATAAGACAGCTATGAATATAGAATTAATAATCACTGAAGCATTCATGTTTTGTCACACTCATTAACAATTACTTGGCAAATATTCGCACATGGGGCATGTCTTCCTGCATCTTTTTACAAGCTGTCTATAAAAGGAACTGGAAAACAATGTAGATCTACTGCTAGATAAAGAGTGTTTACTTTTTGTATTGAAAATAGTTTTAATTATTTTTTCTAACAGATATGATATTTCTTACTTAGTTTTCTAATGTTAAAAACAATAATGGATGAGATGGTTTGAAAATATTGGGTTCTGTATCGTTTAAACGTACTTTATTTGACATCAGAATCTTTGTGCATTATAGAGCGGGTATCTACAAAACTGTTTTTAATCAAATGCACTATTTAATGCCACGATGTCACTATGCTCTTTGCTTTACCTGTGATCTACACATCCGAAAGTGTCTTCAGTTTATTTTAAATAAACATTTAGTAAGTCTTTTGGCATTTTGAAATTATGGAATTTGCTCGTTACATTGCAAACATATATTTAAAACCTCTTTCTTTAGTTCTGTATAAATTGAATTAATCTAAATAATCATTTTGTAGATTTATGTTGGGAATTTTGCGGATTCAACTAGTTATATTTAGTTCGAATCATTTCTTTGTGTACTTATGTGATATTCTCCCTCCATATATATATATATATATATATATATATATATATATATATATATACATATATACATATATACATATATACATATATATATATATATATATATATATATATATATATATATATATATATATATATATATATATATATACATATATACATATATACATATTTATATATATATATATATATATATATATATATATATATATATATATACATATATATACATATATATATATATATATATATATATATATATATACATATATATACATATATATACATATATATATATATACATATACATATATACATATATATATATATATATATATATATATATATATATATATATATATACACATATATATATATATATATATATATATATATATATATATATATATATACATATATATATATATATATACATATATATATACATATATATACATACATACATACATATATATATATATATATATATATATATATATATATATATATATATATATATATATATATATATATATATAAATGGGTTATGAAGTTCAGAAGCCGATTTCGTAAATATGCAACAGTTTGATAAAATAGAAAATTATTATAGCCTGTAAATACAGGATTTTTATATAACTGAAATACTCCAAAAATACACCAATATATGTGTAGTGTTTTCCCAAATTACTTTCTGTAAAACGCAGATTTCGTTAAATTTTTGTACAGGCTCACGTTATACTGAAAAATTAGAAGAAAAAAAACAACATAAAAAGTTTCAAGAGCAAGGAAATTCCCATAAACGCAAAACCACCTCGAAACAGCGGAATTAATTCAGCTATGCAAGTGTGTTTTGTTTTCGATTAAATTAATTCATGCCCACACAGGAACAATGTTATGCCTCTTTCAAAAATTATCTGACTTGCCTGCGCGTGCGGTTATCGATGGCTTCCTGAGTCCATACGTCAGAAAGTCCTTCTTTTGCTTTTAAGTTAAATCTTTTAGTATTCTTCTCCATCTCTTTGTCATTTTCAGGTACTCTCCATCCGTCATAAACTTCAGTTTTCCCTCCAGAACGAGAATTTTCTTTCTTTTTTTTTGTTTCAAAAAGGGATTTTTTTAGGAGTTGCTGTTGTTGTTGAAGATAGCGCCATATATGTCACGAAAAGTTGAAAAACATTCAATTTTTGGGTAGTGTTTTTTACAGAATTTTTGATTCTGTACATTTCACGTTAGGTTTTACTGCGTAAGTAAACTGTTTTGAATTAGGTTAAATGCATTTTTTTAAAAATTAGAGTAGGACTTGTACTGTCAAGTCAGATATATAGAACATATTTCCTTTCATTATCTTAACGTTTATATCCAAAAATTATCCCGCACTGATATTATGCCTACGAATTACACAAAAAATTGATCCCATATTTAGGATCTAGTTATTTTAGAATTTGTTTTTGTGCATGTTTGGGGGGAGGAGGCTTGGAGATTTCACTAAGACAGTGAGGAATTCTAGATTTCGCAAAATTTATAATAGTTTAATATAAATATTAGTTTTAAAAATACGTCACAGCTTGAATGCTTTGCCTAAGACGCTTAAAAATGCCATTTGGAGACCGGGATTCGAATCCGGATGTCCGAAACTAGAGGCTGGTATTCTAATAACTTAACTATCCCGGTAACGAGAAAGTCTCTCATTTGTCGAATCCGTTTTGAACACATTTCTGTCCAACGATGCCAGCGATGCCAGATGTGAATCTGTGCATATGCTTTATTTTTTTTCCACGAAGAGGTTTTTCACCCTTTTCTGCCGTCTGTTTCACAATAACAGCCCATAATTGTACATCTATCGGTCGAGTACCATTGTAACTACTTTCGGTCAGAATCGGGTATCGAACGCTGGTTCCGCAACCCCGAATCTGGTATTCTGCCAAGTGAATTATTTCGGCCATGTGAACAACTCTCATTTTTCGAATTCCCTTCCACACTAGCTACTCACTCCTAATCTATTTCATGTTATTATATACTATATCTTTCTTATACCAAAACAACGGATCACTTCCGCTTCGTTATAAATGGACTCTGCAGCACAGATGACCGAACGTGAGAAAATGCATTCGTAGATTGACGCATTTATTTGAGAAATAACTCTTTTGTCATTATTTTCAGCCTACGTTGTAAAAGAATTAAAACTTTTTCTTCATGCACCTAAATACAAAAATAGCGAAGATCACAGTGCATTAGTCTCTAACAATTTGAACCTCGTGCGGATTTTGTCTCTTTTTATTGGTTCCAATAGTTTTCTGTGAAAATCGCTGTTGTATTGCAAAGAGCGCGTCCCTTGCTACTTTTACATCTTTTCATCTGGGGTCCCAACAGTTTTCTGTCTGAACAGTAAAACCTCGTTTATCCAACTCTCGTGGAGCCGGATATCCCGATAATCCGGATCAGATTTGTAGACATTTTAATTTAATGTTCACATTAGATAATAATTTTTAACTATGAACGTAACTGCAAGTATGACAAATATTCGCTTTTTAGTTTAATTCTATGTACTGTTTGTGCATAGAATGTACAATAAATTATGATAATAAAAATGCTTTTTGTTGAGTTTAAGAAAGCTTTACTAAACTTACCATTTCTTTTATAAGAAATGATGTGAAAAGTTATTTTTATATTTTTTAATGTTTTGTAAACAATACTATGTAATTTTGTTACAAAACATGGTTTTTATATCGTAATGAACGGTAAGTCTGTTTAGTTAAGGATTTTGTTTTGCTTATATCCATATTACACGGATTATCCGGATTGCCTATAATCCCAGTTAGTCTGGATAAACGGGGTTTTACTGTATTTTCTAAGAGTGCTTTTCATGCAAATTTTGTGTCTTTGATGGTGGTTCCGAGTTTCTGATCAGACATCTGTTGCTTTTGAAAAGCGCGCCTCTAATTCATAATTTTAAAACTTTTTTTGTTGTTGTCGAAATTTCTGTTATGCTTAAGTGTAATTTCCATGAACTTTTGTCTCTTTCCTCAATAGTTCCAGCAGTTTTCGGCATGAAATGCGATCTATATTAACCATAGTGCGCTTTTCATGCAAATCAAAGTATAATTTTATCCGTTCTCTTGCTCCAACAAACATTAAAAACTATCAGATATAAAAACCGAGATCTCTACTTGTCTCTCAAATCGCGCTTTTAGAGTAATAAATATCACCGTTAAGAAATAATGTTGCTAAAATGTGTTAACCCATGCTAGAAAAGAAAAAATCTCTCGGCTTCCGAAATCTGTTCTCAAAAATCGATTCCATTGCTGTCATATTCTGCTCCCCCCTTTCTTTCTCTGCTGACCATACTCATTTATATACATTATATTTCTGGAATTCCCGGGCGATGTATCTATATCATTCCAGCTGTACGAAATCTGTGTTACTTTTCGCCCAAATAAAATTCAGGACCACGCTGCCTCCATGGCATACGAATCAGCCCGGATAAGACACCAGCTTCGGTCTTTAAAAATCCAGCCACCGGCTTCCTGACAGCGCTCTTTATTATATATATATCGTGACAGCTTTCGATTTGGAGCAGTATTTAAGGATCAGAATATCAGAAGTGAAAATTTTTGGGTTAAAATTTTTAGAAAGGTCTTGTTTCTTTTTATAAGTGGATTTGAAACGCAGACCGTGTGTTGTATTACTGCATTTAAATTAGTTGTCAGAAACATCACGACATATTGTGGGGCTATTAGATGCCACAGGGAACCGTTGGTACGTAAAATCAGTTTTTGGGGGATTTTCAAAATAGAAAATTTCAATTTAAAATTTTTATTTACTTCTTATCCCAGTGATACAAAAATATTATGTAATTTAGACATAAAATTCCCTCTATGGTTCTCGTACTATGGAAAAAAAGAAAAGAAAAGCTGAAGTTCATCTTTAGAAATAGACTTTTTTCTAATATGCTAAACCTCTGAATTTGTTTATCTGGGATTCATTACAACAAAAATGACTTTCAACAGTGACATAGCTATATAAATAATATACGCCTGATATGGGAAGAAAAGAAGATTTCTTAAAAGTGGGTACAGGTTAGAGAATTTTACGTATTTTTAGTTATAATTCAGAAGCATTCATCATAAGGGGTAGATGAAAGATCGCGAATCTATTGACAATTTTATTGCATGCCAAAATAAAAATAAAAAGTTTGCTTTTAGCTAATCTGTTATTTTTTCTAGGATGATAAGTTGTAATGAAGATTTATGTAGCTCTAGGTCAAGGTGAAAGAAGAAAAAATGTTCGAATGTTTAAAATATAGGCAAATCAACTAAAAATAATATTATGTATTGAACACATAAAAAGTTACTACCCAGTGCGGTGAGATTAACTGATTACGATAGGATGAGATAAAGATTCAGGAGATTGATAAGGATTGAAGAAATGACAACAGCAATTATATATTGAGATATTTGATAAAATCATCTAAGAATTATTCTTTTCTGTTCAGTATAAAATTAGATATAATTCTTCCCAACCTATGAATAATGGGTGACTTAACGAGTAGCTGGTAGTGATACCATCGCTACGGTCACTCATTATACACTCTTAAACCAATCTCGGCATGCTGTTAATCATATTGCCATAACACAACCTTCGTTATGGGGATACGGAAACACTGTGTAGTATGCAAAATACCCTGACATTATAATGTAGTGTGTGTAATTGCATGTGCGCATGTAATTCAGAAATATTTCTCTCCATATATCAGCAGCTTTAGCTGTGCAAAGTTCGCGCTGCTTTTGTCTAATAAAATTCCAGCTTGGGCCTGTCTTTCGCATACCAATGAGTTTCCAGTAAGCCACCGGCTTGGGATTTAAAAAGTCGACTCGCCAACATTCTGGAAACGCTCGTGATAATATACGAGTCCTGACAGCCACCGGATTTCGTATTGTATTTTGGGGATCAAAATGTCGGATCTCGCACTTAAAAAAAAAAGAAAAAAAAGGAGGTCTTTTAAGAATTTCTTTACACGAGTGGAATATTTCTTATCTATTTCATACATTTGGGGAGTAAAATAAATAGTAAGTGGTGGAGTATTTAAAAACCTATTTATTTTTTCCGGCACTTTGGGAAAGGGGGAATTGAATTATACTTTAGTTTTCTCACCGGAGTAATGCTTGTTTTCTTAGTAGAATGTATCATCTGTTAAATAATTTCCAAGAGAATGCTCTTGCTTGATATGTTGCCAAATTTTGTAGTTTAATTCTATCAGCATAAGTAAGCTTTCAATTTTAGTGAACCTTTTAGCATAAAATTAATTTGTTCCATGTTCATAGTTGAAAGTGAAAAACCAGTGTATGCTCAAAACTACTGCAACCAGGAACTAAAAACATGAAAAGATAAGTGAAAAATGGGTTTTTGACAGCATCTCTTCATCAGCGGTGTCGATACTGTCTAAAAACCAATGGATTGTTTAATATATATATATATCTGTGGGTATAAGTGTACGGAAAAATTAATTGAATGGAATATAATTCCAAAATTTCGAACGTTCTAAATTTTTCTGAAAATTTCACAATTGTAGTTATTTTTTCGAGCAGGACGTAAAGATTTCTTGCAATTTTATTCTATACTGAAGTACTTCTATGCGTTTTTGTGCAAGGGCAGCTTGCAAATATATTTTTAATAAGATAAAATTAAAAATAAAATTTTCGATTAATCATATTCTTTTTTTTTAATTTGGCATAAAATCTAAAATTTAATATAGAACGCTCAACTATTATATAATAAAACTAACAAACTGGAGACTATTTTCAGAGACATTTATCCTTTCTATCTTTTACTTCAGAATTTTAAATTTGCGATTTTCTTTTAAAATACAGATCTAAAAAGCGTGCATCATTGCTCTTAAAAGAAATTGCGAGGCTGAAAATTTTGTGTTTCGAAGCGGAAGGATAATAAGGCTTCCGACAATCTGTAAAGGTGTAAGTTCCATTCCATATAATTTAATATGTTTCTAAACATTCGAAGCACCTGTCGTAATTGAATGAAAGAATGATAATGATAAAAGAAGAATCCTTTTCTATCAGCGCGCGAAGGCGCAAGCACACACTTAATTCTACACCGTGAGCGTTTTTCTCACTTCCTTATTCGATAATCCTTGCCGGCATAATATCTTGAGGGAGAAGACCTACACATATCCACTTTCATCTCTTAAAATAACTCTAACCTTTCAATTCTCCAGTGTGCGTCTATCTCTTTAAAACTCTAGCATCTTTACGGGAAGGAAATTTCCCGCATCTCGCAAAATCTGGCATTCAAAATCAATAAAAGCAATCTCGGCAATTTTTTCCATCGCATTCAGAAAGATGGTCCTGGCGTGATTAAAATTTTCCCTTTTTGTTTTCGCTTTTTCTTCGCCGGGGCGCGTTTTCGGATGGTCCTGGGAGAACAAAAACTGCATTAGAGTGCTTATGAATATTTTATTGCTACATTAGACTAAAGGTAGTGCACGTTTACAAATAAATATTTCTTCTTATTTGGGGTATTGTCACTTCTCATTAAAAGACTTGAAGACGTGTGTGTTTTTTCAACCTTTTTTCCTCCTTCTCGGGTTCAATTACAATTTCTTTTCGCTTTGCTGGGGGGGAATAGAGCAGCGCTACTTCTTTGTCAGCTCAATTATAACTCCAACGTGCGTTTTTTCTCAGACATTAATTTGCAGATCCGGATATATTGCTTCCCTTTTCGCGCGCTCGAAGTGGACAAAAATTTAAAATGTCATTAAAACTTCCTCGGGAAAACGGCGAATAACAATAATGAAAAAAAAAATAAAAACTGTTTCCTAATTTTCGCCTCGTGGAAAAAAAAATGGGTGCTCTAAAGAGTCGCTTGATAAAAAGTTTGAATTTTTAATTCCGACGAATGTCGAAATAAGCAAAATGAGAAATTTGAAGGAAATTCATATCGCTAATTTGTAATGACTTGTGAAAGAATTCTATTATGAATGTGACGTGGTAATTTTAAAATTGAAGTATTTTCATTTATTTTTTATGAAGTTCTAAACTTCATTTTCTTATGTCCTCATTTCATAAAAAGTTATAAAAACATATTTCAAAGATTGCAATAATTGCATTTTAGTGTAGCGTTCTTTAAAATATAAATTGGTTTTCAATGCCTTTCATCTTTTTTTAATATTGATTTTGACAGTTTGTTTCTGAAAATGATAGTTACAGTGCCGTATGTCATTAATTTGATTAGAATACGTGCTTCTTAAGACTCATTTTTTTCCGCCATGAGTAACTCAAGTTCCCAAATCAAATTTTCAAACTGAATTAGTGTTTTGATGATAATCCTGTTATGGATGAGACATGCATTTTGGAAATACTCTTTGCATTTACGTTTGGTTTCTTTTGATAGATCACGGAGGCTTGTAGATTTGATTTTTCATGAATTTAAAAATCCTTTCCTGGATAATAACCAGATTGATTGCATAATAACCAAATATCTTTATGGATGTCATTTTAAATTAAAAGATAAAAAATAAAGATATCACTCTTGATATACGCTAATAATTCAAATGAAAGAGAACTTTTAAAGGTGTTAAAGGGAGTAACTGAAAAATTAGTTAATAGTCTAAGATCCTTAGAAAATTTCTGCTTCATGTCGTGAGTTTCAAAAAATGTTGGTTCCTTTTCTAATATCCGTTAAAATTCCTTCGTTGTTCGTCTTATTTTGAGATAAAATCTTAAATTCATCAACATTTTCGACGTAAATAATAAGCGACAAAGGAAGAAAAAACCCTCTTCTCTTACTTATTCTCTTAGGATTGTTTTATGGATTACTTTTGGATAAATAGAAAGCATATCTTGGCTCAAAAATTCTGCCAAATAATGTTGAAATATAATGTATGTTTTTTTAGTGTGTTTCAACATTTTTTCAGAATATTATCTAGCAAGTAGAAAAATGTGAATAACTGTTAGTTATCCTATGTTAATACCAATAAAAAGAATTATCTAGCCTTTTTGGTAATTCTGTATAAAATTTAGAACTGGAGGACAAACACTTTTAGATTTCTTTATTTAACTCACAATTTTAAGGATATTTATTTCCTTTGAAAGACTTCTTTGATATTTTATTTATTTATTTTACTTTAAATTTAATGTTTTGTGTTTATTAGTCTGATTTTCCCGACTTTGATTTCAGCAAGCAACTTTTAATACTTCTAAAACGTATTAAATTTATCGTAGACTCTGCTTAAAAAAATGAAGTATTCATGAATATTGTTCATTAAAGATATTACATTTTAATATGAACCGCATTCATTTGATAATGGGCTAGACGTCTGATAAACCCTTTTTACATCCATTATCTCCCAATTCTTTAAAAATTTATCTGCAAAAAGTTCGAAGCAGCAACAACAACCAAAAAAAAAAAAAAAGAAGAATATATAAAATAGAACTACGTGAAGTGTCTTTATTTATTCATTTTAATACCACAGAAAAAAAAAATAAAATTCCGATTTCTTTCGTGGAAGGACCAACCCACTTTGGGAAAATCAGCCTCGCTCAGGGCGATCTTTATATCCTGTCTTTTTCCGATGCAAAGTAAGAATTATCTTTCGATTAAATCCCCCCTCCTCAACCCGCTTGGGGACCACCCGCAAGCGTTGCCCCATAAAGCCTTTCACCCCAGTTTAATTCCTGGATTCGGGTTCTGTTGAAAAGCCTTGCAAATATATCCGATGAAGGCTTTAAAACTGGGGGTATTTTGAAGGCTATTGAAAGGTGAGCGCTCAAACTTTCTGAATGAGAAGAGTGGGCGGGGGGGGGGGGGGTAATCTGTGCGGACGCGCCTCTTGTTCCTTTGGTCCCCTCATTGTCGAATATTGATTGGGGATCACACTTCCGAACTCTATCTCTGACCAGTAATCAAGGAAATCAGTCTCTATGCAAATGGGAGGCTAAAAACGCTCTAAAGATCACACCGACGGTTAGCGGGTAAAGGTTCACAGCACAAGCTAACCAGAAACGTCCTAATAGCAGAGCAGACACCAAAAGCATTAAAAGTTAAAAGCTACAAGGAGAGGTTTGCGGAAGATGACTATTTCCTACTTGAAGAATGTTTAAATCATTCCCTAATGAGATAAATCCTTTCTATCAGTATCCTTTCAAAATCTTTCATAGCGTAAATGTGTAATTTATTGTTGGTCTTATTATTTTACTTTTTCAAAAAATATATATAACTTTTTTTTCCACATACTAGACAATAGAGTCTGACCTCTTGTTTCCACCTAATTATTTCGCAGAAGAAAAACAAAGAAATCTGGACGTGAAAGTGATAAATATATTTTTATGTCATTTGGTATTTAACAATAACGTTTCTATCTATATGTTAACGTTATCGATCGCGTATCAATATGATCACTGGAAGTCGGGTTACCGTGAATCCTTTATTCAACGAGAATATATTGTATAGTTTGAATAAATTCACTTTACCTTACAATTCTTTAGAATTGTTTTGTGTTACGGAGTTACACAGTTTTTTTTACAATATATGATAATTTATTTATTTGCACGTTAATATATATATATATATATATATATATATATATATATATATATATATATATATATATACATAGTCGGTGGTCTGTAAAAAGGGCGAATATATATGTTAATCTCTATGTGTATTCGACCTTTTTACAGAACACCGACGCTATATAAAAATTCAATGAGCATATTTCTGCATTGTTTTATGGGCAAGGATATTAACACTTAAGGTTACAAGCAGGAAGAGTGGAGATATTTGTGAGACTTTTCTCCCTTGAATACAGAAGATGGACTATAGCCTCTATATGCGTACTAGATTGAATCCTCTTTAAGATTCAGTCTAGTCCTTGAAATACTGTTGTCATGGTTTTTATAAACTTCACCATAAAAGTAATTTTGAAATTTGAATTTTAACTGAACTATACATTTTTCAATTTGAATATGTAAAAAAAAATGCACAAAACAAATGAAGAATACTAACAGCGCTGCTTCTTTAGGCGGTTAAAGTATAAAAGCGAAAATCTTTCTTCACCTGCATGGTATGAAGATAAAATCCCCCACTCTCCAAGTAGGAACTCCCAGAAGACCGTCAAAAGCTTCACACAAGGTCAAGTGTTGTGATCTACCATACAAAAGGTGTCCCACAATATCTTAATAATGCCTGAACAACAAAATATCACCCTTTCGGGAAAGAAAAAACCAGGAAGGCAGTGAGAGGTAAACTTTTGACAGCTCTTAGAGAAACCGAGTCTAAAAACCATTGAAAATCACCCTAACCTAATCCCTTAGACGAGGGTAAACGGAAGGCTCAAGACATGCCTAATCTCTCCTCCCCCCTTTCCCTCATCCTAGTTGAGCATCTAAACAGGCATGAAATGAGGTAAAAAGGGTTTTCTTTTTTCAAGTGACACCTCTGTGTTCATTGGCAACAATAGCAATGGAGTCTTTCAAAGTTTGTTTCCTTGTTACTTTCTTGGATGACAAGTGTGAAGTCGACTAGTTGGACAAAAAGTAAAGATCTCTTTTAGGAGTGTTCAGCTAATACTAAATACCCAACATTTCACTTGGAGGATTCTAAAAATCCTGTATACTAGGGCTAACGTTTATCACCTTGGGATAAAAGGTTTTGTTTCCCCAAACGGTGTTTTAAAGGTACTTTCCTTCTTTCTTTTTTAAAAAAAGTTAAGATTCTTAACCTTTCTTACGAAGATCAAGGGATTTGAAAGAGAAAAAAAAGTTAAAATCTACTAATATTCCTTTCAAATATGAGCTCATCATCATCAAATTTGATTATTTAATCCTTACATTTAATTATCTTCTTTCAAATCTTAAATAATACTCACTATATAGAGTGGCACTATGATTGTTGCTGTCAAGATCAAGTAAGGGTTCCATGCAGATATTTCTCACAATGGAGTATGTCTATTTAGACCGAATAGTTAAGAGTACTGAACACTCATGTTACTACTATATCCCACGTAGATTGACTCCTCACTTGTAATACAAGGGTGCACACATGGAGACATTTTTGCTTGAGGAGAAGATGGGGGTGAGTGACATAGTTTCATTGGGGGTGACAAAAAAATAAATACATCACCCTTTTCCTCTTCAAAAGAATTCTGCAGAATATCATCTTCCTTGTGACATATCTATATCAGATTTACCATAAACACACACAAGAAAAATTATACGAACACATTAAAAAATAATATAATGTTATCAAGATTTTGCTTTTGAATGTAAAGCTCTAGTTAAACTTTATTTAGCAACTTTTCATTATAGCTAATAAGGACATTGTTTGATTCTTCATGTTCTTATATATAATATTTTTTAATAATCCACAATTTCAATAAAAACTATGCAACAATGAACTAATAGTTTTTTTTCTTTAAAGAGGAGTAGTAATTTGATTCTACGTGATGAAAATTTCGTCACACTTTACCACATCAAAAATATTCCACAGGGCATAGACCTCCTGAAGACATATCTCCTTATGATTTACTAAAAATACGAAATAAAAACACCTAAACAAATAAAAAATGAAGAAGCGTCAATGAGATTTTGCTTTTGTGTATGAAGCTTTAGTTATAATTTATTGAATAATTCGTTTTTTATAAGTAGTAAAAGCATTTCTTTGAATTTTATGCGGCTAAATAATGTTTGTGAATAGCAGCTTTAGACATATTTCAAATCTAGTTCTTATTTGACAGTGCAGTTAATATTTGCCATCTCTTTTAACACACAATCTCTCTTAATCACAGTGCATGTCAACAGGTCTCAAATCTATGACAGTCAGGTATATTAAATTTTTTTAAAAATAGCTTTAAATATGTCATTTCTTGCCCTATTTTGATACCCTTTAAAAAACAATTCCATGCCATTCCTGCTAATGAATTTAGAAGTTGCACGAGTATTTTTAATCACAGTAGATGCTGCATAAAAATATGTAAGAACACGTGATTTTCTCAAAGTCATTTAGTGTACGAGGTTTATCCAATTATTATTTTAATAATATTGTTGAGATGAACATTTCAAGGGCTAGAAATAATTTTTATAAGGCTTGTAGCGCAACACGGTTTCTCCTTTCCATATTTAGGTTGCTTTAAAGAGCATACATATCTTTTCAGGATTTAAATGGTAGGTCATTTTTAAAATACTAGGTAAATTATTCAAAGGCATGCTGTTGCAAATGCATTTTACATGATAAACAATATTTCATGATCCATAAGTGTGAAACATAACTTAAACTAGAGGGTGTCAAAAAATAAATTTTAGAGTATAATCCCAAAGTTTTACGCTCTTGCTACAACATATGAATAAAATTCAGATTATCGTATTTCACCTCTAGCTCCGTTTTTTTACGACCATTATAAAATTCCGATCTAACTTTGAGCCCTGGTACTTAAAAAAAAAATACTAATAAAAAAGTTCCGAACTGGAGACAACGCATAAAACTGAACCTAGTGTCATTATACAGCAAGCAGGCTACGCTCCATAAAACAGGGCCTTCACGATATGACACACATAAACTTTGAAACAACGCCAGTGGAAAGGGAAAAAAAAAATTTAAATCTGATATGTATATGCATAAACATATATTCCCATCTGTTGTATATACGTGCAAAAGAGTAATATTAAAAATCGGTGACTATACCGATTGTTTCCACCCTTCTTCATCTTAAAAAGGGAACCTCCCATTTTCTTTCCTCCCCTCCCCCGCGTTGCTATGACAACCAGCATCTTGTGAGCTATTTTCTCCTTTCTATCTCTCTCTTACCTTTTCTCTTCATCTTCCCCCTGCTGATTAACGAATGGGACGGTAGCTAGCGTAGAAACAAAAGACCGAACTAGAAAAGCGTGCGATTTTTTTTTCCCCTTTTCGTACTTTTATTAATATTTTTTTTCCCCTTCTAGCAGTAACTTAGTTCTTTCCCTTGACTTCATTCTTTATAGGAATGCAGAATGTTTCATCGTTTTATTGTGATTTTCTTTTACTACGCCGGGTATTTTATTTTACTTTTTTTTTCTCTTTATGACTTAACATGAATAAGATGGCAAGACTTCAGAGCGAAAGCATGTTCATTTGAGAACAAAAAAGGTAAGTTTAGAGGAATAAACATACCTTTATAAAATATACGCGATGCTTAATATTTTCGCTTTCAATTACAAACTTCGCCAAAAATTGTTAAGAAGTCGGGATTTTCCCCTCTTTTTCAGGAAATGTTGAAGGGAAAAAAAATCTTTTTCTTTTAATTTCCCTTCATTTTACTAAAGAATTTTTTTCCCGGCGTCTTTAAAGTATTTTAGAGTGCTTTATTGTTCCAAGCACACGTGTTCATAGACCGGAAAAAATAAGTCACTGTGCGAGACATCAGAAACTAATTCAATTACAAACTAATAGTTGGTAAATATATTAAGTATTTTTTATGCCAGGGTTTCCTAAACTTTTCCTGAGATGGTACACTTTGTGAATCCTGAACTTTTAACGGAACACCTTGTTTATTTTTGTAGCGTATGTAATAACACATAATACAATTTTTAAAAAATGAGAAAAATATGAATTATATATTTAGTATTTAGTAATTATGCATGAATACTTATTTATTTAGACATTTTAGAGTTTTAAACCGTCAAACATGTTTGAATTTCTTGTAGCCGTTGCAGGATATAAGACAATTCCAGGTTTTCATGGAACACCTATAGAGGGGCCCAAGACGTTTGCGATGGTCAAAAAGGAAGAAATTTGTACTGTTATTTAAACACATATCTATTTCCAATATTTACATAATAATTTTTTTCATACATTAAATTAACATTTGAGAACAGTTTTATGCCAATTAAAAGTTATATTGTTTATTATTTTTTCAATGGCATCTTAAACGACATTATTTTTTCTGGGAAAAATTTACTATTGAACAGTTAGGTACACTTAAAAAAACTATGTAAAATATCACCTCAAAACTTTGTTTGGCAATCAAAACCATTTTGCTTAATAGTGTAAACCTGTTTTTTTTATTTTATAAAATGATAGATATTTTTGTGAAAAGAAAATTTGTACCAATTATAAAATAAATAAACAAATTCATAGTATTTAACAAAGTGTTTTTGATATAACTAAGCAAAATTTCAAGAGGATATTTTATATAGTTTTTTAAAAAAGTTACCTAATTGTTAAATAGTAAATTTTTCCTAGCAAAAAAAAAAAAAAATCTTGTTTAAGATGCCATTTAAAAAAAAAATTATAAGCAATATAACGTTTAATTAGCATAAAACTATTCTCAAATGTTAATTTAATGTATGAAAAAAACTTTACGTAAATACTGGAAATAGATATAAGGGTTTAAATAACAGTGCAATTTTCTTCATTTTCTATTATCAGAAACGTCTTGGTCCCCTTAACTTTCCTGGGAACATCAGTGTTCCACGGACCATAGTTGGGAAACCCTATTTTAAGCAATAAGCAGTTTTTAGCTGACATTAGATATAATTTTCAGCATTATCATCATTCCAGTTATGTTTGTGGGGATAACTGATTTGAAACGTGAGCAAGCTTTTGCAAATATTTTTTATTTAGAGTTACTTTTTATACTTTATGAACTATTAGTACTTTTTTTCAAAATGATCCCTGTCGTAGATTTCAAAAAATCCCGAAATTTAACGTTTTTATGGAAAAACATGATATTTTGGGAGGGAAAGTAAACTTAATAATTCAAAACATGGTGAAATTTTATGCACTTTTCCTCAATTAAAAAAAAATAAAATTGTCATGCAGTCTTTTTAAAAATATTTATATTTGTTTAATCCCACATTTAAGATATATATTTTAGCTAGTTTAAAATTTGTATATATACTGTAACACTAATTTTCAATTTCTTATTTTTGAATGGGCAGATCAATAGACGACCATGAAAATTTATTTGCTTCTTTACGAAAATAAATTAAACTTGCTAATAAAAAAGTGTGTTTGCTTTTTTTGCTTCTCTTTAAACTTAGTATATTTAATTTAATTTTTATTGACATCTGCAGTTAAGTAACCATGAACTTATCTTGCTGAGGGTCAAAATAAAATATTTGAAATAAATTACTTCATTTTATAATGCTATTCGAGTGGTTAAATGAACACTTTAAAGTCAGTGCCAATGTGATCTAGAAATTTTGATTATTCAATGCATTTTACCGGACTTATACTATTCTAAATCGACAGACTAAATTTGGTAAAGAATGTAGGTGCCAATGTGTATTCCTTTTGATTATTTCCCATAATTCCTTTTTTTAAATGTTTATTCTCTCCCATTGTCTTTTTTGCGTTTTTATTCGTAAAATGTATATTTCCCATTTATTGTTATTAATATTTTGTGTAAATTCCCCACGGTAGATATTACATGTGCGTAAAACAAGTCACCCTTAACGTGCTTGTGTTCTGGTAAAATGCCTCATTTTTGCCAGTCGATAAAATATAGTAATTTTCTAAAATCTTAGAAAGCGCCGAAAATCTAGCACTTTTAAATTATACATACATTTTGCTCTCCTTTTGATATAAGCGAGCTTAAAGGTCAAAGCCCCCATTCGGAAGATCTAGAATATTTCAATAGCAAAACATGCCTTTGGGAAAAATAAATTTTATGATTTCAGAAATTGGACTGGTTTTTTAATTCTTACTAACATCATTTAATGAAGATAGAGTGAAAAATATTCATAAAGTATTGAATTATTGATAAAGTTGTAAACAAGTAGAGTATAGTAGCAAGGCTATGCTTGCTATATTCCTATTTGACTATTTTATTTTCTTAAAGGAGGAAAATAAAAAATGAGAATGATTTATAAATATTATAGATATTGGAAAAAGTCAATAAAGGTAATTTAAATTCATTCAGCAGCAGAACTGTCACGATAACTTCATCATTAGTTTCGAAACGCTAAAGGATCCTGGACACAATGTAGCAACATAAAGTTTTTGCTGACTTCCTATTTTCGGGTGGTTTTTTTGTAAATAATTAAAAAAATTATAATAATAATAGGCTTCTTTCTGATCGTTGCTACTTTCACATAGACGCATTCTCTCTTTTAAAAAAAATCAGATATACATAAGTATACACATTTTTGTCATTTGCTATATTCAGTTCTTTTCCTTTGCAATATCAAGCAATGTTTGATACATTGTTTGACAAACTGATTTTTCCATTCATATTTCCCATTCCATTAATATGGTAGTTTATTTTTTAAGAACAACTTTGATGACAATTATTCGTAAAGGTATGTCATAAAGAGGAGTTATTAAATGAGGCAGGACATTTTTTCGAAGTTCTAGGTATTTTCAAATACCAACAATCAGGAGGTAATATTTAAGCAATTTTTAAACAAATTACGATAGCTCTCTGTACATATAATCACTTCGGAAACCATCATAATAAATTAATTTACAATATTGTTTCATCCCTTCGTAGAGTCTAAAACTAATATTTAAACAAAAAATAAGGTTAATGAAAGACCTTAACACCCACTGACTCCTAAACATGATCTCAACGGCTTAAAAAATAAATTTCAGATAGTCTCTTCTAACGAAACTACGGCGGATTATTAACGTAAGATTACTTATCGTTGCTTACCTATTTTGTATGTATATATGTATGTATGGGGTATGTATATTTGTATCTATATATATGTACACGTACACACACACACACACACACACATACACACACACACATATATATATATATATATATATATATATATATATATATATATATATATACATATATATATACATATACATGGTGTTGCCAAATTTGACCGACAAATTCAGAGGGGTGATAGTAGGCATCAAGACGAGCAATAATCACATAGGAATGTATGACCAGAAACGCAAACCTGACGCTGGAGTGCGCTGTTTACTTAATCGGACCATACCTCTTACCAACCCCACTGGATGGCCGGAAATATCGCATTTTTCTAGAGAAGGTAGAAAACTCAAAATCAAAACAGAATCACATAGGAATGTATGACCGGAAACGCAAACCTGGTCAACTAGAAGATAAACAAAGATGCAGGGATGTTGACTTTTCATTTTTAAAATTATAACTCGCGACGACGGATGGTTTTAGCGTCTGAAATTTTACTCTCCGGAGGACCGTTATGGAGGAATGTAATTCTACGTTAAAAGGCGGCAGATGAAATATTTTAATCTCCAGATTATGATTAACCTTTTCCTTACTGGGTGGGATAGCATGTATCCCAAGAATACGGGCCCAAGAATGAATATATATATATATATATATATATATATATATATATATATATATATATATATAGTATTCTTGGGATGCATGCTATCCCACCCCGTAAGGAATAGGTTAACCAACGGTCACACAATCCCTTTAGCTTCTGAAATAATCGGCACTCCCAGTTTCTTGGGAGTCAGTAGATGGTAAAAAGAGTAAACCTCTCGTCTACGACTGTGTTTCGGTTTGTTTGATTTTGAGTTTAAATCAACAGTGGGAAGCGGTAGATGCCAAAAGCTCTCCTCACTCGAAATGGTCAAGTCCTCGAAATCGAAGACAGCCAAGTCTCTCGTGAAACACAGTTATGTGAGTTTGATAGCTGATATATAGCGTGCCCGAGAAGTGTGTAAAATTTATCGCAAAATTAGCTTACTTTACGATACGCACATTCGCCCTCATGAAGCCTGCATATTCGCGAGAAATATGTATTTACAGAGAGAGAGAGTGGCGAGGAGAGAAAGGCAAAAATTTTATTACATCACACTGTTTACCCGACGCTATCTCGCCCCCTCGTTCCTTTGGCGCGATGATTAAGTGGGCTATTCCTCACCGTCTTCGGCCGTTAAAAATGAAGCGAGAAATGAAGCTTTAGCACGCTCGCCCCCCTCCCTCCCGTTCCCCCGTTGCACACGCTTGCTGCCAGTGGCGTCGTTAGCACACAGCCCCGGTGTTTTATGGCGGATGTCGTGAGACCGTTTCGCGTGACCCCCCTGTCACTCCGGCGGTCGTGTCACTACTCACGCGTGAGGAAGGGCTGCGTGCGGTTGCGTGCAACAAATGAAAACAACGTAGCACACACACACTCACACGTGGAGGGTGCCCCGCATGAATAATCGCGTTTTTATGGGGAGGAAGTGGCCAGAGCCCTTGTGGTCGGAGGTGGCTGGAAATTTGGGTGCCACGGCAGGAGGTCCGCCTTTGTCGATCCTTTAAAAAGCTCCTTTGTTTCCCCTTTTAAGCGAGCTTTATGCTGCCTCACCTGAGTATGCCTCCTTTTGTTTCTGGGAAACAAAAGAAACAGAAAAAAAAAAGAGAAGTCAAGCTCATGAGGCGGCCCTTGCACGGCCGTGTCTGGGTGCGGATTCGCTGGTGTCAATCAAGGGAGATGGCAACTTCTCGCATGCCGATCATCTATGCATTTCATCTTTGATTTGCGCTCCCAGATTGATAATTTATTCCGTACGTCGCGAATCTGCTTAAAAATTCCGGGCACGCGAAGAAATTGGAGTTGATTTTGATCGGCAATCTTGCAAGTTAAAACCCGGTGAAAGCTGCTGATATAGATAAGCTTCTATCGAAAGGTTTCGTGAGATGTGATATGCCATTATTAAAGGAAACTTAGAGGATCAATATTTTATTTAGTACATTACTTTGTAACAAGAGTTTTTTCTATTTTTTTTTCGCATCCTTATTAGATAGAAACGGAAAAGATTTGCAAATATGAAAAATAAAACAATGAGATTTGGTTTTATTTCTTACTTTTCCTTCCTTTTTTAGTTCGGAATCAGCTTTAAACTGTAGGTCCCGGTCTAATTAGCCCTTGTGTAGCAAAAAGTTCACCGTAGTGCTCCAAACCAAACATCCTACCATTTTAGTATTTTCGTTGCCTCAAGTTCTTAAAACCCCAGTAAAGGTTTTTATTTTGCATCCTTTCAGCACAAAGTAGTCTAAATGTTTAAAATCTTAACAAATTTCGAATCGCTTATTCCTCTAACAAATTTACTCAGACACACGAAATTGAGTGCTCAATATTTTGAATCACATGACGAAGAAACCGCTGATTTGCCCTGAATTTTTGCTGAATTACCTCCGTTCCTTAAAACCAAAAATTCAAAAAAAGAAATAGAGGGGACTTTGCAAATAAGAAATGTTTTTGAAAAACCAACAAATTTCTGCAAGCTTTAAATATAAATTTTGTATCTAGCACTTTTATAAGGTACAGAGGCTGTTCACACATTTTTTAGACGATGTTTATTGTATTCACAAAACTAAATTACATAAAATTCTTGTGTTTTAAATGTTCTATTTGACATACTTTATTCTGAACTATCTTTCGACACCGCAATTTCCAGGATAATAATGCCTTTTGAAGTGTCAGAAGAGGTATTCTACCCCATTCCTCCTGAACAGCTTTCCAGAGTCCTGTAAGGGTTTTGGGACGACGTTTGGATAATGCAGATTTTAAAAGTCCTAAAGCACAAAAATCCATAGGTGATACATCGGGAGATTTAGTAGGGATGTCAGTGAAGGGTATGGTCTTGATACCAGTATTTCGTTCCATTTCTTTTAGGAAATTTGCAGTGGATTTTGATGTGTGACTGCTAGCTTTGTCCTGATCGAGTCTCACAGATTGATGGCACTGTGGGTAAAGCGATGGTATTTCATTCAGAAAAATTGGCGATAAAATATGTTCCTGATAGTATTTGGAGTTAATCTTGACATTTTTCCCACTCTCTTTATTTTTAACTTGCCATTATAAGAAAAACCAGCAACAATCATGAATCCCTTAGAAAAACTTTCTTTCGATTCTTTGAACCATGTACTTAAATTTTTTTCTCCCCTTTTATGATAATAAATGGCTCTTTTTTTGTTGCAATCATTTAAATACACCCATGATTCATCTATTGTGACAATTGTTTTCCATTTTTCTTTGGATAAGTGTTTCTCATATAGAATTCTGCAGCATGTCCTGCGTTCAGCGATATGATTTGGAAGAAGACGATGCACATTGCGTTTTTTCGCCTTCTTAAGATTTAAATCAGCATTTATCATTTTGTTTACAGTGGACACCGAGCATTTTAATGATTTTGCAACTGTCCTTTGACTAGGGGGATTTTTTTTTTTAACATTAAACAACGTACCTTTGCAATAGTCGAAGATGTCCGTTTTTTCCTTGGATACTTGTTTGGAATTTTTGTCCCACTTGAGGCTCCAATTTGACGTTTTTTTCCTTTCTTGTTGACGATATTACCTCTCGACGCTTTAGATATCACAAAACCATGACTCACATCGTTTTTGGATAACGGAGTATGCATATTTCTCTTCGGAAAGAGCATAAATGTAGCCTTCGAACCACTGCTTTGTTAAAAACGCCATTTTGAATAAAAACAAAACTTTCAAGCCGCAGACGATAATTTTGACTTTTAAAAACATATTACAATTGCAATTATTTCTTTTGCAGCAAACGATTTTTTATTACCGCTTACCAAAATCGTCTAAAAAATGTGCGAACAGCCTCTGTATATCCACATCCGAATATTGCTGGATTTCTATCATTATTCACCAAACCACAAGTTTGTTCCTAAAGTAAAAGGTAAGGAATAAAATGTAAAATATTAGGTAAAGGTTGGCAACAATAAAAAGAAAGGAACAATCAACAAAAAATAATTATCAAAATCCAATATAAAATACCACTTTTGTAAAAGATACTGATTTTTCATTTCCCAGGATGGTCCATTCATAACTTGTGAAGAATTGAACCTTTCAACCATTAAAAAATATCTTAATCGATATATGATGTATTGTTCCACCCGTTTGGAAATAGACACTTAAACAAAGGAAAAAATTGTGATATTTGTGTAATTTGTGACACTGTCTTAAACGCTATTTTATTATTTTATTATATATATATGTATATATATTCAGGGCCGCCCAGAGACTTTACGGGTTCTGGGGCAAACTTCTGTTGGGGGCCCCAAGAAATATGATTAATCGAATAATTTTTTTTTTCTGGGGGGGGGGGGGCTTTTTTCAGATTATTTTGAATTCTGAAGTACGGTACAAATTTCAGAATTTTCTTTCGGAGGAAATCTAATAAATAAATTAAAAAAAAATTTTTGGGGGCACATCCGGCAGTTGGGGGCCTGGGACAAAGTGCCCCAGTTGCCCTCCCCCCCCCCCTTGTGGGCGGCTCTGTATATATTTGTATATATATTTTTTAGTAAATAACTACTAAAAAGTAAATAAAAACTAGTGTAATTAAAATAATAAATAACTCTTAGTCATAATAAATGTCTAAGTTAACTTAGGTTATTATGTCCTATAAAACAGTATACTAAGTAAGTATGCTAAAGTGATTCCATTGGCTCCATGGTTGCAATGTTTGTGACGTCAGTCTTCTTGCGGTCTCCTAAACTTAACTTTCGCTTTGTCTGGCGCCGAGTTTGGTGATCTATGATAAAGCCACTGATTATTCCTTCTTCTATTTCATATGGATTTTACGGTGTCTAATGCTCAGATCATACTTATTAGAACCAATCTATTGGTTTTTAGACAGTATCGGCTCCGCTGATGAAAAGATACTGTCTAAAACCTATTATTCACTTATCTATTCTGGCTGTAGTGGTTTATGGCTTATACTGGTTTTTCACTTACAACTTTGTCTAATTAATATATATATATATATATATATATATATATATATATATATATATATATATATATATATATATATATATATATATATATATATATATATATATACATATACATATATATATATATATACATATACATATATATATATATATATATATATATATATATATATATATATATATATATATATATATATATATATATATATATATATATATTTTAAAGAGAGTTGGCTCTGAACCTTAACATGCATTTCAAGGTTATATATAGGATCAAAGGTAAATTGCTGTTTGCGTGGCTCTAGGAGTTGTAAATTACCCATTTTACAAAGCAATGCCTTTTCCACAGAAGTGTGTCTCAGAAGTAATATTAACTCTGAAGTGGCGCCAGTATAGCGATCAAAGAAGTAGCATCACTGTGCTCTTAAAAAATAGCGCATGCAAGTTTTTATTTTTGTATGAATGAGCATTCTTCTTAGTAGGATTTCTATTTTTAGGAATTAGTACTTAGGTTCTTCGTCGGAAGGTGTTAAATTTGCTATCAGTTAAAACAAACTGCCATATCTGAGTGGAGCATTTGGGATTAAAACTAACTCCAATTTGGTTTCAAAGACATGAAAGGTAGTAATATAGCATTGTTTATTTTATTTATCATTAATCGAGGCTCTAAACTCATTAGTGGATAAATTACTAAGAATGTGTCTTTCCTCTTAAAGTTTATTTTAATTTCTTGGTGTAAAAATTAAACAGTTTGAAATTATATAAATACAAACTTTTTAGACACATTTGTTAATGAACCACAAGCCGTCTCCTAATTTCAGAATTCAAAAAGTCATAACAGAATGTTGCTGAAGAATTAGATGCTTACCATTCTTCAGGGGAATATATCAATTTTAACATATGCTATTAAATTAAACTTTCGCAAAATCAATGTAAATCCAATGGAGTCTGCAATTTGTCTGATCGCTATATCTTAATGCAGATTAGGAAACCATAGCCGTGATATCTTTTTTAATCGGTCTAAAACTGGCTACTGTGCTAGATTTGGAAATCTAACTGAACAACTACGAATCCAGAGGAATACTGTTTAGGGTAGGAAGGGATTACAGAAATGCAGTTTAGAGTTTACGGTTCTAACCTAGGAGTTAATAAATGAAATCTATCGTAAAAAGTGCTTCAATTTAAGAACACGAGATGAAAGTGTTGCTTTTCATTGCATAATCCAAGAAATAGAGTTTACTGCGCTGTTTTGGTGGAATATACGGCTCCAAAACGTGTTAGCAAAATAATGATTAATGGTTAGTAAAAAACATGACAGTTTTGTTGCCACAGTTTGGTAATAAAAAATCATAGATTTTCACTGTTTTTATAGTGTGATTGTGATTTAGCTCCCTGCAACATAATTCTACTTTTTTTTTAGATATCGTACTCTTGTGTTTTTACTGTTTATAAAACACAACAGTAAAGTATTAAAATTAATTTTTGGAAGAACGAAAGTCACTATTCTTTTGACTTCATCATTCATTGTGACATAATAAATCTTAGTATTATAAGATGTTCGGAAAATACGATTTTCCACTTGCTTAACTAACTCAGTTTAGCCTGTACTTCTAATTCTCAGCTTTGGATAGCATAATAGTTATGATTAATTTAGCTTTTAACTAGACGAAAGTGTCATTCGATTAGACTTCCTCTTCGCAGAGACGAGTTGTTTTCGAAACTTAATGTATTAACTCTGCACTATCCTCTCTTAGAGTAAAATGGTTTTAGTTTAAACGCTGTTGTTCAACATTCTCCTGCTGTGCTTTGAATTCAACTCGAAACTGTTGGGAATCTAGATTGAGTTGTAGCATCGCATCGTCAAGTATATATGTTTCACATAAAGAGATTCTTTCTGAAATATGCATCTCGAGACATGCATATATATATGGCATTTAAAATCTCCAGCGCTGTGCAGCTGAGGCTGCAATGTAACACAATTCATGACGTAATGTGGAGTATGAATAATTTAATTGCAACAAACAAGTTTGGCTGCTCGAAGGAATAGGAAAAGTTTCAATCAGCTAAAATTTGAAACACAATACTGAAAATGTTAAATATATTCACATGCACTTTTATGAAGTGTGCGTATTCATACATAATTTATATTCGAGTAATATATGTATACGCATAAATTGTCAGCACGTCTTGTAAGATGAATTACGGGTGCTCAGTTACAGAAAGAGAAGAAAAAATTTAAATAATTAGTTTCTTTCTTTGTATAAGTCTTTTGCACAGGGCAAAAGAGAGGTAGCTTCATATTTTTTTCTTTAGTAAAAATATTTTTCAAGTTCTTTTAGAGATTTATGTTTATTTGCATACGACCTAAGGAAAAAAAAGGACATTTCCTCCCTCTTAGTTCAAAATTGAGAGTTCTGCACCAGCAGGGCAGTGGTGTTGGAAAGTGTCGTAACCTTATGACGTTATACCATATGAAATGTCATCATTAGCAGAAGCAAATGTCCTGTTTTTATAAACAAAAATAACTAAGCACTGAATACATTACAGGTGTAAACATTCTTTGTATTGCACGACACTTTCTGTCGTTTGAGTTGATAATTTTGAAAATCTTTGGTCAAGCATCCATATTACAAACAAGTCCGTAATGCGAGTGACTCTCTGTCATCACTACTACATTACTCTTTTTAGAGCATATAATTTGAATAATGTGAGCTACATGAAGTTCATACGTTAGTAATAGCAGTCTCCCATAATTAATTTATTGGTGTTAAAAGTCTTATTTCAAAACCTTGATTAACATACAAAGGGGGTCTCTGTATTAGGAAAAGATTTAAAAATGACATATTGAGGTCTTAACTTAATAATTTTGCTACATTCTGCTGTACTGAAAAGTTCATTCTAAATAGGAGAACCACGAATATAGTTGATAAACAATAAACACATCAACCGTCATAGAGAAGTTTATTTTTGATGAATGTCATGTCATGAAAGCAGTCTTATAATTATACTTTTAACATGTATGTATGTATGGATGTATGTATATATATATATATATATATATATATATATATATATATATATATATATATAAGTGTGTGCATGTATATATGCATATTTATTTATTTATTTATTACTTATTTTTTTAAGCACTGAAAGACGCATTGGAATGTACGAGTTTCAAAACTCTGGGCAGTTCATGGCCTGGCTTAAATGGTTTTTTTAAGTGCTTTTCTTAATGAGATTCTTCTGAGAGCGAAAATCATATGTTTTATTTTAAAACTTTGATTAGCATTGGATGGGGACTCTGTGTTGGGGAGAGATTTAGAGACGACGTATTGCATGTCTTTATTGAATAATTTTACTACATTCTGTCAGTCACCCAGTGGCTAAGTGGTTAAGGCATCAGCCTGCAACGCTAGGGGTGCGGGTTCGATTCCCGCATAAGACTTGGCTGTATTCTGGGGAACCGGTCAGTCTTCCGCCTGCAAATGGAGCCCCGTCTAGAAAGGGGAGCTGCAAACCATCGTCCATCGCCGGTGTCATCGTTTGTTAATAAAATTCTTCTGTGATTGTGTCATTTGTCTGTTTCTATCTTCCTTGTATTCATATGTACACCGGACTGGGGTGTAATGTCGTCATCCCCCAGGGACGTTAGAAAAAAAAAAACTACATTCTGTTTACCGTAAAGTTGATTCTGAATAAGATAATATGGATATAGTTAATGAACAATAAACATGTTAACCTGTACACATAAGTTTATTTTTGATGAATGTCATGTCATGCAATACCAGAGTCACTTTTGTGAGCTTATAATTATGTTACCTAATATTTAGATATATATGCATACATGTGAGCATATATATATATGTATGTGTGTGTGTGTGTGTGTGTGTGGCTTAGTACAAGGAGTGCCCAAGTCAGTTTTCTCCAAGATGACTTTGTTTGCTTATATCGCTTTAAAAAAATACTATTTTCAATGTAATAAGTACCCAAGTGTGTACAATGGTTTAGAAAACACTTTTAAAGCACTGGATAGATTTAGGTACTTATTACATTGAAAATAATATATTTTTAAAACAAAGTCATCCTGGAGAAAACGGACTTAGGCACTTCTTGTACCAAGCAATATATATATATATATATATATATATATATATATATATATATATATATATATATATATATATGTATGTATGTATGTATGTATGTATGTATGTATTCACGTATGTATATATTTGTGTGTAATGATACTTGTAAACATTTAAAAAGTGAAAGTCTGTAAGATTCCTTTCTCTAGATAAGTAATTACATGACGTACTTTAGAAGTTGATTAGCAGTAAGACTTGCATGTAGAAGAAATTTCAGTATAACTATTCCTTGCTTTTGTTTAATTAAAAAAATCCGACTAATTATCAGGCCATCTCGAAGGTCTACTCTATAGTGTCACAGGTGACCATAATATCAAACGCAAAATTTTCACTGACCTCAAGGAAATCTGGGTTCCATGCCTTTCGCTTTGTCCTTTGGTATACTCGATCGTATATGTCGATTGAGATGCGATTGAAATGTTTGAGGTATTAGAGTTCAGTTGGATTTCATTGTCGTATACTTTTTACTGCCAACCCGTTCTGGTGATCACGTGATGTGAAACCCCCAAGATTTTCGTTAACTAGACCACTCAACCTATCCGACTATTCATTGCGGGCTTTTGCAACTTCGCCTTAAATTTATTTTGCATTATTTAGCAGAGAACGGGGCCGCATCAACCGTGATGAATTCCAGAGTTAATCTCTGTTATCTATCTCTCTCTCTCTGGAGAGAGAGCGAGGTCTTTGCACAACTGTCTAGCATAGGCAGCTCCGACCATCCTATTCTGCGCGCAGTTTAGTTTTCTCTCTGCGTGTGTGCTCGCTGCATATTCATGAGCGGGTGTGGGCGCGACACCGGCTCGGGGGGTCGCGAGGGTCAAATCAACGGCCCTTCTGCCGCTGACAACACCCACGGACAGCTGACAGCCCCGCACACACACACGCACGCCGGGGCCCCCGATCGCGACGGGAAGATTTGTGGAGAGAGTTGAGGCACTGACTGTAAATAAAGTGAAATAATGGGTTATGCTGTTCTTTAAAACTGTTTTTCTTTTTCTCTTCTTTTTTTTTTCTTTTCGTAAAGTTGTTCAGTTAGTGTTAGGGTAGCAAGTGTCGTTTCGTGCATCCAGGAACAACTTTCGGCCCAGTCAACATGAATACGTAATCCTAATATCTTTTCTTCGTCTTGCACCGTATACCCAGGGCCGTGAATACAGGCCATAATAAGACATAGTAGGCCCTTGGGCTAAGTGTACTGTGTAGCCGCCTATAATATTAGATTGAGCTTAAGTCGCTTGATAAATGTTTATTTTAATATACCTACTAAGTCTTTATATTTTCTAATTTAGATATACATACACTATCTACCAATAAGTATTTGGAAACCCCGTGCAAATGACGATATCTGCGGTCCTGATATACGTCACGCTTCCCACCGTTAAATATCGTGTAGGAAAAAACACTGGCATTAGTCGCATGCAAGATACCACGAAGTGCAGAGTTATCTGATTTCGAAAGAGGTTTAATCGTCTGGTATCACAGAAATGGCCGATCCTTAAGGAACATATCTAGAGAGCTGAATAACCAAAAATCGACAGTGGCCTACGTGATTCAGAAGTGGAAGGTAAGCGGTGATTGTCGGAATGTGCTCCGAGTCGGCAGACCTAGGAAACTGGGAGATAGAGACGACGTGTGCTGTCCAGAGAAATTTGGAAGAGCCGCACCCAACCGACGGCCCACATACTCCAGGAGTTTCAACAGTCATCCGGGAGTGTTGTTTCGATGTATACCATCCGTAAGGAAGCACATCTGTTTGGTTTTCATGGTCGTGCTGCTGCCCATAAGCCTTTGACCCCAAAGTCCAACCGTGCTTCTCGGTTAATGTGGTGCAAAGCACGTCGAAAGGGGACCGTAGATCAGTGGAAACGGGTTCTCTGGAGCGCCAAATCAAGGTTCACCCTCTACCGTTCTGATAGTAGGGTCTGGGTCCGGCGTCTGCCTGGAGAACTATGGTCCACTATGGGTTGGTATGGTAACAATGGGGTTAACTGAATGGACTGGCCTGCCCAGAGCCCAGACCTGAACCTTATCGAGAACCTCTGGGGCGAGTTGAATCGACGAATTATGGGTGCAACAACCGTCCAAAATCGGTGAAGGAACTTACATGTCTTCTCCAAGCCGAGTGAAAGAAAATACCCCTAGCCGTCATACAATGCATTTCCGACTTGTGGAAAGCATAGCCCGGAGGGCTGAGGCAGTAATCAGTGAAGGCATAAATAGTCTTCTTTATGAAGAGACGTTATATTCAGCAGATAGTGCTAGAATGACGGCATCGCGGCGCCCGACGAAGACGTTGCCATCTCACAATACAGAAAGTCGGAGAACTGAGTCAAAGTTATCAAACGGATAGAATCTGGTGAAGGCTCTACCAACTATTGAATATGAAAATATTTTGTATTTCTTTTCTAATACAGGTGTCCAAATACTTATTGGTAGGTAGTGTATGTATGTATGTATGTGTGTATATATATATATGTGTGTGTGTGTGTATACAGTTATGTGCAACGTGACTACGTCACCGTTATCGTTATATGTTGATTCCATGCATTGCTACTTCTCTGGTCAATGGAGAGAACGAATAACTGCTAGAATCGAGCTACTTTTGCATCACTCTGTACTTTTAAAAAGAAAAAATTGAGTTAATTACAAAATTAAATTTAATCTTGCGAGATCAACAGCTATAAAAATTTAGATATTTGCTCAATTCAAAAAAACTTTGCTCAATTTCATAAAAACGAATTTCTCTAAAAACGTCGGTAAATTGTAAGTCTTTCAGAACAGCATTTTCAATTGACACAAAAGCAAGTCCGCTGAATCTATCTTGTTTCATGGTTGATTTGTATGCATTCTTCAAACGTTTCGTTTTAGAGAAACTATTTTCTCCAGTTGCTTTAATTATCATTAAGCACATGTAAATCCGCAGAGCTATTTCAATATTTGAGAATGAAGAAATAAATTCATTATTTGCTGCAAGGGTATAGATATTAGAAGCATTTAGTTTCGTGTTTTTGCTTGAATTCAATTTTGTCTTTTCCTCTATCTTTTCGTCCCCCTCCCCAGATAGCTGAGGCCTCTGGGCTGCAGCCCTTAAAGCCCATTCTGTTTTCCGGCACTGTGTAAATCACGTGATTGAAGTGATCTTGCGTCTGAGATAAAGTAAAATTTGGAGTACGCAGAAATAACTGTCCCAAAATAAGCTATGCTTAGTTGTAATATACACAGCTCTACTGACATCATTAAATGAAATAAGTCCACCTTAAGTAAAATCTATGATATGTTCAGAACCGCAAACCTTTTCTCCATACTCACATATGTGTATGTGATTCTACTTGTATATTGCCGCAAAGTAGAATTAAAAATCACAGTAAAAATGCAAGTATATCTACGCTCTTACTGCAAAATTATAGTAATAAAAAAATACTGTGAGATAAATATTAATCAATTATTTTCATGCTCGTAACATTACAAAATTTCTCCCGAGTCCACACACAAAATAGCACACAACCCCTAAGAATGTTGTCTTGAGCATTCTACCAATTCTTAAGGAGCCGCAAATACAGAGTGAAGCGCTGGCCATGTCGGAAAGAGGAATAGCCTTGAAAACTCACTGTAGTAAGCAAAATAAACAACATTTTCGAATTTTGAAGGCATAAACCAGTCTTCTTTATGAAGAGACGTTATATTCAGCAGATCGTGCTAGAATGACGGCCTCTCGGCGCCCGACGAAGACGTTGCCATCTCACAATACAGAAAGTCGGAGAACTGAGTCAAAGTTATCAAACGGATAAACTGAAAAAGAAGAGGGTAAAACTGTGGAATAAACAAGAAACGCTGAAAGAGGAAAGTAAAAACCGCCTCAAAGATAAAAATGTTAAATAAGGATTAAAAACTATATATATATGTATGTATGTATGTATGCAAATAAAGTATTACAGCATAATTGACATCCAAGGAGAAAAATATGAGTTTTCAATCATCCCCCCCCCAAAAAAAAAAAAAGAAAAAAGCAGTCTAATTTAGAAAAGGAACTGTCAGGACAGAGGAAAGATATACATGGATATGCATGGTGAACTGCATAATGAAACATATTTTAAAGTGTTGCTGTAAGTTACATGTCCATTTGCTTTGTTGGACTGTATATGGAGCATTTCAGTATTTTTCATCATCTCTTGAAACAGAACAAATTAGAATAAGTTCAATTGAATGAATATTAATACTGTTTGTTCCTTCATTGTTCACTGTATTAAACTGCACATGATTGTATTTTAATATTTTATATTTTTATTGAATTATATGCGTGTCCATGCATTTGTCTGCATTCTGAAGCTTCTCGATAATCGAATAGTGTATATAATACCTGTTACCAAAATCACGTGTAGGATCAAAACAGCATTCTCCATTTTTTTTCTCCAAAATTGAGTTAAAGTTACTTTCCTATAGTATTTCAATGAATTAAAAAGAATTTTTTTCAAAAATGTCCCACTAATAAAATATAATGTGGCATTTTTTCTCGTCGTAATTTCAAATTTATATCTTCAAAAATGCATAAGGTATAGCTCTCTGTTATTTTCCTAAATAAATAAATAATAATAATAATAATAACTCAGATGAAGTTTGCTAGTTTTCATCCTACACCACTCATATGTCTGTTAAATATTTTGGCCTAAAATCGAGCTGAGAGGGCTAATTTTTCCGAGCATTCGTCGATGACTTTGGCCATTACATAACAGACACATAATGGCCTGCAAATGCAAATCTACGGAGAAGATCCAAACAGGGCCTTTCTACCAAATTTTCCTCCCCGAGACAAGGATTTCGGTTTCTTCGGCGTCTCGAGAACAGGAAACCGCTTTTTGTCGAGAAAAACAGCCAACGTATTGTATCTCTTTCCTGCAAGGCCCAGCATGATGCTCCATTTGTCATTATTTTTAGTTCCTCTCTCCCTGTATGAAAAACGAGTCGTTGGACGCCACTTCCTGAAAGCCGCTGCGTTTGGTCACGCTCTCGCATCGGAGCTGAAATATATCGGCCAGGTTTTCTTCAGGTGGTGCCTACTTTATAAAAATTTTCGCTTGGCTGGAGCGGAATCGAGGAGAGGAAGACAGAGTCCTGGGCACTGGGTACATTTATTTCTCTCGACCTATATCGATTTCAATCAGTCGAATGTTTCAGATCGTACAGCTTTGGTGTACTCGGTTACCCCGAGTGATTTAGCATCTTACTTTCTGAATGAAATTGAAAAACTACGCTGTAGTGGGAAGTGATTGCGTTGAAGTGCTTCAGGCAGAATGAAACTGCTAGCCAGAGAATAACTACCGGTCTTGGCTTGGAGTTTTTCTTTTGCGTGTTGTTTGTTCCTTTTGTGTTGAGAACTCTGATGAGTTTTTGATTTCTTTATGCGTTTTACATTTTTTTTATTATTAAATTATACCTCACAGCTTGAAGTACGATTCGATGACCGCCTACGAAGTGGATAGCGTCTCAAGCTTAAACCAAACGGGCCTGGGTCCGACTCCCTGCTAAAGTCTGAAGTTCCGGCGTGTTTCCTTCATAGAAGTAACGTTTGTTAGTCTATTGGATGCTCCCATAATGAAATGGTCTATGGATTTCGCAGTATGTGTGTGTGTGTGTGTGTGTGGCTAATGTCCCTGGGGGATGACAACATTACACCCCAGTCCGGTGTACATATGAATATAAGACATAGAAACAGACAAATGACACAATCACAGAAGAATTTTATTGACAGACGATGACACCGGCGATGGACGATGGGTTGCAGCTCCCCTTTCTAGACGGGGTTCCAAATGCAGGCGGAAGACTGACCGGTTCCCCAGAATACAGCCAAGTCTTATGCGGGAATCGAACCCACACCCCCGGCGTGGCAGGCTGATGCCTTATCCATTTAGCCACTGGGCGACTCGCAGTATGTATAGTGAATGACTTTTCGATAAGGTCTACCCCATTGAAAAAATAATTACGGTTATTCGTCTTTAATAGCTAATATTGTTGATTTGAAACACAATTTTCATTTCAAATACAGCATTTATTGATAAGTTAATAATTTTCAATTTCAGTTACTATCCTTGTACACTCTAAATAAAACTACTACCTTGTGCAGAACTACAATAACTTAGCTTTTTTGGGGTCGCCAACTGCAGAAACATTCTAAAGTGTTGATTTGACACCTGTTTTCAGAAAAATACTGTACATTGATTAATAACTTAATACATTATTTTTAGCTTCAAACGCCGTAGCGTTAACATAATTTACAAAAGTATTATTAATGCCTACGGAACATAAATTTATTTTTTGCTTCCCCAATTTTCCGAGAATAAATGGCTAACCATTGTCTACCATAACTGGGAATCAAACCTGGGTATCGGAAAGTAGAGGACTAGTATTCTACTACTGAACTATACCAGGAATAGGAGAAATGCTTTGTTAAATCCAATTCCTCGTATGTTCTCCTTTCCTTCCCCCCCCCCCCATTTTGTTTTTTGATTAACAATACAAGATGCTGTCCTATACGCATTTGTTTTCCATTGTTTATTTATTTATTTATTTTCCGACGATGCCAGAATTCTTTCTACCATAAATATTCATCACTTGGTTCGTGGTGGTCGATTACCAGTCTTTTCTTAACGGTCAGAGGTCAATGAAGCGATGTTTGGCAGTTAAAGGATTTGAACCCGAATTTCTAAACTCTGGCCGGTGTTTTACCAAATGAAAATTCCTGGCGATATGAGAACTCACATTTTTTAGAAAGCCATTTCTTCAAAAATTAAACATCCATTCTTTATTTTAGTCTTCTTTTCAGCCTTGTAGAAAATTACCTTTATAATTTTCGAGCTTTAAACTGCATTTGGACAGAAACATCCATTTTTTAACTGGTTTCAAGCAAACATGAGTGTAACTATCAGTAAAATATGTCTTTAAGGAAATAAATATATATATACATCACTATTGCATATTCACTTCTTCGGTTTTTGTCGGTATTTCGTCTCGTGCAAGCATTTATTTGTTTTCTTTACTAACATAACCTTAGTTTGTCGCCTAAAACTGTTTTCCTTATTAATGTGCCAAGAGACTATTGCATATTTTGAAAATTATACTAGATCCTTTAGAAACAATATGGCAGCACTTTAAAATTACGCACGAGTAGTACGGGCAATAAAATGTGTTTGAACATTAAATATTACGCTCCAAACAGCGAGCCATTTACAACAGATGCATTATGCTTCCCTAATATACATTAACCTCACTAATATGCATCCTGTTGCTTTTCTCATTACACGGTTCATTAAACTTAACACGATGCTTCAAGTATATTATAAAAATGATACTTAAACAAAATATGAAATTTTTAGAAAAATAATACACTCACGTAATTTTTTTAAAAATAAATAAATACAATGGTTTTTTTAATAATAATGATTTTTTGGTGGGTTGGCGGGTGACATCAAATATTACAGCCTTTTATGTTTTCAGACCTGTGTGTGTGTGTATATATATATATATATATATATATATATATATATATATATATATATATATATATACATAACATATGGCCATATACATATATATGTATATGTGTATATATATATATGTATATGTGTACATATAAATATATATATATATATATATATATATATATATATATATATATATATATAATATACATGCATATCAATGTATTCATATAATTGTAAGAACATTATGATTATATCAGGTCATCAGAGGAAATTCAGGAGAGCAACATACTGAATCAGCTTGTTAGTTAAAAGTTCAGCTATATAATTGGGAGTTTGCGTAGCTGAAATCCTTGTTATTTTAATTAGTACTGAGACCCCAACTCTTTGCCCTACTGTTTGACAAACTATTCGAATTGCTCAATCTACGGGGGAAAAAAACAAGAAAAAGCTAACCTCTTTTTAATGTTAACGCCACAGGTTTCCTGGAAACATTGCATCGCGGCCTGAGAATGGAATATCATTTGTTGTTCCTTGTAACAGCTAGTTAGTGAACTTTGGCCATTTAAATGGAAGTTTATGCCAGGTTTATTCAGATCGCGTGAGGGGAAACCCTCTTTTTTTTTTTTTTTCATAAAGTCTACGGGAAGAGAGGGGCGTTCACATGACGGAGAAAGCTGAAGGCTAGGAGACAAGTCGCGTGCAAGACCTGAATCGAGGAATGTGAGTCAGAAATGTCGCCGACTGAAAGATCAGGGATTTATTTTCAGCGCTGTATCAGGCCTTCGGGAAAAGGACTATACGGGTGTTTTAATCGTGTATTTTACCTGGTTTGAAATTTTCTTTAACTTTTAGCTGAGAGAGAGATAATAAAGTGAAATGCTCCTTAAAGCTTGTTAACAAAAAATAATAAATGAAATTTCCATAGTTCATAACTTATAATTTTATACATCCACCTACAACAGTTTTGTTGCAGATGAATACGGAAATATACTCGTTTATCTATGGAAAGGAATAGAATAGTAGAATTGTTTCAAACAGAAATTTTCTGAGGCCTGAGTAGAAAAAAATGAACCCAGGAATGACTCCTTTACCTACTGACTCTTTAGTTCCTCTGGTTATCAACCTGGGGGGGGGGGGGGCTTCGGAGGCGTAAATGATATTCAAGGGTGGTGAGGTGGGAGCGTAGATTCTGAAGGTCATCCAAAGGAGGGCCTGAACATAAAAAGGTTGAGAATCACTGCTCAAAAGTTTAACAGTTTTTTCAATACAATAATCAAACATTAATTATACCTTGTTACTCAACACAAATTGGTATTTATTACTTTGAACTATTAAAAATTTCTTTGAATAATTTGCTTTGAGTAATTTCTTTATTTAAAAGAGAGCGATGATAATATAATCTAGGCTGAATATATTCTGTAAAACTTGTCTCTAAAGCCTCCAAATTTTTTCTTAGCATCTGCGAATACATGGTTGTGTGTTTATATTCAGGCTGTCCTTTTAATTAAAATATTTATATGGAACATATCAAAAAATCCTTTTCATAATGTTGGTAATTTTTCCTTTCAGCTTCCGCTGCTATTACAGATAATATTATGCGAAAAATTCCTACCAGCCTATATTTTTTATCGAAAAATAAAAATTTATATACGAGGAAATGATAGTTTTTTGTTGTAATACTACTTGTAAATCAAACGAAATACATCAAATTCAATCAATCTTAATTTAATCAGTTCAAATATTCAAGAGAGAATACGTATTCATTTATTGAATGGCCTTGTTTAGATTTTAGAACTGTTTTGTTACTTCCCATATGTCATAAACTCCTTAAAAAATCTATTGCAGTTTATTAGTCAACAACCTCCAGAAACTTCATCGTGAGTCTCTCATGTGAAATCAATAATTCAAGAGCGATGTCAGATTGCAGTCTTAATGAGATATGTTTGCTTTTTGTAGCTGTCTTACGCCTAGTTATAATTTCAATTTCAAACTCACACGAAAGCATAGAAACAAAACTCGTCTCAAGTTTGCCTAGCTGTCGTGTTTATTTAAAATACTACGTAACTTATCTCCGTATCCTTTCGAAAACTAACATGATACTTATTTTTTCATTCTGTAGCGAAACTGCCATCTGCGTCAAAATAAATTTTCCATATTCCCCTTTATACGCTCTTCGCACACGAAGAAAGGTGAAATGTGTTGCAATAAACATTTTCTCTGATTCATTAACCATCTCTTTCCAAAGGAGGTGGGAAGAAGGGGGGGGGGGAAAATCCCAGACAACGTAATCTTGTCCGACAGGCAACTCTACAGGTTTCCTCTTCCAAACCTCAGTGTCCCTTTTGAATATCATTTGTTGTATACCCTTGTTTCTTTTTAGCAGCTAGTTTGCTAACTTTCCATTAAGTGCCATTTTATGCCGAGGGTACAGCTTTTGCGTGACATTGTGCATAGCTTTCTTTTCGGTGTCCGTGGGAGAGAGGGGGCATGGGGTGACTTGGAGACAGAGCACCTCGCAGAAACTTCGTGGCGTGCAGGGAAAAGAAGATTCTGGGTTGAGTTGTAAATGTCACTAACGGGCCGGATACCATATTGCCGGAAATTCCCTTGAGAACGAAAGTGGCCTGAGGCGCAACCTGCTTTTTTAATCTTATTTGATATGAGGAGTTCACAACCTTTCTCCCTTAGTTTTAGTTTAATTAGCATTTTAGTTTACTCACTTCGCACTGCCCATTTATATGATTTTTTTTATGTATTTCATTTCTGTTTTTGTAGAAAAATGCATTCTTTAGAACAACCTTCTGAACATGCATTAAATTCCTTGTCTCTTGATCTTAAAACCCTCTTTTTTTATATTCAGACAAATCATCTATCTGACCCTGAATTCAGGAATATCAAACGGGAATTAACAGACAAATCCTGTTTACAAAGATAATCTATAATTTGTTGTCTTTACACACACAAATAAAAGAACATGATCCAGACCAGAAAAGATTACATACCTTTGTTGTTTAAATACAAGTTTTTTTTGTAAACGTATGTCAGTAAATATTAACTTTTCTGTTCTTGGATAAATCATGCATGGTAAGGAATGAAATAACTTAACTGCTTTTAAGGGTTTTCTCTCTGTACTTGTATTCAATGTCTCTACGTTAAATGCTAACCTTATTAGTAAGTATGCATCATAAATAATGTGTTAAATACATTGAATTAGATCTCGCTATATTTGAAACAACGAAACAGTATGGTCATTCTGCTTTTTTGTTACAAATTTTAAGATTGTTGTAAGACTGCGTTTGGAATGATATCCATGGTTACGTTCTAAACATAAATAATTTTTCATAAGCTTCTTAAAAATATTTTTGGTTAACTTCTTTCTGACTAATATCAGGAATATATAGTGAGAGAATAGTCACTACGCGTGACTTCCAACTTAACATAACATACAATTGTTGACATCTTTACTTATCCTAAAATTTTCTGTGGACGGCACCTTAATAATACATAACATCGATTAAAATTGTTTTACAACTACTATTAGCAGAGATCTACGTTACATCTACACGTCTTAAACTATTTAATCACTAAAATAAGAGGAAGCTACATAGTCATCCTTTCCTACTATGGGAATTTATACTTTGACCTCGAATGATTGAGGGTGCTAACACGACAGTTATTGTTCAATAAGTGAACATTTCTCATAAAAGAAATTTAGGGAATTAGTATCAGTTTTTGACAGTGAAATAACAGTATTTTACTATGAGACGAGTTCTAATGGTGAATGCACTTTTCAAAACTAACACACGCACACACACACACACACATATATATATATATATATATATATATATATATATATATATATATATGTATATATATATATATATATATATATATATATATATATATATATATATATATATATATATATATATATATATATATGTGTGTGTGTGTGTGTGTGTCTCTTTAAAAAATATATATTCTTTTCAATGTAAAAAGTACCCAAGTCTGTCCGATGCTTTAAAAGTGTTTTCTAAGGCATTGAACAGACTTGGGTACTTTTTACACTGAAAATAATATTTTTTTAAAGAGTCATAAGCAAACAAAGTCATCATGGATAAAACTGACTTAGGCACTTCTAGTACCAAGCCACAGATATCTATATATATAAAAGAGCTTGTCTGTTTGTCCGCTATAGAATCATAGACTGTTTCACCCACCGGGACCAAATTCGGCACAGTTAATGTTTTGGACCCGAGAAACTTAAATCACGAAAAACGAAATTTGGGGCTCAATTAGTTTTTTAAAATTAATTTTTTAATGTTTTTTGTGCCCGATAGAGGTGCGTCTACCCCCTGTGGATTCCCCTCGACCAGCTGCGTTAAGAGGGGTGGTTTGAGGATGACGGAGGGGGGGGGGGTCAAATTCCAATGCTCGGGAGAAAGAGGGTTGGGAATGACCTTAAAATCAGACGAAGGTCCGCAGGCTCAAAGTTTCTTTCTTTCTTATTGTTTGTATATCATTTCAGTCGAAACGTGCTAAGCGCATTCTGTCTGGCCAGATGAACATGAAGAGCGGGAGTGCAGCCCAGTATTTTTTTGATGGAATGCATGAAATATTTTATATCTATATATCTACCCGGGCAACGCCGGGCAATAATGCTAGTATATATATATATATATATATATATATATATATATATATATATATATATATATATATATATATATATATATATATATATATATATATATATATATATTTGTGTGCGCGAAGGAGCTAATTATAAATTATAATTTATTATCAAATTCTATCATGTTAATAATCGATTTTTAATTCCTTTTTTCTCTTACAGGCGTTTCGGCACAAAGTGTTCCGGTTGCTCCCAAGGTATCTCCCCCACAGACTTAGTGCGGCGGGCGCGCAATAAAGTGTTTCATTTGAAATGTTTCACTTGCCTTGTGTGCCGGAAACAGTTGTCTACGGGGGAAGAATTGTACGTTCTAGATGAGAACAGGTTCATCTGCAAGGAGGACTATCTTAGCAGAAGCCACGGTCAAGGTAAGGGAAAATGTTTTTCTGAATTCGGAAAAAAGGTGACGGCATTAGACACAGCCTTTCACAATCGCACGTAACTGATGTCACTGTCTGAAATCGGTTAAGGTAGAGTCTCTTATTATACAAATGAGATATCGAGAGACTGTCTTGTTCCTCAAGAGCATAAAAATCGCACATCTTACTCGGCATGTTAATGTATATATATATATATATATATATATATATATATATATATATATATATATATATATATATATATATATATATATGCATACACACACACAGGGTGTTGCCGAATTCAACCGACAAATTCAGAGAGGTGATAGTAGGCATCAAGCCGAGAAATAATCACATGGGAATGTATGACCGGAAACGCAAATGGTCTGCTATAGGATAAACAAAGATGCAGAAATGGAAAGTCAACATTTCTGCATCTTTGTTTATCCTCTAGTTGACCAGGTTTGAGTTTCCGGTCACAAATTCCTATGTGATTCTGTTTTGTTTTTGAGTTTTCTACCTCCTCGAGAAAAAGGCGAAATTTGCCATCCAGTGGGGTTGGTAAGAGATATGATCCGATTAAGTAAACAGCGCGCTCCAGCGTCGGGTTTGCGTTTCCGGTCATACATACCTATGTGATTAATGCTCGTCTTGATGCCTACTATCACCCCTCTGAATTTGTCAGCCGAATTCAGCAACACACCCTCTCTCTCTCTCTTATATATATATATATATATATATATATATATATATATATATGTGTGTGTGTGTGTGTGTGTGTGTGTTTGTTTACGTGTATCTTGATCGTTAAGCTAACGAGTAAAGGATACTTGTAATGGATATTCGTTACCATCTAGTGATATGTTCGTAATTATGGGTAATGAGTTTTCAAATTTATATTTAGCACCTATAAGGATTTCCAGTACTGAGTCCTTGCGTCCTAACGCATAATGTTCTTCGTATTAAAATAAATGAAATTACACCTTTAATTTAATGGAATACCTCTGCAGTATTAGAATATGTATTTTTTTGTCTATAAAACGTGATTTTTATGTTAAAAAGACTTGGGAAGATTCGTACAGTTTTTTTTTACATGAAAGTAAATATGAAAGATATTAAAAATATCTAATTTTTAAAAAAAAAACCCTTTTTTTGTGTGTCGAGACAAACGGAAAAAGCAAAATATGCCATTTGTCCATTGCGAGCTAAAAGTCACTTAAAGTAAAGCAAGTAAATAGTACATATTACAAACTTAGATCGAATTTTTTCTAAATCTGAATGTTTTAACGACTGGCAGTAATATATTGTTCAGTGTTAAATCACAAAATCATTTAACAAATTAGTTTAGTTGAGTATTTTAGGCGTGTTTAGATTCCAAATAAATGCACACTCAGACATATGAACACACCTGTGTTTGCTATTCAGTATTCAGCAGCATACATCAAGTAGAGTTATCAAGTAGACACGGCTTTTTCTGTAGAACCTCTTGACAAGTTGTCAAGATAAATGAATCAATTATTTGTTCGTATTTTTTTTAGATTACTAATCAGCTTAAAATAACGTTCAAAATTTAAAATTATGCGTAATCTAATTTTTTAAAAATATTTTTTACCTCACAAATCAAAAACTATGCATAAATTCCTAACAGAATTCCCTGACTAAAGCCTTTGTAATTGAGATTTAATTGATCCAATAGATACTATTTTGAACTCCTTATAAATATTTTTAATACCTTCTTCGATTTTATGAAGTCTAGTAAACATATATATCGCTTTCGAAATATTTGTTAATCTATGAAAATATCAGCTTTCAATAGCTTCAGTCGAAATGAAAATATTCTTTATATAAATATTATCGAATGATTCCTTTTCATTTAGCCCAATTCATCTGTTAGACATGTCTCGAAGCTCTTGGCATCTGTCTGTATGGTACCTCTCTGGCTGGAATTTTTGATAATTCATTTTGCGCGCTTTTAATCCATTCTAAGGCTAAGGGTTCTAAAATATGTTATCTTTTAATATCACAAAATCTGATGTATTTCCCAAGGAAAATTTATCATGATTTTATTTCAAGCGAACTGCATTCCTTTACTAAGCCTTTAACGTCTTCATTAGTATCATAAGTAAATCTATTACAAATATTTGTACGTTCACAGATTATGTAAACATGATATATTTAGTTAACATTGGAGGAATGCGTAAGTAAAATTGAATCATATTCTACAACGAACGGCGTTGAAACGAGAATTTGGATATTTGAAAACGAAATTATTCGATTTAATTCATCTAAAAATTTTCTAATGCAATATTTCCTGCATATAATAAGACTATCATGTGTGGATTGAGCAAAACTTCCTAAAATTTAATGGTGCCGTATAATATTTATCTCATGAGTTTTTTAAAATTTCACAAATCTTTCGTAGATAAATATTTTTCTTCATTCAACCTTTCGTATGCATTCTAAAATTCATCTTTTTCATTTATCTAATAATTAACGAATAAACTTTGCATTTCAAAGCAAATGTTTGAGAGACATGGAGGTTAAGACCACAATAAAAATGCGACTCAGGTCATATATAGGGATACGTAATTTTCGTATTTACGAAATAGATGCGAATAAAAGCTAAATTTTCCGATATGAGCGAACAAATGCGAAACATTTTTTTTACTACTTTTCAGCGAAAACTCCATGATAAACGGCTATTTAAGTGAAATTAGATAATAATAGTAATCATTTATTAACATAATAGATTATCTAAGGCCATTCACAGTCTTTAACTGAGGGATCTCACTCTCAAAATTTGCTTATTATTTATTGCTAAAGACTTAATCAGAGAATGGGGAGACTACTACAACGTTAGCTTTTAACTAAGAATTTTTATACTTACCAAACCGAGTAAGCAAAATTGTGATTTTTTTTAATATATGCGAAATTTTTTACTTATATACTTTTATTTATATATATATATATATATGTGTGTGTGTATAGTGTATATATAGTGTGTATATATATATATATATATATGTGTGTGTATATATATATATTTATTTATTTGTGAATAAGGCGAAATTTTATATAGTGTAATTTTTTTGCGAAATTTCGATTTTTTTATGCGAAATTTACGTACCCCTAGTCATATCTGCAATTTCCCACTCTCTGTACCATGCGTGGTACGTATTAGTAGCAGATCTGAGCCCGAGGACCTTATAAGTACTCAAAATTTCAGTCTCTTGAAGTTTTGAATACTTTTAAAGCAGAGTTGTGTTTTCAAGTCAATATGAAATAAATTCTTCCATTATGATAAAACTTGTTTTAAAAGTTACGTTATAAATCCGTTTTGACTTTTGAAGCTATTATTTGTTGAAATTAAAAAAAATAAAAAAAATTACTTGATTCCGATTGGAATAAACGTCTAGGTGATCTCGAATCTTACTTCAGCCTGCATATTAGGCAAAAATATTAAGCCTGAGCCCTTATCAATCTCGGACTTGGGCTCTTACCTCCAAAAGGCTTTCACATACATTTATTACACATATAGGGCAAGGAATGCATATATATGACTTGCAAAATATATATCTTGAAATTAGTGGCAAGTATGAGAAGCCAATTAGTAAACGTAAGTTTTCCCAAGTTAAACGTTACAGGGGAAATTAATAAAAAAATGAAATAAATGCTAAATTTTATTGCATTAATCTAAATGTTTACATTTAACCAATGGTTGTATTGCAAGATAGCATTACTCATACATAGTTTTCTGTATATTTCAAACAAAACAATGTTATTTTTGACGTATAGGTATAATATTGCATATAAATTCTAACACTCTCATTCATGCCTGTTTATAGACGTTGTGAAAATTCGTTTATCTCGACGTGCATTGATAGTCAGGTGGTTCACAGTTATTATATGAGAAGCGAAAATGTGTGAAGAGTACAAGCTTTTTCTCTTACCGAATAAAACTTGCTATGTTTATCGAATTTTATAACATCATAGTTTTCAAGCCAAATTTTTCGTGATTAATCGAAAGGGTTTTATTTACCATATTACAAATGACTATATATTTCCTATTAAAATATATAAAACATAGGTATGTGTAATAATTTAACTTCTTATATTCTTATAGTGTTATATTTTATTACGTCGTGATCGAGTTACATAGACTAGTTCTTGGCTCTTTTTCCTTGACGAAAGCAATGTATGGACTGGGGAAATATATTTACGATAAAGTGAGGCAAATATTTCAGTAAAATGCTAGAAACTTAAATAACATGAAAGCTTATCCTCAAAACGAATTGAAATAACGGTTTCAAAAATGCATACTTAAAACTTAAAAAATTCATTCGTAAATAACTCTCTAATTCAGTGGTTTTGAATCTCATTCGAATGTAAAACGACAAGTCCCATTCATAAAAATGTTTCATGCATTAAAAGCATTTATTTTATGCTTCTGTTCTACGCTAATTCTTCGTAAATAGCGCGTCGCAGTTTTAAAGCTGGAAAAAAATTATTTATCTTGATGTTCATTACTAAAAATTCATTTCAGCGTTCAATAGAAATGAATTGGTTGCTTTCATACACTCCTAATCGCATGTATTCCTCTACCAGAGCCTTTGTGCAGAAATCTATTCAGCATCATTCTCTTTTCACTCTTCTTCAGTCGCCAGGAATAAATATATTCCCAGATGAAACAAAGATGAGTCTTTTGCCAACTGATAATTTTGGGGGAAAATCTCGTTTTTAAAGCGAATAAGAATCTGCGCTTTTCGACACCCTTCTAAAAAATCCGGAGAACTTTTATTCATAAACGGTATAAATGATCTCGCACGCTTTTATTCGATGTTAAATGTCTATTTCGTGAATAATTTTAATGAATCCAATTGCATAAATACACATATCGTCGAAAATAAACCTGAATAGCATTTTTAATTTCAGCTTTCCCCAATCGTGAATTATGATACCGTGTGTTTGAAGAAATGTGTAAAACAAAGGTAGGCTAAGGAAAAGTAGCATTGATGTGAAATAATGCCAGCTATTAGAAGTGCAGAACTACTTCCCTTAAATTTTAAAGAAGACCTCATAAAGATAAACTTATAAAAGAGTGGAAGAGTTGTAGTGGGGATTAATCAATTATTGTAACCAGTTCATCCAGTTAGTCCATCAGGTTAAGAAAAAGTAGCATTGGTGTGAAATACTGCCAACTTTAGAGTGCAGAACTACTTCCCTTAAATTTTAAAGAAGACCTCATAAAGATAAACTTATAAAAGCGTGGAATAGTTTTAGTGGGGATTAATCAATTATTATAACCAGTTCATCCAGTTAAAAACTATATAGTAAACCAACAACAGACAGATACGATGTTTGATATTGAAATATGCTAGTAGCAGCGTTGCAAGGAAAATGGTCGCAGGCATTAGATTCCAGCAAATACTAGTTATGGCAGGGCATGCAAGGAAATAAAAGTTTAAAATTTGTTTTTAATCTGAACATTCTAAACAAACAGAAAATTTGGCTTTAGAAAAAGTTGCTGAAAAAAAGACTTTCTTCATCTAACTAAATTTAAATTGAATCGGCAATTTGAAGAAGGGAACGAATCCAAAAACTGCTTTTATGGGAAATTTGAAAACAAAATCTTTAAAAAAAACATTCTTATTTATTACTTTTCCTTTACAAAATTGTTATATAAGAATCTTTACATTCACCCGTTATTCCAGTGCCTTTTACAGCTTACAACGAGAGTCTATATGTAAATACAAGTATGGAAAAAAAACTAATTTAAATTTTTTGGCGCTTGTTCCCTTCTTTGAACTGCAGGTTCGATTACAAATAACCCATTTAGAGTCGCTACCAAAGAATTAATCTTCCAACACGCAATTTTTTATTAAACTTTAAAATAATATATCAGAATATATCTGCTAATATGTTATTTTTCAGGCATTTAATAGTTTTAACTTTGTGGTCTAGATACCAAATATTTTAACAAGGGATTTTAAAAGGATTTTTTTGATTTTTTTTGAAATCATAGATTATAAAGCAATCACTGAATAACATAAATTCAGTTACGATGTATATAGCAATTAATTTACATATAAATTATAGCACAATGGGCTTTAAAAGATAAATTATTTTTAAAAAATTCCGATTTTCTTCTTCTTTACAACATGAAGTTTTTCCTAAACACAGTTGCATATTCTTGTCTATATCTTCAACAGCTTCTGTTTAATACAAACAACTTTCGTGACTCTTCAGGGGAAAAAAATTAGGAAAACGTTCGGTATTTTATGCAACAAACGAGTAATTTCTTATCTTAAAAATAAAAACTTATTAAAATTCTTCTTTCAAGGACATCTCAGAATACTTCCTTAATAAAATAACATGTTTCTTCGCGAATATAAACAGGAATCGAAAAAAAAAATGCTAACAGAAATAATAACGAGGGATTATTAAAGATAAATCTTAAGTGATTTAGTTTGGTAATAGCAAAAGCCCTTACGTGCTTATTCACAGTGCTGTACTTGACAGACCAGCTTTTTAACGACGTAAAAGTATATTTTTGTTTATCTTCAGTTGTAAGTTCTTGCGGGAACTAAAAATGTTATCAACTGTGCTTTCATTATCACTTCAGCATTAGAGGTGTGAGAAATGTTCTATTTTTAAGAAAATCTAAGAGAAAGAAGTAAATTTTATACGGATAAAACAAGATTTATGCTGTGTTTTTCTTTGCCAGATACGTGTATAGATAAACATATGTTCTCACGCACACACGCACTCATATATATATATATATATATATATATATATATATATATATATATATATATATATATATATATATATATATATATATATATATATATATATATATATATATATATCCAGGAAAACATAACTATAATCGCCATTCAATAAGTCTGTTTTACGCGGAAGTGCTGAAGTACGGCCAAATTAGCATACAGCTATCTGAAACTGTTTAAGTCATAAAGAAAAAATAATTTAAAATATATTTTAAGCAAGAAAAGAATCCAAAGGAGCTTCTGTGATTCTTCCTAAGTTAAAGAAAAAATAAATCCAAAAAAACTCCTACTCATCGATCAGCATGGGATTATTCAAAATTACTGTCTATCAAAACTAGAAATAAATTTGAACATGAAAGTTCAAACCTGCGTTTGATGCTTTTGTTTATCGCTATTCACGTGATCGTGCAAAGATACTCGCTTTTGCATATCTCCTGAACACCCCCTCTCTCTCCCCTTCCCAGCTCCGTCCAAAAATCTGAATGCGAACCTCCATTAGACTTAATAGCCGTGCTTGGCCTGAATACTTACCCTCGCCGAACCTAGCATTGTTCTCCCAGGTATATAATTGTGTACAACCTGTTTTCATAATCCTAAAAGAGCTGAGCTCTTAGGCTGGGGAAATTTACAACGCGGCCTAGAACGGTATCAAAGGATGCGGCAGGCTTTTTTGAGGCACAAGAAACGCGAATCTGCTTTAGAGGTATCTTAAATTAAGTAAATTTGGAAACACGACGGCCTGATTTCATTTCGTTTCATTTCTGGGAGAAAAAAAAATAATTTCAACGGGTTTTTGCGTTCATTTACATTAGTTTTTAAAATTCATTCTTAGCATTGTAAAAGGATTCATTTAAATTTAGTACGTTCATGCAAACTTTATTCCCGTATATATTTTAAAATATTGGAATGTATATGAAGTTTATTCTTGAACTTAAGTATCGAAAGGGCTTCAAATATGTAGTACTGGTAACTATCCCTCCCAATCATATACAGGCATATAAAAAAAAATCTCGATACTGATATTATCATAAAACTGTCTTTGACGGGACAGATTTGCATTAAAATATATCAAAATCAACCAGCTTTTTCCTTTATATATATATATATATATATACATAATTTCAGTTCCTTTGCATCTTATATCGAAATTTATATTTTTCTGTAGATGGAAAGGTGAAGAGATGTTCAGTGATCAGTGAAATCTATCCACATTTATTTGCACACTCAATGAAATTTGTTCAACAGGTTAACTACTCCAAGGGAGGAAAAGAAAAGACAAAACCTTTTTGCTCGAGGAATAAACAGGAAATCCAACGTAAATAAAGCACAAATAGCAGTAATGTGCAATTTTGCATACGGCCGTTTTGAAGCTGCAAAGGAGCTTCTTCATCAGTGCAAATAACTTAGTGGCAGCTCAAAAAGCCGAAAACCCTTTACTGCTATTTGTGCTTTATTTACGTTGGATTTCCTGTTTACGCCAGTTTAATTTAATCCTTCAGTGGGGGTGTGTGGCACAAAGTGCAACGTCTCTTTCAACCTTGATTACTCTTTTTGTAATAATTTTTTTTTTTTCAAATTGAAAATAATAAGTCTAAATTTTATGACAAGATATAAAGTGTTGATAATATTGAGATATATTTATAATTAAATGCCAAAGAATGCAGATACAATCGCCTTATTTCAAAAATGTTTGGTTTATTGAATCTAAGGACAACTTGCGAATCGATTCCTATTTTGTCCAAAAACCTAAAAAACAATGAGATTTTCCATCTTCGTGATATGCAGGATACCGTGTAATACCTGCACATTTGATCAACTACACCAACTCTTGCTTTTGTAGTATTGTAATCCGGTATAATCGCCGGCTTACCACGGTTGAATCACGACTAACAATGAATGGAAAGGAGTACGAGGGTCAGAAATTCAGACCTGAATTAGAAAGGGTGTACCTATAAATAGAAACTGCTTAGAACATTCAAACCTTACATGTAAAAACAAACCATTCAAAATTTCGAAAATGTTGCACTTTGCACACGGGTGCGCCCGCTGAAGGGTTAACCCTTTCAGGGGCAACGATCTCCACCGTTTGCTTGGTGCAGATTTTTCCCCCGAATTTTTTTTAACCTAAAGAATCTTGAAAATTTTCCAATTAAAGGTTGCAAATTGTTTTTACTTCTTTATACTGATGACAGATGGCAGTACTAATAATTTTTCTGGTCATTTAACTGGAATACATTGAATGCAAGTGGAAAAAAGACTGGATTTAAGCGTTTGCACTGTGCAAACGGCGCCCGTCAAAGGGTTAAACAACTGTGTTTTAGAGCTTTTATCTTCATAGAGGTTGAAATCTTTATTTATGTACATTGCATCTATAATCGTAAGAAAAACATAATCAGGTAGTAAACTGAGAAGTATGTATATACAGGATGCTTGCAGTGAATAACTAAAACTGGTCTTCTTGAATTTAAAGTTGAATTGTTTGACGCAAGAAACATAGATTTCAAACATAGCTCCTCCATTCGACATTCCCTTATTTCCAGCTTGAATGTACATTTAAGAACTGAATTGGTAACTTGAGAAAATACCCGATAACTTGTGTCATTAATTTGAATCTCTACGATCGTTGGCAAAACAGATCGGTCGAACCCATATCTTTCATGGATTGCGCAACTGTACCTTCGGGATTTTTAAATGAACCCCTCTATTTGCTTTAATCGCTGAGCTAGAACATTTTTAACATACCTGAAGATTATGCTTGTGACTTACTTTATCGGTAATTGCTGTTACGCGGTCCCTCGTAATATGCAATTGATCTCGCTCGCATGTAAATTGATCCTGAGTCGTGAGCAGTCTAGCATTCCCACTAGATTTTTCCTTTGATAATTATTTTGTTTATGAACCAGTTTTGCAATATTTATTGCAAAACAATTGCTAAGCTGGCTGTCTCCTGGTGGGTCTAATCAACCTATTCTACAGTTTTATGCATGTTTAAATTGGAAACATGTGATTCCAGACGATCGTTTTCGTAGAAGTATTTCCAAATGTATCGATCGATGCAAAGTAATTAAGTTATATATTGTTTGACACGTTCGATTAATCTTGATGACGTATGATGATCATTTTAGTCAAAAATATCTTCTCCTTCGAATCCCTTTTCCATACGATATGCATTGATAATCATAACGAAACGTTCTATAATGCTCACTAACTATATCTTTCTAATTCGAGATAAGCAAACAAAAGAGCTTTTAACGATAACTTATGTGTTTAAATCGATATGTCTCAGATTTATGCAATTTTTTACCCATACGTTCCCGATGGAGTTATTTCAAGATGTCTGAAACATTAAAAAATTAAAACTAATCTATAGTGTAAAAAAAAGTAGTTAGATTTATGCAACTGCTGAATGATGCGTGGGTTTAAATGATTATTATTACATATTCTAACAGGATAATTTTTTAGAAAGTATGATCGTTTACATTCACCCCTGATCTGTTTAGATCGTTTTGCTTATAATACAGACGTATGATTTATGTATATCTAAAAGATTAATTCAAAATTCAAAATCTTATTTTTACTTATAACCAGTTCTTAACACGTTTTCTACCCAAGGCGACCTTAATCGCTTAATATATGAGCTACTAATTTAGCCGTTTATACTGTTAGCAAAAATTTTTAAAGTTCGAAAAAATCGGGCTGGAAATATTGTTTCCTTTCATTTTCGTTGGTAGCCAGTGTGCTAAAATTTTATTATGTGCTTATGTACATCCTCCATAGTATTCTCGAAATGAAATGTCATTTTATGCTATTTTAAGTAACAGTACATAGCTTGCATTCGTTAATTTTTATCAAGGCTGGTGAAAAACTAACAAAGGGGTCTGCGTAAACGATACATGTGCTCTACAGCACACAAATATTTAGTAACGACCTCGGAAAGCTGTTTTTTTTTTGTTATTATTCTCGTCTATGGTCAACACCTGAGGATTTTCTTAGTCTTTCTACCCTATTTTGTATTGATTTTACTTGACTTCTTACCATAAGCTTTAGAGTTTTCGGAGAATAATGCTCTTCGAAAGTCATATTAAAATGTCCTGTCACTTAAATACTGAAAATGTGTCCTGGATAGTCTTCTTGTACATAACATACCGATAAATCGACTCTAAGAGTTCGCGACCGATTAAATTTTCTCACCATGTTTTAATGCAATCGTGTGTTTTATCAAACTTCTCGTGCTCTTGGCTTCTCATGCTTTTTTTTTCTTTTGGCATCCCTGCAAAATTTTCTAAACCTTCACATACATGGTTGTCGAGTTGACTTCAAAAAACGGTGCATCTTGTTTATCTACGACTACCGGGAGGTTGTCATCAAGAAATTTTGAAAGAACCTAATGGTATTATATAAAGATCCCATGACAAGACATTCTCCGTGCTATAGTGTAGTGCTGGTTGACGATTTGTCGTCTACGAAATACTGCCCTCTTTCACATGATATTAGGGCGCGGTTGCCTAGTTAGCAAGAGCAACGGGCCAGTGATCTGACGTCTCTGGTTCGATGCTCGTCGCTGCAAATCCATCACCGTGTACAAGCCGTGTCACCACCGTGTACTTTAGCCAAGTCGGACTCCGACCCTCTCTGTGCTATTAAGAACCGGAGCCGTACCACTCTGCCCAATAGCCTTAATTGGACTTGAATCGATAGATACTATCGGTCAAGGGGCATCAGAAATAATAGCAACATGACATTCAATGAAGGCAAAAAACGGTAACAAATGCCCCCCCCCCCCCTCTACACACAAAGAAATGCTAGATCCCTAATGCCCTAATAATTTTTGTTCCTCCCCATACTGTGGCTGGTACGGTCTCCTTTAACCGCTAGATGCACGCTTCCGAGAGGAATGTCATTTATGGTATTGTAAATAATAACAGCGTGACAGCTCATTCCACTTCTGCTGCTTGGTCAAGGGCACGCGGGAGTATCAAGTGGATCCATCCGCGTCGCCTTAATAACTGATGAGCACGTGATTGATATCTTGGGGCAATTAACGGCGAAGAAAGTCAGCGGGAAAAATAACGTGGCCGCCGCTCACCGATTGATCCGCGTTTTGGTATGGTATATTCACTTTTATGGGCCGACCCGACATGTTCGCGTGCTCTCCGGGGCAGTTCACACGATCCATTGATTAATACCCGGGGTGTCGGGGTAATTAAGAGTCGTCTACGGAGTAGGGGGGTGCTGGGAAAGGGCACGTGCAGGTCAGGAGGGGGGAGTGTTGCTCCATGGCAACGACAAAACAATTGCGGCCCAGGGGCGTAAATAATTCAGGAGGTTGGGAGGGGGTGGCACGCGATCCGGCCCAGGGATTTCGGATCAAGATTTCATGAAGGAGGAGGGGTGTAGGAGTGAGTTTTTCGTCAAGCAGGTGGGTTTTTTCCCGGCATGGATACCCGGCACGGAAAGGTGGCTTTTTGTTGTTATTCTCGTTTGTGGTCGACAGCTGAGGATTTATTCCTTTTTTTCCCGACTCTGTTTCGTGTTGCTTTCGCTGGACTTCTGACCGCAAGCTTTTGTTTTCGGGTTTAGAGTTCTATAAAATAATATCGAACACGGCACCTTAAATATTTCCGTAAACATGTTATTAAAAGTACGTTAAATTCTACCTGTTTCAAAAAAGGGTCATTTGTTAAAATTGTCTGCTGAATGATGGTCATCTCATTTACTAATGTCTAAGGCTTTCGTTTAAATATAGCTTAGCATTTAAAGTAGTCTCGTGTTTGGTAAAACGAAACAAGAATTTCTTTCGATAAAGCTGTATTCGAGATGTTCTGCCGACCGCAGCGTGAGCTCAAACGGCGTTTATATAAGAGCATCCTCCGCGCAAAGAGAGATGACCTGTATCTTAAAAATTTTAATTCTTAAGGTGACTGCCTATGTTGAAAATGTAATTTTTTTGGCTATTTTGGTCAATTTTAATTTTTGCAAGAATTGTGTAATTCAATCTTTTCTCTTTGCAAAACCGTTTTGATTTTCATTCTACATCAATTAGAAGCAGAGTATTGGCCTGTTCACATAGGAGTCCGTTGCGTAGCGTTAAGGAAAAGATGACGTTGAGACGAAAATAAACCAATCATAGGCGTTAAAAATTTCATTGCTAATCGTTTAGAGGCCTATGATTGGTTTATTTTCGTCTCAACGTCATCTTTTCTTTAAGTTTGCATTTAAAATAATAATTTGAGGGTTATAAAATTTATATCACCAGAAAGATCATAAAAATTACTTTAAAATCAGATCTTTTTCGAATCTTTACCTACCTTTTCTGATTTTTGGTGAATTTTTAAAGATTAATTTTTAGAATTTAATTTATTAAATGCTGATCACGTGATTTCTTTTTCTGGTACAATAAATAAATTTATCGTCACGTGCATAACAACTAAATAGACAAAAAAAAAAATTTTCTTGCTAATGCGGCAGACGATTGGACAATATCCAAAAAAATATTAAAATACAGTAAAAGATATATTCCTCAAACTGTACTATATTAACTGTACTCTTTATTATTCTATTAGATTTAATTTGAATATTTTTTTCTACATTATTTTGTCTATAAAAATATCCGTTCCGATTTTTTTATAAGTATATATATATTTTTTTTACATCAATTGTATACATTGATCGTCGTATTTATTATAAATATATATATATATTTATTTATTTATTTATTTTTTTGGCATTAGTTGCATACATTGACCGTTGTATTTAATTTGAATGTACTCCGTAGCGAAGTGCAGGTTTTCAGCTAGTACCTTTATATGCGCTTTTCTCAGAATTATGTTTTTTAACACAAATCTTTACCGTTATCATTATATCTCACATAATAATGCATATGATTTAATAAAATTTTCAGGAAATGTTTTAGATGCTATTTTTAATGAAATGATGTACAATAATTGATGTATAATAAATAGTTTTTTTTTTATTATTTGGAGTTTTTTTATAAAGAAAGGAACAACGAACCGAGGAAAATTTTCATATTGGAACATAAAATTGTCTGTATTATTTTTGCATTTTAAAATTTCTGTTAAATTATAGGTCATTTTGAAGATAACTGACATGTATCATGTGTGAGAAGGAAATTAAATTAGTAGCATTAGAATTTTGTGCAGAGTGATAGGCGTTTTAGCTAAATTTCGTTAAAAATTGCTTCAAATTGACCAATTTATAAAAAAGTATGGTATTTACGGGTAAGTTTTTGTTCATTTTTTAATTTTTATGGTAAGTGATATTTTACCATAAAAGACCAAAAAAAACCTTAAAAAATTGATTTTTTAAAATATTGGCTCCGAACGTAGGCAGTCACCTGAATATCAAATCCCTTTTTTATTTTTTTAACCTATTTCAGTGGAAACAATTTTAATTCCTTAATTAATTAATTAATTAATTTATTTATTAGGTGCTATAACATAAAAATTTCTTAAATTTCTTAAAGTGTGCTATAACATAAATTCTTAAATTTCTTAAATTCCAACGACAGCTTCAAAACTAATTTCTATTTTACCGTGTTCCAACTGGACTTATAAATTTGTCCTTATTATATCTTATTTAAATTCGATTATACATTTCTTATCAAATTTTAACACAAGAGGTGCTCACTTAGCAAACCGTACAATCAAATTAGCTACATTTAGGTGAGCCAAATTAAAGCACACCATTAAACAACAAAAAAAAGTATGTACTAAACAATACATAATAATCTAAACACAACAATACAAAAATACCTTACACATAATAATACATAACATGCAATACCTTCAGGTATAATATATAATACGCAGTATACATTATATCTGGTCAGTGCAGTAACTTTACATTGAATTTTTTTTAACTTTCACTAAATTATTATATTTCTTTACTTCGATATATTTCATTATACATACTTTAGTCTTAATGTCTGTTCCGAGCTGGACCCGAACCCTGACCTCCGTAGCTCAAAGCCATACACCCAAGCCAATCTTCTATATCTTTACGGTCATTAAGTTAACTATATATATATATATATATATATATATACATATAAATTATTTATTTATTTTTTTATATAAAACTGTAAGTCTAAACTACCAACAAATATTTTCTCTAACTATCACAAATTAATCTTATATTTCATATTTCAAATTACAGTAGATTGCGTTCGCAATAGAATAACAGTCAACAACAATTACAATAACAACATATTACAATAACAGTCAAGCTCCATAATATTTATAAATCTTGAACTGAAAAACTAAACAAAAAACAAATATACAGGGCTAGGTTTATTCCAAGAAACATCTGTTTCATAGACATATATGCTCTCTCTTACGGTCATGAGTATTTCGAGTCAACTTTAATCTCCCCCATCGGGTAGCAATAGAGTAGTCCCTGACAAAACCCCTTGATTATATATTCGAGTGCTTTTATAACTGCAATTATCCAGACACACTTCTCCGACCGTGTTTTTAATCACACGTTTGGTTCCCCGGGTATCGTATCCGGCACCTGCTTTGCACACAGATATGCTAGGCCTTACATTACCAAGCGATGCCAGGCTTCGTTCTGCTTAGTTTTACATGATTATTTTAAAGTTTGAATATTTAAGTTTGATTATATTTAAATGGCAATGACAGATTCAGATTCATGCCATTGTAGCATAGAGAATTCGAATATTTCCAATCAATATATATTTAAGAAATGATTTCTCTTAACGAAGCAGGTGAGGATAAAAGTACCATGTGCCACTGGTAATTAGTTAATACATCCAAAAAAATATATCACAATTTGAAAACAGTGATAATGTCATGAAATTTTCTCTGGGATTATAAAATCAAAACGTAGGAAATACTTTTTTTATTATTCAAATTAAAACAATATTTCTTAGAAAATTGAAAAAAAAATGTAATGGTAATAGAAATATAACAAAATTAATACGTAAAAAGTTAACAGTTTTTTCACTTTAAAATTTAAAAAAAAATTCTTAATTTTCCTTTATTTCTTATTATTTCGAAACCTATATTTGACGTACCTAGAATTAAGTCGTTTTTGTGTTATCATTTGCAATGTACAGGGTAACATTCCTTTAATTTCATGAAAAAAATGTTTTCCTTTCCTAATTTTACAATCCTTTCTTTCAAAATTCCTGTTTTTCTTACTATTTTTGAATTACATATTTGTGTTTGCTGTGTAAAGGGTGTTAAGTCCAACATGGGCAAAAATGAGTTATCAAACCAGGTATGTTTGGAAAATCAAGGGCTATTGCAGGGTACAGAAAGCTCAAATTCCACTCCTAAATATTTTTATTTATCAGTGGAAATTTGGGATATGTGAAACAAAACACAAATATGTCAGTTTTCAATTCCGTTTTTCTCAAAACTACAAGTTTGAACTTGACATACTTTTCACAGCAAATACGGATATTTTGAGTGGATGCAGCCAATATTTAGACATGATTTAAAACGCCAAAGTGATTAGATGATTACGTTTTTCACGTGCGGTTAGACGGGTGCTAAAGTGGCGCACAAAAATTTGATAACCCTGTTTGACTTTACCTTTACATTCATATATACTCATCAATACTTTACTCTAAAAATGTTCAAGGTTTTTTTTTTCTCCTTTACGGTCGATAGATATAAATTTATTGATAACTTAGGATTCGATAATAAATAAATAATTCACATGTTGTAAGTGGCAATATAAATGGTACTGTTTTTTAAAAATATGACTTTACATGAAAACAGTAGCAGGTTCGAAACCCCAATACCAACATGTCTCAAATCCCTCGCCACGCTGAGGCCAACACCCATTAATAGGTCAGTAAAATTCTGGAAATTATTTAAAATCTGCATTTCTGGCAAAGTTGGGTGTGCTAAGAAGTGTCTGAAAACCCTAACTTGGCAATCCATATGATGCATTCCGCATTTCTTTCGGCGGGTTAACAACCAGGAATTCAGCGGCAGATCCCAAACATCGGTATATGCCGCGATCTTGGCGATAATCCGCCTGTTAATAACCCTCCTCCTAAGCAGGAATGGCAGCAGAAAAGTGCCGTATTTACACAGGTAATTTACCATCCTCACGAGCATCGGCGGCGATCAGATAGATGAAGTTATAACAATCCAGCCCAGTTTTGTGGGCGATTACGGGCAATTAACGGACTCTCTGCTTTGGCGCTTGCAAGGTGGTTGGTGTGTCATGCGCTTTTCCAGCCTGCGTATCAGTCACGACTGACGGGCGGTTCGTGACGTTCGAAAGCAGTCACTTTCGCTGGCTTCGCGGTAAGTACGGATCGTGCCGGACGACTTCCTCGTGTTGGGCAGTTCGATAGGCATCGGGTAAACACTGGAATTAATTACTGGACATATCGTAGGGGTTGATGGGCTTGTATGTTACAAGGCACTCGTATAGCTGAACTAAACAGTAATTTACTATCAATTTTTAGTTTAAAATAGCTATAATGCGAAAGAATGTGTTGAATGAAGTCTAATTATATTTCTTCTTGTTATTTAATAGCATGTTGAAACAGAGGAGATAAAAAGAGCTTCTGACAGATCACTGAAAAAAAAAAAGTTAGAAGGGTTGGGCAAGATCGCTATTTATGCTCATTTTAACGGCTGTCAGTTAAGACCGAGTATTGAACCCAGGTCGCCTTAACTCGAAGCCGGTATTTTACCAACTGGATTATATCGACGATGTCAGAAATTCTCGTTTCTTTCCTATTCCGTTCCCCACACACCTTACAGGAAGATTTTCAATTCATTTGGAAAGGCTAACTATTATCTAGGGAATTATGGCAGATGTTGATATGTCATTTATTCATGTTTTCGGCAAATTAAAAAAGTAGCTTTTGTTGTGAAATATAAAATCGCTCAATTACGTTTTTTCAATCCAAATATTCTTTTGTTAATACTCATATTCCACCTCAAGCATATGGCTGGTCTTCAATGAAATTTTTCAATTAGGGATCAAGTATTACCTCTTTTATACATAACAACATTTGCCAATACGAATAACTTAGTATTATTTCATAATTCTCACTATCAGCTTTTGCCACGTTAAAGAACCAATTTTAAGCGTGACATATCAACTTAAAACATAAAATTGAATTTTTATGACATATCAACATCTGCCATAACGCCACAGATTTTTCTCTTATACAACTGGCATACTGATTCTAATAAATTTTCTGAAATTCACGAGTTTTTAGTGACTAATTATTTCATCTTTTAAACTGAAATATTCATTTATTAATTCCTAGAAAAGAGGGGACGCAACTTCTTATACCAGATAGCTACTTTCCATTTTCTATTGATTAAGTTAATATATATTTTTAGATAGTCGAAATTCTTTTGAGATATTGATAAAAAGAGCTTAGTACGTCACTGGGTTATGCGCAGATTAAAATCGGCTCAAATGAGTTTCCATAAGTAACAGAAAATTCTTGATATCAGAGAAATGACTTAATAAATATTTTCACATTTTGTTGATGAAATTAAAGTCCGGGAGATTATCATCTCAAGTTGGCTTAGCTGACTTTATTTAGAAAACTGGTATGGGGAGAAAAAGCGATTTTAAGTTATACCGAAACAAGCTCTAAAGTTGAAGATTTTTATAGACAATGTTAATGGCAGTAGCTACAGCACTTATTAAATATTTTCACCCAGAAACTTTTCCGGGAGGTTATGGTGCTCTAGGGACAAAGGAAGTGATTTTGGGCCAATAATTGTCCCTTTCAGAGAACAAATATTACAGCTCAATATTTAGTAGAATGTAGAAAAGAAACATTACAAAAAAATAGTTCCCACCATACATAGCAATTCAGAAATAATTTTTCAAACATTAACGAACATTTCTCAGCTATAAAACTACAAGGTATTTACACATTTCATCCTACAAGTGATGGCTTCACTTAATAGCAATAAAATAGTAACAATTAGATGTTTTCCCCGACGCTATTTAACAATGAATCTCACTTTAATCTACGAATATCGTAAAGTTTACTTTACATCTTAACAACGTTGAGCTCATTAAATTAAGAACAGTATGCGGTTTAACAAAAGTAAAAGGAAAGCTCACGAACTTAAAACAAAATACATATTGTCAGAGGGATTTGTTTCAGAAAATCACTTGTTGTTCCGGTTCTTAGAAGGACGAAGCTATTAGAGCTTTATTTTCTGACTGTCATCGTTAAAGGTCTGCTTTTTCAAGCTTCGGCCTTGTTTAAAGGAAACTTTCTACATATGCTAGTTGGATTTCAATGGTAATATTGGGATATCAATGGCTAAAAATGCTTTTAGTGTGAGCGTGGACAGTCGAATGCCTGGAGTTTGTCATTGTCTTTTCCATAACTATTCGGTGTTTGGGTCAGATTAAACTGATACCGATATACTGCTAATGACGCTGCTAATGGGCGTCAGTTAGAACAGCTGTAATTTCTGCATTTGAGGTAACTATAAACTAAACTCATGGCGCAACAGTCCGCTGTGGACCAAGGCCGGCGGTGCCCATCTCCGCTTTCTTGGCTTTCGTAGGCTTGGGGTGACATACAGCATATGTTTCAGTCAGGTGGTCAACCTGACGTGGGACCCTCAGAGTTTAGTTCCCAAGCATGTTTGGTCTTCATTTTATTGACCCACTCAAGGGATGAAAGGCTGATTGAGGTAACTATAACGGTCCATAATCATTCTTTCAAACCACCGAGTATTTCTGAAACGACGGTCTGTTAGGACTGGTGATAGACTCGAGGTCTCATAAATGATAGGCTGTTGTTGTAACATACTGAACGATCCTGGCAATGTGAGAAATTCCCCTTTTTCTTCATTCTCTTCCTCTCAACTTAACCGATTTTTTTAAAACGAATAATACTCCTTTCCTTTTCTTTGTCACGACTTAGACAATAAACACACCGCACCGAATAAGTCATGACAAAACCGTCAGATTCCATTAAGACAGCCGTGGGATGTCGATAACTTGTCAATACCGAGCGTTTCTTTTAACTGTAACCTCGTATTGACGGGAACCAAGATTCCTTCACGTACATCCGCGGAAGACATTAATATTTCTCCACCCGTGTTCTTGTGCTTTCGCCCGGTTTGTTTTAAACAGCAGAGATGTGTGTGCGTTCTCTCTTTTCGTACCCCCAAAATCAATAGGTTCGGATTTCCGATTATAGATCAGCGGCGGCATGAATCATTTAGATGGCCCCGGTGCCGACACCTGTGTTTACGGCCAGGCTATCGCTAATGATCGCGCCCGTCGATACATTTGTCAGGGACCTCGTTCGCCGGTGAAGTTGAGAATGGAAATTTGTTGAAAACGCTCCGCTCCAAATAGATGGCCGATGGTAATGGACCTATTTGTTTGACGATCGCAGCACGAAGATTTAATTCATCCGAGAACACCGTTTTATTTGGGGTGGAATTCACCCGAACTCTTCGTTTTACTTTCCGAAACCCCGTAGAAGGGAGGTCATAATATATTGGAAAACTGAAAAGTGGGAAATTTTTTTAGAGTTAATTTCATTTGTAGAATTGTTTTTTAGTCAAATTACTTTAATTGATTATTATTTTTTAATTTCATCGTACAAAGAGCCTAAAAACTGCTTGAAAACTCTCCAATTTGAATCGAGAATAATGGATCAATTTCGCCAATGGTCCATCCCGTATGAAAGATAAGAATTTGTATCGCTGATGGTCAAATGATCTCATTCACTGTTGATCGGTTTGGTTTGGTTTGGCTTGGAGCGTTTCGGTCAACTTTTTGTTACGCGAGGGCTAATTAGACCGGGACATACAGTTTAAAGCCGATTCTGAAATATCCATGCTAACAGTGGGACTCGAACCCACAGGATCTGATTCGAATGCCAGCACCCTAGCCATTCGACCATCACCTGACGCACTATGGATTTTGATAACCAGGAAAAAATAATAAATCTCCTTTGCCATAACCCGGAATCAAACCCAGTGTTAACCTTGAGGCCGGTCTTTTACCTATTGAACTACGGAGACACTGTCTGAGATACTGTCATTATTCTAATTTCTATTGCTCAAATCAAATAATTTTTAATTTTGATAATTGCCTTTCGAGCCCTTCGTCTGCATCTTTCAAAATAGAAAACATCATATGTGTTTAATTTTTTAACGTAACGCCCACCCTTTCCTTTGCAGGCTTACATAAGAAAATTTAATTTTAACTGGTATAGTTTATTTAATACACCTGTAAATAGTTCCCAGGTTCTTGTCTTTACAATGTTTATGGCATTATTTAAAACAGGACTGGTAAGTTCGGAAAAGTTCATTCTGATTAGATTTGCAGGGGGAAAACAAAGTGCTAAGAGCAAACTAAAGTTTAGTTTTTCCGAAATAATAGTTTTAAACTTTTCGGAAGTCTAAATAGATCTATTTCAGTTCATCCGACCGACGTGCTTGAAGATACATATCAAAGCATCAGTTTAGATCTTCTAAACACTTCCTACGGCTGAAGGCCAAATTTTTTATTTCTTAACAAAGATTTTATTAACCCGTAATAATTACAAGAGCCTTTTATTGCTTTCATAATTACGTATGTTTGTACCGAAAAGAGTGTGAGGGAGAGAGAGCTATAAAAATAAAAGACAATGACAGGGAAAGCAAACATTTTGTCAGTAGCAGACAAACTAAAAAGTTGTTGGCAACATACAAACTAAAAAGTTGGGTTTTTTTTCTAAGTCCAGAAACATCTATTCAACGGCAGAACATATCAAAATTGTTAGCTCTAAAACGGCCATAAAGTCTAATATTCTAGTTTTTCGCGATTTCTTTGAACATATTTTCAAATGATTTTTTTAAGCAATACTCCTATCGTTTTAAAGGAAGATTTTTAGATGGTAATCCCCGAAATATGGTTTTAATTCATCCACTTAGTATAATGAAATTATCTATTATAGGCAGTATACGTAAAAATGATTTTGGTGTATTTGCATTATAATTTACTCAGGCGATTAAAGTCAGAATAGACGGGCTGATTTGATCGTATGTGAACATTTTAATTGTTTGTATGTAATGTGCCTTAAGCATATTTGACACTTTTGTGATCTTTTTTTTCTTGATTGAAGGAAAACTGGATCAGCTGATACCGCTTCCGAAATTGCCAAAAGCGCTTTCTCATCGAACTCAGCCCATAGTTTGTGAGCCCCAAACCGAACATAATAAACTTAACAGAAAATGGAAGTTTAATGGCAAAAATCCACAGATAGTGATCTGCCTCTTGGAAATAGCTTGATATACGGATGAACTAAATTACGTCTGATATGCATGCAGCACGATGTGGCCTGGTCTGGTTTATCGATCATCAGAAATTCTCATTTCTGAAACGGAATGGAAAACGTTCGGAGCTGTGGATATGAGAAATGTATGCACTGCATCTGTATTCCGAGAACGGGTTTGTTAACATGCAGTGGCAGTTACATTTTATGCATCTATACTGATGGGCCAGCCTAAATGACATTGATCAATCTGAACGCGGTTATATCCATATGGATCTTTTGTGGATTCTCAGGGCTCGCAGTAAGCGTTCGTTTATCACGAAAAATTGGGAATAACTTCACGCATTCACGGGGCATAAATTTTCTAAAATTTTCTTTGATTGTCACTGATGTCCTGGATATCGTGCAAATGATGTTGGTCAAGTTTATAAATAACTTTTCGCATATTTTGCTATAAGCGTGCATTGAACGTGATTATCCCGATGGTAGTATAATTTCTTCATTTGAAGACTTTGTAAAACTGCAATTATAAAATTTATTGATTTTGATTAATTAAACTTGCTAGAAGTGTTGTACCTAATAAACTGACTGTTGATGAAGGAACTCAAACTAGATCTTTATTCAACATTGTAAATGAGATGAATATAAGGTAGCTAATTATCATCATCTTAGGCCGTAGTAAGGTATATAGATGTAAAATGTGTTATTGCAGTTTTAATTACGAACTTTTTTTTGAGTCAGATTATAATTGCTGAGAAAATTTACCCCAGCTCTCAGCAAAGAAAACCTTTTTCAGTTGAGCTTTTCTTCAGTTTCTAAATTCAAAAATAATTCATCTTTAAGTTTATTACATTCGATATTTAAGAGTTTTGGTTTGGAATTCATTATGATTCATGTGTAATATAGTTCTTGGATTATCATTTACTATGATGTAATTGAATTTAATGAATCTATGGAACACTTTTAAAAAGTAATAAATGTAATATATTTAACAAAAAATGAGACTATCAATATTATGCATCAAATCAAATTGACTTTTACTTGAAATTTCTTCCCCCATAAGTCGTAATCAAGTTGATTTCGTTTCAGTATTTAAGAGTTGCGCTAACAAACTCGGTATCATTAATAAATAATATTATTACAAAGTTATTATATACTATAATATAATATAAGATACATAATTATATTATATAATATATATTTGATACATAAATATATATATAATATAATATATTTATGTATCAAATAATTTGCTACAATTTTTATTCAATACTTTCAAGATACAATAGATTTGCGGCAATTATTAATTTTAATGTAATTAACTCAAAATTTAACTCGATACAATTATTTATTTATTCAAAGTAAATCAATATGTTAAACTGAGAATTTCTTCAATTCTTTCAAGTTTGCGTGTTAATGCACGTATTGAACTTGTTACATTTCAAAGTGCGTTTGTGTGTACCTGAACAACTTCCATGCAAATTTACATCAAATGCTTAAAATATTTATGTGTCATTCTGTAATTGGGAGAATTTAAACTTATGAACGATCTTTGCCTTCAAACAGAGAGGTCTTTCTTTCTTTCTTCTTTTTTTTTTTTTTTTTTTTTTCCCTAGAGCCTGAAAGCAAATCGCGACTCTTGACAAGTTGGCTACCCCACTTAATAAGATCTCACTCATGGTTTTCTCTTTGCTAGGTCATTTGCATCGACATACTTTTTAGTATTCTGAATATTTTGAATTCTGCTTCTTACATTGTCAATTCGTCTCTATATTTTTGCCAATAGCAATGAGTATGCAGTTGCATTTTCAATTTAAACGTTACAATTGCCAAGTAATTGTTTACATAATTATATTTGAAACCAGATAAAGCAATATAATGTTTTTCAGCAACCTGTTGTAGTTTTTGTACTTTTTCTTTTCTTTTCAGAGCCTTGTGGCCAGTATCACAGGGCTGTTATGAGCCTCATACAGTCTCTTAACACTGTGCTAGCATATCTGTGCATTCGCTATACAGTCCAATACCGTTATAATGAACTTCAAGGGACGAAAGGTTTTGTTTGCTTTATCCGGTGGTTCACTATATCCGAACTGTTAAGAAAAATGCTAGACTAAGAGAATGTACAACTCATTAGTTGCAATGTGTATTCAATAATGATGTATTAAAAAATAATAAAATCTATTAAAAATGATCATTAATGAATTAAATCGACTAAAATCGATTACATTAAACTGACACAATACTATGTAAATTACGCACAATAGGAAAATGGAGGGATCAAAATTTTCATTCGTTATATCCGTGAGTTCGTTATATACGGGGTTCGATTGTAATTTATTTCCCTTTTTTAAATTTGTGACTGCTTCTCTTTCTACTTAGTTTTATTTCAAACTGTATGAAACTTTACAATCTCTTTATCAAAGACTAATGCGATGCCCTTATCTGTCGTGCGCTTTTTTAAATTAATTTTCATTAGTTTGTTAACAGAAATTAAATTCGAGCGTTTTCCTGCATCGAAAGTTTCTAATGTGTCTTGTCCCAACATCTAACTGCCTAGCTTTCTACACTACTTTCTGCCTACAGGCATCTGTTTAATTAAATATTTATTTATGAATGCTAGCATGCATATGGTTTTGCATACATGAGGGTATTTAGTAGCCAACTGGATGTAAATTTTTTATATAGTAATGAACCCCATATCTTAAACCCCATTCCTTCATCCTTTGTTTCCCGTTTAAAACGGACTTTTGCCAGGGCAGGAAGGGAATCCATTGTCCTCAGGAATCAATATTCTAAGTACTGAACTACCACGAAACATCTTTGATCGTAGAGTTGCCGTCTTTAATAGTATCTGAAACAATTTAGAGTATTAATGAGAGGTTAATCCCCGAGTACATGCGTTTTGTTTATTGAATTTTTCAGCCGAAATCAAAGTGCACAAATCTTACTTTTAAAATAATGAAAAAAAAATTGCAGGTTGCGACAGGAAATTCCTTCGGATCCCAATTATTCCCCATCATACACTCTCGCTCGCGTAAACACAATTTTTTACGTTGCCCCAACTTCCATCGGACTTCGTTCCTAACTTGCAATGACAAGAGTGCTCAGACCAGACCTACATCGAGACGGTAATTGACGGACTTTCTCAATCCGACGGTTACGTAAAAAGATCCGTTTCGAAATCTGAAATTCAAATCGTTTTTTCGAGCATCGGTGTGGGAAAAGTGCGCGAAGAGAAACAAGACAAAGCTACGCACACTCCTGTGTTATAGGAAATGGCCTACTTTCGCCCTCTAGTCCACCTGCTATTATTCACCCGCGGAGGTTAGATGCCGAGGTGCTGCTGAGAGAGAACCGAAAGAGTTAGGTCAGCTCGGACGTAACGCACGAAACTGTGGAAGGGAGGGTGCCCATTCTTTGGCAGGTTATCGCTTTGCGATGAAAAATTATTCATGAGGCAGATTGGAGAGGGAACAGCTGATTCATGAAAGTTTAACGAAAAAGGACAGTTAAGGGCTGCATTTTTCAAGCGGGATATCTTTGGTTTTTATCAGATTTTGAGGACAAGATCAGAGACAAAAAAGCCAAGGTTTTCTGATTTCCGATGGGATAATAGATGATGAATATGATCAGTTTGCAGTGGGTTTAAACTGTTTTAATTTCGTCAAGGAAACGCAGCGATGGTCACTTTTACATTTTTGACAGTTTATTAAGGGTAGTGATTTCAAAACTGGATCCTTGAGGGATGTCGGGAATCCATAATTGATGACGTCATTCTTCAATCTAAATCTTTAAGTCTTTCTGCTGAATTGCGAATCCGTTTAATTACGAAAATACATTTTCTCGAAATAGAAAATTTGGCATTTTCTAAGCAGATAACATTTGCTGATGGGTTTTGTGGGGATAGATCCCTGGAAAAACTTTTTACATCGATACAGGGTCGTTTGTTTTTGGTTTTCAGGGAGAAATTTCTAACTCGAGTTATCGAGAAAAGCTCCACAGTATTTAGTCTCTTTTTGTAGAATCTACGTTTGAGATAAGGCTCTGTCCATCGGACTAATACGGGCAAAGTTGTCATTTTCGGCACATAATCAAAATTGCTTAGGAAATCGACTTTTTTGCCGCTTTAATTAAATTAATTTCCTTTTAATGTGATATTTTAAAAAGGGTCAGAACTAAGCATGATGCATTCATTTCTATCTCCAAAGCAAAATAAGCTTGTTTGATATACAAACTAACAAAAGATCATATATAGAACGTTTGACGGATGAATTTATTGCCCATATTCTAAGACTGTGCCTCGCTAAAACTAATAGGGCCTGTAGCAAAGAAAGGGCACGGAAGGACCCAAAGTTCAAGTTTAATTTTTACGTCCGAATAATATTTTTTTTAAACACCGACAGTCCAAAAACCTTCCCAAAGAAGTTAAAAAACAATTATCGAGTTTAGCAATTAATGTTAAGTATAGTTATTATCATTTCTATAAGAGGATACACAGCACATTCCCAAAAAAAGTTAAGCTTCTTAAAATTATTGTTCATATCTATTATACGAATGACAATTTTTTTCTATAACGCCAAACAGTCTGAAATTAAAAGTTTGATTATATAATATTTTCTATGCATAAATATTTTCCACCATTTGGACAGATCAACATTATTTTTATTGGTATCGTATATTGCTTATAGAAACTTTACTTTGACACATTTACTGTGCATAGGATCTGAAAATTATTTATAATATAAATTTAATTATAATTATGTGGAAGTAAAATTAAGTAAGAAATTTAAAAAATGTTAAGGCAAGTTAATGTTTTCTTACGTAATTAATGTTTGTGTTTCCTCGAGTAATTTAGATGGATTTTAAACTAGCAGGAAGTCTAAAATCATTGTTACATTCTCTACATGCGAGACTTAAAATTTTTTAGTCTCTCGTAGAGCAAATACTCTGATATAGAAGAATGCTAATAAAACCTATATGCATTGGGAGACAGTAAGATATTTCATATTCATATCGTAGAATAAATTCAAATATTTGCCCATGCTTACGTAACTCTGGGTTATTTTATACCCGAGGCGGGTTCGAAATGGCACATTTAATGTCGACAACGTTAAAGTTGCGATGATATAGAACTTTTGCAGTAATTAGTAGTTTATATTTTTCTATTTTGATTCAACAGTTAAAAAAAATCCCCCCTCTCTCTCTCTCTCTCTCTCTCTCTCTATATATATATATATATATATATATATATATATATATATATATATATATATATATATATATATATATATATATATATATATATATATATATATATATATATATTCATTCATTCTTAATTGTTAAAATTTTATTGTTAAAATTTCTCGTTCAGTTCAGTCGATCCCTTGAAAAACGATAGATCGAGATTCCACTGCATATATACACATACATACATATATATATATATATATATATATATATATATATATATATATATATATATATATATATATATATATATATATATATATATATATATAATATATATATACAATGTGTGTGTGTGTGTTAGTTAGTTAAATGTTTATGTGTTAAATTCATCTCATTAAAAGGAATTTAATGATATATATATATATATATATATATATATATATATATATTCATTCATTCTTAATTGCTAAAATTTTTCAAATGAACACATGTTTTAGCATTTATTCAGTTTGATTTGCTGATAACCTCGAGGAATACCTTATGGTTTTCCTCGAGGTATTCCTTATGGTGTTCCATTAGCACATAAAATGTTCATCCTTTTATGAAATTATAAATGTTCATCCTTTTGTGCTAATGGAAATAACTAAATTTCTAAGCTGTGCCATATTGATTTCAAATATCCCTATTGCTATAATTTTCCCTTTATTGAGCATACTTTTAATCAAAAGTATATAGTTAAATGTTAATTAAAAAAATCAGTATATTCAATACAGGTTTTTTTCTTTACTTGTGACAAAAGTCACCCGCCGCCGATCGTCAGATTTTAAATGGAGAATATTTCGTTGTTTACAAATACCCACAAAAGAAACTGATACGATTGACCTTTAAGTTGACCTGTGTCAACAGAGAGGCAATATGTAAATGAAACTGTCCAGGTTTGTACTTGCCTGATTCTTATCCAATCTCTCGGGCTACAACTACTTTGAATGTATTACATTAAATAGGTCTTATTTCCGACTGTTGCAATTGAGTACGTCCTTTTTGAAATTTCAATATGAGTTTGCTCAAAATACCCAAAATTTTGCTCTTAATTTTATTTTAACAAGTTTATTGTGGAATAATAAACATATCGGAGAAATGCATTTCTCAGTTAACTGTTGATATCTTTTACATGAGTAATCAATATTCATGCGAATGATCGTTTTTCATACGTTTAGTTATGTCGCAACAGCACGGAAAAATAAATAAACTTCTCTGCTAATCCATCTTTTTATGAACCGTTTCGCATTGTAAATATTTTTAATACTCATTGGCAAAAAATAAATCAACAACGAAAAGCAATATCATTTAAATTCGATCGCCAAAAAAAGAAAAAAAAGGAAAACAACAGATTGTTTAATTAACTGATTTAATTTAATATGTTTTTAAATCACCAAAGATAATTAAAATAAATATTTTATGTAAATGATACACTGATATACTTGCGAAATTTTCGTAATATTTCGGTTGATTATGATGGCCATGATGAAAAATAAACAATAATAATGTCAACAGAATAAGAACATATATCTTATTTACGCATACCGTAGCGCAAAATGCATTTTAAGCAATTGTTTTGTTTAGTGAAATAATATTAATCGAGGGATTGGAATAGTTCATATAGGAATTTTTAATGGAAGCTTTATTATAGGATTAATTACTGAAACGATTTAAAATTTTATGCCCCGTATGAGCCTAAATGTGCTTTTTTTATCATTAGCTTTATCTATGTGTTTGATAATTATGGGACGATGTGGGTTTGATGATTGTGAGGTTTCGTTTCATTTGTTTTCACTCAAATAAAATCTTGCTTTTAAGATTTTAAGTGAAGAAAGAAAACACATGTTTTATTATATTGTGGACAACTCTAACTGAAAAATTTGAAAAAAAATTGCAGAGCAAATGCAAAGGAATCATTTTTAACAATTTAAATTATTTTCCAACAAGTCAGTAAAATTACTTCATTTTATTAATATCAATTTCAACAGATATTAGAGGCATCTAATACCTAAGAATTTTTTTTTTAATTTTTCGCTGCTTGACTTGTTCAACATAGTCTATTGAACTTGGTTTGGGTTATATCCAGATCAAGTGGATTAACTATAACAACAGCAAAATCAATTTTACATTAAGTGCAGTACTTCTTTTTTTCTTTCTTTTTTCTTTCATCTATTGTTTGTCTTTTAGAAATGTTTGATGGTGAATATCTGCTTCTGCTTCTCTTTCTCTCTCTCTTTAAACTTTATATATTATATTTTACATTTGTGTTTAATTTATAGCAAAAGTTTGTACTCCAGAGAAAAAGTATAACTACCCTTACACAGGTATGAGAATATTGTAGTCATTAAGGCCTTATTCACTAATTCTAATTCGTACATCCTGTGTTCATTTATAAAATATTGCATGCAAATCATCATTTACCTCATTCTAAATATTTTATCTGTCTTTTGTCATTGTAAAAAACAGAAATTGCCTTTTCTGTTAAAATCATCTCAAAAAGAAAGCAATATTTTGCAGGTAAAGCAACTATCTTTTATATTTAATATTCGTATGTTGTTATCATACTGTTTTTAATTTCACCTACACAACAAAGAGTAAATTAAATTTAAATTTATACTGTACAATGAAAAACATCTAAATTATATTGGTAAAAAGGGGTTCAGATACCAGTACAGTAAAATGGTCCTTTGTTGTCATAAACACCAATTATTCAATCAACAGATGCATCCACTATCTGATGCAGTACATTTTAATGTTATTTGGATGACAAGGGTGTAACAACTAAGTAGCTAATCTGAAGTAGGATTTGATAACGTTTTAGTTATTTCTTCATACTGCAAATGAGACCTACTGGTATCGGTCCTTCTAATTTGCTTTATACACTTATTTATATAACAGTTATTGTCTTCCAAATTCTATTTTACTGCAGAAGAATCTAAAACTCTTTTCTCTCACCCCTCGTTTATTACAATTTTAACACGTGTTCTAGCCATCTGACTAGTACTTTAAATAGTATCTCATAGTATTCTCGACTGAGATTTGGATAGTATTTTTAAACAATATTCTGAGGCAATAATGGTTTAACAATTATTTGACCTTACTGCAGTATATTTTAATTTTGCACACCCGTATACCGCTTTATAAAGATATCTGTTACAGTTTTAATAAGAAAATTATTTTACTTGAACGGGAGTAATAGTTCATATGATAAATTACCGCTGTATGAACTTTGCATCATCTTGCTGTTTTCTGGAGTATGTTTTTTTTCACTCTATCATCTGGAATCAATGATCTCGGAGTCTTCTACGAGACGCTAAGAGACGGAGTCTTCTAAGAGATTTTTATCTTTTTCTGTGAAGTGAACTTTTTCCTCTCTAAGAAACAGCTTCCCTCTGGTCGTATTTTTTCAAAATAGCTTAGAATAGGTGTTTTGAAGACTGTAAGTTTTCTTTCCGGTGCTCAGCATGTATGTCAATTATCCAGCGTACATGGTAAGTCCTGGGGCAAATATTTTGATAGCTTCCTCTCCCAAACTCTTATCCAATGGTAATCTGTATTCTGGTTTGTTATCTGATGGTGATATGTATTAATGTTTCTTATCTAATGGTAATTTTTACTAAGAGCTTTCATCTGATGGTAATCTGTACTCTACTACCATATAGATGGTAGTATGTAACAGTAGGCTGGCAGTCCCTTGTAGAAACATTTCAATGGAAAGGAAAACACGTTCCCCTCCGGACCAGTCACTTGCATGACCCTTGTTAGAAATCAAGTTTATACCTGAAAGGACGATTACGGTTTCTGAAAATTGGGTTAATCAATTGTTAATTGTATTTCTCGATTGAAAGACACTTCTATGTTTGATAACCCATAGTTCTTTCAGTTCCCATTTTCATCTTCGGTGGTCCATGCCAAGTTTGTGTCGCCAGTCCCCACGTCGCGTTAACTTAGAATAGAATTTTATTTCTGCATTCGAAATTTCGAATTTCGCTCCATGGCTGGGCATCGAGGGCATCAACACTGCGGAGTGCATTATCCTGTTCTCAAATTGGCGTATTCTTTGGCGTTCTCCCTTCGAAATTGAGGGTGACTCTGCAACCCTATCCGGCAGTAAGGAGTAGGATGACTCGGACCCTCCAAAATTACAGGTTTCGTCTCGGAAATGCTTCAACCCCCGGGTATACATCACGTTCTTTCGTGAAGGCGTCCTTGCCCCATTTAAATCTCACTCGCGCATTAAACTCCTTGCCGAGGAAGAAGAAAACTCTCTCTCACTAACAATCTTCTTTTATTATTTTCTCCATTTTTTTTTTATTATTATTTTGTTTTGAATCATTATTTCCAAGTCGTGCGCTACAGGCCTGTCTACTTTAATCCCTCGCGCAGATCTTGCCCAAGACTGATAAAGGAAGGGGAACAACAAAAAACACTAGAATCGTGTAGTTCGAATTATGAGTGGGTTGTTTAGCGCTCGGTGAAGTAGCTGGCTATGGACCATAGAGTGCTTTTGCCTCGGCCTAATTGGTCTCGGTTGCTCTAGACGGTGGCTTGAGCGGTGTTGATATGTTTTCATTCGGCTTTTGATGGATGGCTTACAGAAGCTGACTCAATAGGTTGTCTGGCTTTCACCTCCGGTGGATGGTGAAAGTGTTCGTATTAATGGATATTTGTTTAAATTAGAGGGCGTGCGAGACCTTCTTTCAAAATGTTTAAGGCATGCAAGTGCGAAGGTTTTATGAGGATCATTGGATGAACTCTCATAAAGCTCAGGAAATATTCTTTGTCACAATTCATTGTAAACGAAATCATGAATAACAATCAACCGATATTACGAACATGTATTATAAAGGTTAAACCCTACATGTAGATAAGATCGGTGTTTGAGTTTGTACAGTTTATTCATGAAATTACTTCTGTGATAATTTGATCTTAGTTACAGATTTGAATGAAGGAAAAATATGAGAATATAACTTTCGGATTCGTACTGATCAAAGAAAGAAGATTTATTTTATTTGTTTTAAAACTTCATTCTTTTATATTCATTCTTTTGATATTAGACTGTGTATTCTTAACGTTGCATCAAGCAACATATCAAAGGTTTGAATATAAGATATTTAAATTTACCATTCTTTTAAACTGGCCGATAAAATTTTTTTTTTGCTATCTGTATATAGTAGGCAAGAGGTATTTTTATCTTCCATACATAAAAGACAAAGCATAAATAATAATAAACATGCTTCTCTTTACATAATATTTTGCTAAAAATTAAAGTCCAGGTAAAACTTTCCAAGTGCTGAAGTATTTTAATATTTTTATCGAAAAACATGTTAAAAATAAGTCAATAAATGTGTAACTAGTTACCACCTCCTTTGCATGAGATCTAAACATGAAATTTTAAATCAGGTTTGTTTTCCTGGCTTGTTTTGCATTTCACCGCAGCTGAAAAGATTACTTATGGGAAAGTTATCTCGACAAATCTTAATCCTTTTGAATATAGCCGCAATTAAGGGGAATGATGCAGTGTATATCTATGCTCAGAAAATTGGCTGGAATAAGGAAAGATGTTATGAATCACTGTATTATTTGGTTTAAAACAGTCGCTCTAGTTTTCATAAAAATATAGGTTACTTAAATAACGATAGAAAAAAGAAGTGGGAGTTGCATCTTTTCATTTCTTTCGATTGAAAAGTAAATTTAAAAAAAAAAGATCTTATAAACGTTACACGAAGCAGACACCAGGAGTTTGGCATTGCTTAGACAGGCGCAAAGGTATAATATCAGAAATTTGTTGGTATAGTATCGAAAGTCTGTAACAAAATACCATATTCATGCATATTCATGAAAATATCTTTTATAGTAATGTATGCACTTATCGGTAAGGATATTCTGGAAAGACTGTTTGTAATTCAAAATTTTTCCTCAAATGCTGCAGTAAAAGAATTACAGAATAGTCAAAGAAATTTCTGCGTCTAAAGAAAAATCGCTTTCCTATTTTATTTTTTTATGTATACTATACTAACAAATTAAAAAATTCACATTTAAATCACAAAATGAATGTCTAAGGCAGTCTTTTTGTAAATACTGTTTGTGCTCGCTATTAAATGTTATTGTTAGAATTTTAAAAACAAATAAAATCACAGAATTGTAACGTAGGTGGGCACATAATATTAAAGTTGTAGATGGTGATTTCATTAAATATTTTTTCTAATGATAAAACTAAATTACGAAAAGCTTTAATTGTTTGATCCTAAATGTAAGTTTTTCATTACTATCAATTTTTTTTTACATAATATTAAAGTTGTAGATGGTGATTTCATTGAATATTTTTTCTAATGATAAAACTAAATTACGAAAACCTTTAATTGTTTGACCCTAAAAGTAAGTTTTTTCTTACTATCAATTTTTTTTACACTAGTTACAATAAAAGGCACAATAGTCACCTTCGTATTCATGCTACTACTTAATGAAACACATGATTTTTAAACTTCAGTACACTACAGTGATAGTACTCATTACAAACTGCATTAAAAACCTATATTGCTTGAGTATTCACTGTCATTTGTCTCACGTGAAGCATCGTGTCGGTGACTGGCAAAAAAAAAAAAAAAACAGTTTTACGCGTTACCAAAATAGCTTTTGAGTAAGTACCATGGTTAAGGTGGACCTTGCAGATCTCAAATTCCAATGTTAAGAATTTTCCTGTTTTTTTTCAACTCACAGATTAGTAAATACAGATTTTTGAACTCTGTGTCTGGCATTCAAAATTTAATGAGTTTTTTTTCTCCAAAAATAATTTGTAATTTAATTTTTTATTAGCAGTTTTTATTTCGTAGCAATAGACATCAATGATTTAATGCCCTGTAAAAAGATAACTACTGATTTTTTTTTTAAAGCTACACGCTCTTTTTACAAACGCCTACCTTCAGATGTAAAAAAACAGATATCAAAGATGTGCATTTTCTGATATCGTAATTAGAAAAATAGAAAGGAGGAAGATTCTAGCTAACCATATGGATTGAAAATTCAAGCGACCAACTGAGTCTTAGGACCAGTTACTCAACCAAGATTGGGAGGGGTGGATAAGATCCACAAACAAGAAACTGAAAAACCGATATTATTTTTCATCTTAAACCTTTTCTAGAAACAAAAATCCCCTCTCCAGAAACAAAACACATTCCTTTCTGCTTCCATGACTTTAATACCGTAAAATGTTAAATATTTTGGCTAATTTTTACCGGGCGATCAAAAATAGAATTTGTTTCTTTTGGCATAGCTTTTGTGGATAATTTTTTCTAAATTTGAGTTTACAAATACTGTTTTTCCATCCCTCTAGAAGTGTAACCTTGCATGGAGAACGAATATCGAATGCTATAAGAATTTTTATTAACATCTGTGAACGCAGTGAAAATTCTGTCGTTAGAGGCCAAATATCTCTCATAGAAATATTCTGCATATTCTTTTTCTTTCTTTTAATGTGCTTTGTATTTCATTTTTTATATGTTCATTTTATATTGCGCGCGTGTATCTAGCTGTTTTCGCTCAATTATCTGCTGAATCGCAGATGTTCTGACTTCCTTTCCCTCTCTTATTTTCACGATAATCACGACTTTTTTCCCCCCCCTACCGTTCTGTTTTTTTCATTCGGCGGCAAGTTCCGAATCGTTGTTCCAAATCTCAAAAATTGATAAGAAATCGCCAGGACCACCTAGATTCGGCCAATCGCGCCGACCGAAAGGCAAATACCCTCGGCAAACAACCACTCGAAACGGCTTCCAGAAAACTGTTCGTTTAGCCGAAACCGCTGTCAAACATTCAGGGAAATTACCACCCGAGGAATGAAATTGGTGATATTATTCCAACTGCTTTCACGCACCATTAAACGCGAAAAAGAACAAAATCTGCCAGACCAGCGGTGGAGAGCGGCTTATCGGCGTTCCATAACAACCGGAGAGGAGCAAGTTGCGAGGCATTAAAAATAAGTTTTCGCACGTCAGGAACAATAGTCGTGACCGCGCGTGACGTACGGACTAGGTGAGCCCGGGGATGTACCAGGGCGGGGTGCTTCTGTCAATCGGGGGGCGTCCTGTGAGGGGGCGTCCTGTCAGCGGTCATAACGAGAAGAGTTGACTGGTGGTTAGTGCAGGGTGTTTGGAGCGTTCCGCGTCCGGTCCGTGGGTGGTAGTGGGGTCGATTCCAAAAGCAGAGAGCGTTACCTGCAGATACAGCGATCGATTTTTTTATTTTTTTCACCTCACTCGTTTCAAATTTCTTTGAATTATTTCTATTTCAAATTAATATCTATTATTTAAAACTTATTAATTTTTATTATTCAAAATTTATTTATTTTTTAGTTTCTAAGAGATGACCTTCAATAGAAATAAGTTATATTAATATATATATATATATATATATATATATATATATATATATATATATATATATATATATATATATATATATCCATTGGTTTTTAGACAGTATCGGCACCGCTGATGAAGAGATGCTGTTTTAAACCTTTTTAATTGTTATCTTTTCATGTTTATAGTTCCTGGCTGCAAGTAGTTTTAGAGCTTATACTGGTTTTTCACTTTCAACTTTGTCTTTTATATATATATATATATATATATATATTCAAAAGTTTCAAATTTATTAAAAAAAATCACAATTTTTCTTACTGGGTTAGGTAATTATTAAAATTATTAGTTAAAAGCTAATATTGTAGTAGTCTCCACATTCTCTTACGCATTTAGCAATAAGTAAATTTCGAGAGGGAGATCTCTCAGTTAAAGTCCGTGGATGGTCTTAGATAAGCAATTATGTTAATAAATTATTACTATAATTAGCTAATTTTGCTTAAAAAGCTGTTTATCTCCGAGCTTTAGCCGAAAAGTAGTAAAAAAATATTTTTCATATTTATTCGCTCATATCAGCAAATTTCGCATCTATTTCGAAAATAACAAAATTACGTATCCCTAATTATTATACTTGATTTTTGAAAGTGTGATATACAGATGTATTTGCATAGATATACGTATCATTCAAATCTGTGCGAATATATCTGTTAACTGCAACATGCCTTAAAAGCTTTACTTTTCTTTCTCTATTCTTGATAGATTTTTGAAGCAGAGAACGTTATCTCCAGATACGAAATTCAATTTTTCTCCTGTCATTTACATTTGAAATTTCAGAATTTTTCAAATTTTTCTAATGCCATATAAATATTTATTGTTTAAAATTTATTCATAACTTATTAAAGAATTCAACCTCACGAAACGTAACTATTACTTAATATTATTTACTTTTCGAAAGTGTAACTTACGGGTATTTTTTCATATATTTACGTATCATTAAAAGCCTAAAGGAAAGCTTTACATTTTGTCTCCTCTCTGTTTCTCACCAAATCAATACATTAATTTCTATCAGTTGTAAATAAACTTTTGAAATCATAATTCAACAGAACAATTTTACTGAACAGTTTTGTTTTGCTGACTGACCTTATACTAATCTATCAGTTCATGTTATTTTACTGCGGAAACTTGCTACCTAACATCCATTCAATGCTTTGAAAACTATTAAATTCGTGATTATATTATTGATAAGAGATTTTGTTTTTTTAACTAGTTATATCCATTTTACTGATTATGAGTCATTTCAGAGATTCAGTTTTCAACGTGAAAGTCGCAAAAATAAAATATCTTTTGAAAACTATTTCGTCGAAGATAAAATGAACAAATAAATAAATTTGAAAGATTAAACTAAGGAAAGCTAATAGATCCATGTAACATTATGATGATAACAATATCTATTACTAGTATTCTCTTGAATTTCCAACTGAAATAGCATAAAAGTGATCAAAACAAATTTTCAACGAAATAAGGGCAAATGTGGTTAAAAAAAAAAAAAAAAACTGGGAGAGAAATATGAGAGTACGTTTTAAAATACTCTCCTAAAAATTTAAAAAAAAACTAGTTCCATCAGTTATTAATTTATAAGTAGTCTCTATGCAACGAAGTTTTATTTAGCATAATCTCCCATTTAAAAAACATTTCTACTCAACCTTAAATTTGAATGCAATTTACATGAAAATTAATCCGCTTATCACGCATTGAAATTCCTATACAAAATTTTTGGACTTATCAAACATGTTTATAATATTTTTATTTATTTATTTATTTATTTATTTATTTATTTTTTTTTTTTTGGGGGGGGGGGTAAAAAGCTTTGCTTAACCATGTTTTAGTTCACCTAGGTCTTCCGTGAGGGTGCAAGTGGAAGAGGATGGCATAAATTTTGTTCATAAAGAATTCGAAAATCTCTTTGACCACTTTTATTGTAAACACGTCTTCCTATGTCTAAGAAAGTGCGAGGAAGGCAAAGCCTACGCATGTTACACTTTATCATGCAAAATTTCAGAAATCATCCTCATCTTTGAAAATTTCGTATCTTCCCGTAATTTATTTCAAAACTGCCTCCATTTGTTTCTCATTCACTTTAAAGTATATTTGTGTACTAATGAATTATTAACCACATAGCCAATCACTGATGGGTATCAAATCTTTCCCATAATTTTCTTTTTATAAACACACACAGACACGTTAGCGCGCACACACACACACACAAATATACATACATATATATATATATATATATATATATATATATATATATATATATATATATATATATATATGACAGGCAGGGTGTTTGCTCCTGTGTGGATTCGATATTATGCAGTCAATTCGTACTTTAAGTAATTGGGCGAGTGGCGAGGGAATGACTCAATCAACAGTCCATGATCTCTTAAATCTTCTTTATTGCGTTCCTTAATCGAACAAAGCTCCAGGTCAATCCTTTTCGCGTAGCCATTTTGTCAATTCCTAAGCACGCCTGCCGCGAGCTTCCGCTCTCAACGAGATTTTCCTCCAATCTGGAGCGTAAAACTCAATTCCCTCCGAGCGCCTGCTGTACGCGCATGTGCAGACTTCAAACTTTTGGTCATCTGAACTTCAA
>OU015500.1:30566774-30886774 GCA_907164885.2 Dolomedes plantarius
ACTCTTTTGTAGGTTCCTTTGAACGTATAGAATGAACAAACAATTTATCTTTTATAGATTTAAGTTCATGATGTTGCAGCAAGCGAGTTTTTTGCTGTTAATATGAAAAGTGAAAGTTATTACGAAATAGAAAAAGACATTTGAGGTCTTTAAAATCTCATTTTAATATATTCACCATCTGCTGATGTGCAATCATTCCAGAAAAATTAAGATATTGTACGAAACACGTGGTGCTATGTTTTTTGAAAGGGATCCCGGTCTTTTTAGTTTATTTGCCTTACATGCACACATAGATACAACTATATATATATATATATATATATATATATATATATATATATATATATATATATATATATATATGGTGCCCAGTATAGAGGGATTAAGTTAAAAACAATGATTTAAGTATACCAAGTTATTGGCTTTTATACCAATCTCAGAAATATAATTTCGACTTGAGTAGTCTTTTGTACAAAGAAATGTGCTTTTGTATACAAGATTGATAGACCTAAACATTTTATACACGTCAAAAGATTTTTCTTATCAATACTAACAAATACCCAAAAATCTCTTTTTTTTACTTAAGCCATTTATACCGGGCACCAAATATATATATATATATATATATATATATATATATATATATATATATATATATATATATATATATATATATATATATATATATATATGTATGTGTGTGTGTGTGTGTGTGTGTGTGTGTGTGTATGTATACGACAAAAGATCTGACTATGATTTTAATATTGTACGTTAGGTAATTTCAAAATTACCTAACCTGTTTACATAAATCTGTTTTTAATAACATTATTGTAAATCAGTTAGTTCGTATAAATAGGCTATGTTCTAAAGACAATAGGAATAAGCATATTTTAGACTTGATAGCTGTGCTAACACGTAATTATTACCCCGAAAGTCTATCCAAACACATTATTGGTTGTTTTAGTTTTAATGAATAGTTTGTTCTGTTGCAATTAATAAGTAAATCATAATAATAAGTAAAATTAGAAAAAATAACTACTAAAAATAAAAAATTAAATTAAAATTTTAAGTAAAAATAAAAATAAGATAAAAAATTACTCTTAGTAATAATAATAAAAAACTAAATTATTAAAGGATTAGTAGTCCTAAAACACAGTATCCATTGTAGGTCAGTTTCTGTGTTTCCATAATCTCCATTGTTGCAAGTTTTGTGACGTCAGTCATCTTGCGGTTACTTACTCTTAACTTCCACTCTGTCTAGCGCCAGGCTTGGTGTTCTATGGTTAAGTAACTCTTTATTCAATTCTACAGTTTTTCATGGATTGTACGGTGTCTGAGTATGTTTATTGTATAGATCATACTTATCTGAAACAATCCTTTGGTCTTTCCATTTATTCTTATATATATATATATATATATATACAGTGGAATCTCGATCTATCGTTTTCCAAGGGACCGATTGAAATGAATGATAAATGCGGGAAAACGATAGATGCGGAAACATAACAGAGCCATATGATCGTTGGGACTGGATAAAATGAACGACACATACGGAAAAACGATCGATCGAGATTCCACTGTATATATATATATATATATATATATATATATATATATATATATATATATATATATATATATATATATATATATATATATGTATATATATATATATATATATATGTATATATGTTTATATGTATATATATGTATATATATATATATATATATATATATGTATATATATATATATATATATATATATATATATATATATATATATATATATATATATATATATATATGTATATATATGTATATATGTATATATATATATATATATATATATATATATATATATATATATATATATATATATATATATATATATCTGATGTATATATATGTGTATATATATATATATATATCTGAACACGCAAAACGTAATTTGCAGAATGTAGTCTCGGCACTTCTACGAAAGCTTATTCTCTTTTCACAGTGCCGTCCGTCCCTGTCTGCCCGTACATATGGGATGCGTACGCCTCCGCGCCATACAATGCGTGCTCCCCGCCGCGTACGCCTCGTGGAAAAGGATGAGTGTGTGTCAAACAAGTGGAACCAGGGATACTACTCCGTCCCCCTGCCACTACGCCCTGCAGATGTCGTTCCCCGCATCACGGGGCATCAACGATTCACTCATTTATGCGTTTTTGTCCCTTCCTTTTCAAATTGTTTTCTATGCCTGTCTGTTGCGTGTAAACGGATTTTTCAGAGGGAGGAGGATGGAAGCTGACGGAAAATTTGAGCTTTTTTTTCTTTTTTTTTTGAAATGCAGATGAAGTGTGATTTCCAGTGCGAGGAGCTCTTCAGCCAATAACCCTTCCGAGCTGTCGGAGTTATAATGCATACAAATTGCTTGTCATTTTTAGGAAGAGAGAGTTAAATAAGGCAAATTGCTTTCTTCTGCTGGGCAGGAATTATCTCTCAAGTGATTTCGCAATGTAAATATCTTTCCGCGATTCAGCTAAATCTCTTGTATACTCAATCTATACATTTAAGTTGCTAAGCCGATTCTTTGGGCAGTCCGTGAGAGAAAACGACTGCATAAATTTACTTCATTTTGGTCTTAAACGAACGTTTTTAATCTATAGATGTGTCAAATTTGGTTTTTGTAACCGCGATTTCTATTAATTAGCGATAACTTGTAATTAAAAATTGCTTTCTGCGCATGCTCAGTGACACGTTTAGATACTTACTAAACACGAGGCCGCATAAACACGTTAATTGGTTTCTGTGCGTGTTCAGTGACATGTTTGTTGTTGTTTCCAATCCCCTTGGTGTAGGAAAGCCTGCCCTAAGTCCAAAGGACCTAGGTCCTCAAATCGTAGGTCCTTGGCGAAGGGTAGTAAGCAGCTTCACTTTAAGCCGAGCTACCATTAGGGCTGAAGTCTGACTTGACCTCGAAGAACATCAGTCCCGTAATTTTGAACCGAGTCAAGTGACGAGACCGGAACACTTGACCTCGCACCTCCAGAGGTAAATTTGAGAACTTGGAGAACATTGAAGCCACGCCCTATTTTACATGCCCCGACCACCATTAGTGAACACGGCGTTGGATTTCTAGCGACGAGGATCGAACCAGGGACGTTAAAATCACTGGCCCGCTGCTCTTGCCAACTGGGCCACCGCACCCAGTGACATGTTTAAATCTGACTTTAGATACTTTCTAAACACGAGGCCGCATAAACACGTTAATTTGTTTATTCCGAGGAATCTCTCTGGATCTCTCTCGGCCATTTTTATTTTTAATTATGTTTGTCACTGTAGAATTAAACCTGTCGGAAATTATTCATTGAGTAACCCTGTTTCTTTTTATTGGGTTCAATAAAGTGTATTTCTCTATTCTTAATGTTATGATTTTCAACATTCGGCAATGATATGTGGAGTGTAATTTGTATATTACTACATTTATTTACTATCTATCCGTCACGTTTTGACGGGTACCAATCAGTGTTGTTTTAAATACATTGGTTCTCTGTCATCAATTTTATTATTAACTAGCTGAAAACCCGCGCTTCACTACGGAGTACATTCAAATTAAATACAACGGTCAATGTATGCAATTAATGCCAAAAAAAATAAATATATATATTTATAATAAATGCGACGATCAATGTATACAATTGATGTAATATATATATATATATATATATATATATATATATATATTTACAAAAAAAAATCGTAAGGGATATTTATTTTTTTTTGGATAATATCCAATCGTCTGCTGCATTAGAAAGAAAAATAATATTTTTTTTGTTTATTTAGTTGTTATGCACGTGACGATAAATTTATTTAAAGTACCAGAAAAAGAAATCAAGTGATCAGCATTTAATAAATTAAATTCGGGTGTCGTACGGAAGAAGGACCGTTTTGGCGAGATTTTGGCGAAATTTCGCTCCCGATTAAATCCTAAAGATTAATCTTTAAAAATTCACCAAAAATCAGAAAATTGAGGTAAAGGTTCGAAAAAGATCTCATTTTAAAGGAATTTTTATGATTTTTCTCGTGATATAAATTTTATAACCCTCAAGTTATTATTTTAAATGCAAACTTACAAAAAGTTACAAAAACACGTTAAAAATTTACTTTAAAAAAATCTAAGAAGAATTTTTCAAAAATCTTTCTTACTGCACCCCTACACCATAAGAAGAATCGCCGTGCAAAATTTCAGCCCTTTAGGTCCAGCGGTTTGGTCTGTGCGTTGTATGTCAGTGAGTCAGTGAGTCAGTGAGTCAGTCAGTTACGGAACTGTTTTATATATATAGATAGATTCTCTAGAGTTTGAAAAACAGCATCAGTTATTAGTGATTGCCTCACTGTAATTTAAGGCTGCTGTGTACTAACCCTATTGGATTCGCTCACCTCATTGTTAAACTCTGGATAAATATATATAAGGATTGCAGACGGGGATTTAAAGGTTTAAAATAAAAATTTGCCCTCTGTAATAGAGAAAAAAATTTTACGTCTCGGAGCCTCTTTCGTTTTTTAAATGTAAATAAATTTTTAAATTTTAATTATTCGGGGGAAAAAATTTGGTACAGTGTGTTTTAAATTCTCATGAATTCCTTTGGTGGACGAAATTTCTAAAATGAATCCTTTTGCAAGGTGAAGAAAAGTTCAGGCTATCTGAAAATGCCATTTTTATTGGATTGTCAGCATTGATGTAGCCGTAAATAGTAAACACATTTTCTCCATAGGTAAACATTGAGATGAGCGAATTCTATAGGGTTAGTACACAGCAGCCTTAAGAATAGTTCGTGAAATGTAAACCTTATACTTAAAAAAGACAAATAATAGATGGGAAAACTTTCTGATCATGATATAAGCCACTCTTGCCTATATCATAATTTTTTTTTTAGCAAAATAGCAGTGCTTGAGTACTGCGTGGGTATTAAAAGATTCCCCTCTTAACATATAAATGGAAATCAACATTTAATACAAATTCTGGGAATACAGTGGTGCTCACTATATTTTGCATTAAACAACGAGATTTGTGTTCGAATTGTTATCGAGAGCTGCCTTTGTTATCCGCTTGGATCTATCCAAGTAAACAGATTTTATAAAGGCACATAGCAAATCTAAACATCAGTACACACGTTGAAATAGCATGAATACACTCCAAACATAAGCATCAATACATCTTTTCAAATTAAATATAAACTGTATCGTAAAGAAAGTCTTAAAAAATGTTAAATCTGTTTTAAGCTATGGATTTAGAGAATTAATCGATTTAATAATAATACATTTCATGTGTTTTAATCAAATCGATTAATTTTATGATGGTTAAAAAGCAATATAAATGCACAAATATACAAATACAGAGATTTGTTTGTTTTGCTGAGTAACTGTTTCCCTCAGTAAGTGACTTTGAATTCATATAGAGTTTTGTATTTATTTTATTGAACAATATGCAACCAGGCGATATTAAACTCCTATTATAACCCTAGCTGAATATTTGAGCATCCCTCAACTAAATACTCGAAGTTGCCCTAACGGAGTGATATACCAGGAACGGGAAAAAGTCTTATTAAAATGTCCTTTTAGGATTTTAAGTATCATATATCAAAAATTTAACTTAATTAAATAAATGTTTGCCAAGGATCCTATATTAAACAACGGGGATTTTCCTAATTGCACCCCCCCTATACGTAAACAAAGGCAGACTTTTAATTCCTTGTTTTTAAACCTGAGAGAAGTTTTTTAAATGCAGATCGCACGTTTTTTAAAATTACGTAAAAATAAATATTACTTTAAAAAAAATCCTTTTAACTTTTTGGTGATAGACATCAAAAGCACAATATTCTGCAGAAAATTAAATTCTTAACATTTCATTAATCGAGAAACTTCCTTCAAGATTCTACTTTCAAAAAACAGAATTCAAAAATATGCATTTTCTAACTTTGGTTATAAAAGGAGATCGATTGTAATTATTCTACACTACTCGGATAAGGTAGGGGCACGCGTTTTGGGAGTACACGCTACGCTCTTGAAAAATCAACAGTGACGAAATAATCCATAACTTCTTTATTATTATTATTTTTTTTTCTGGCGTGAAAATATTTTCGAAACAATCCTCTATTTCTGTTGAACTCTTCGTTTAAATCCCAACTCTTTTTAGGAAAACTGACTAGGAAACTTCTAGGAAATGCGCTGTTCTGAAAAAAGTAACTTCCGACAACATTAAAGCAATTTTAAAATAATAATTGAGTCATAAATCTAATACTGATTTTTCAGTTTAAAGATGTTTAAAAAACACAAAGTTGCACCTAAAAGCCTGTGGGAATTCTTTTATGTTGTTTAACCTTTTCCTTACGGGGTGGGATAGCATGCATCCCAAGAATACGGGCCCAAGAAAAGGAAAAAATATATACATACATATATATATATATACATACATATACTATATATATATATATATATGTATGTATATATATATATATATATATATATATATATATATATATATATATATATATATATGTATGTATGTATGTATATGTATGTATGTATATGTATGTATATGTATATATATATATATATATATATGTATATATATATATATATATATATATATATATATATATGTATGTATGTATGTATATGTATGTATATATATATATATATATATATATATATATATATATATATATATATATATACAGTCGAACCTCCATATATCGAACTTCCGTATATCGAAATTTTCTATATATCGAACTCTTAGCAAATCTCCATGTTCATTACATAGAAAAATTGTTTCTATATATCGAAAAAATCTCCATATATCGAAATTTTTTCCAAGTCAAATTGGGAGATTTTATTTCACTTTAGAATAGAATCTCCCAATTTTTGGCATTTGAAACAATACGTCGTGGACTTCAATTCGCGGAAAATGTCCCTGATGAAGTTTTTAGTGGAATGAATAAATACGAACATTTCTTCGAACTTTCCGTAAAACTAACTGTTCAGCAAGATATTCGTAGTTTTTTTAAAAGAATGTAACTGTGATCATTGTAACCACTGTCTGCATTATTGTTTTTTTTAAGATATGTAGTAATCAATAAATCTTTCATATTAATTCATTTTTTAGTTATTAACTTTCATTTAATGGGATTCGGATATACATTAGAAATGGAGTTTCGTATACGAAAATTAGCTTCAATTTTTTTTTTAGGAGAATTATGATAAGACTAAGCTCAATTCTGTATATCGAAATTTCTATATATCGAATTTTTTTCGCGCAATTTGCTACTTCGATATATGGAGGTTCGACTGTATATCTTTATATATAAAAGGCAAAGTCTGTGTGTGTGTGACCGAGTTTTTGTCTGCTCGCGGCGCAGCGCAAAGACGGTAGGTCGGACAGTCTTGAGATTCGACACGAAGATGCCTCCCGAGGTCTCATTATGCACCTCGAAGCCCTTTTTTCGATTTTTTAATTAGATTTTCCGTAATTAAATATTTAGTCGCGATTTGGAGCTCCCGGACGAGTAAAAGCCCCGTAAATCCTAACGTATCCGTCCAAGAATTTTTTTTTTCGGACGAGCCTATACGGGAAAGATGACACTATACGGAAATCACAATTAAAATTGTCTGTCTTAATTTATCGATTAATTGTGATTTTTTTTCGATCGCCTGTACGCACCCGTTTTTCGGAAAAAAACGCGATTTTGTCCGTGACCCTTTTTTCCAAATTGTCGAATCGATACGTAAATGTCGTTACATTTTTACGAAATTTTTATCTCAGAGACCCTAGACATCACAGTTTCGAAAGCCAGAACCAAAATTAATTTACAAATTGTAGTTATTTTTTAATAATTTATTTTATGATTCGGAAACTCTTGCGAGAAATCTCATTTTGGAGATTTCGTTCTTCATTTCCGGACGAAGGTAAAATAGGAGAAAAACCAGTTTTTCGACGTCATGCAAGTGTTGGGGCGTTTGTTTTCTATGAGGGATTCGGTGGTTAAAGGAAATCGATTACTATTGCAGTGATAATCGATTAAAAAATCATATTTAGTAATGCCGTAATTTTTTTGGCCAGCACTTAGTTAATATCATATACATTGTGGTGTATTTGTGGAAAAAATCTATGAAGATTTCAAAGAATTTCAGCATGTGGAGGATGTGATATATTCGCTTTCAAGGAAATCAATTACTATTGCAGTGATATTCGATTAGTAATCCTATGTCAAAAATTTTGCCAAAATCTGCCAGAAAGGATTAAATTTATATGGGTAAAATAATGTATCGTGGTGAGGAAAAGGATGACAGCGACGCCCATTAACAAAGGGTTAAGGCTACTAAAAAATTGGTAATTACATTACCCGAGCAACGCCGGGACGGGTACAGCTAGTATATATATAAAGACCCCTTTAATGGCCGCTCTTATAAAGGGGGTAGGTAATTTCTCGTTCTAAAAAGGGAATTGGAAAAATAGGCCCCGTAAGCTAAAGGTTAATCTTATACCTAGACGTGTAATATCAAGAGAAATTAGACAAACAATTTTCTAGGCGGAAAGTAGAACTAATAATACAGTCTGGCGGTAGTGACCTACCGCCCGACTGTTTAACAAAAGCTGGAGATTAAACCACTGAAGCCTGCAAAACCTTTGAATCGGCAGTATCACTTATAACTGACACCACTTACCATGTACTCTAAAAATAAATATTTGTTCATAGCTCAAGGCGCACAAAGAGCACTGTCAGGAGTAACAATTCAAGCCTGCGGCTGGCGCATGCAACACCGTTCGAGGGGCGTATTATATATAACAAAACACTACCCAATGGAGAGGAAATCCAGCGTTTTGACCCACGGCGGGGCGCCTATGCCCCCGAAACTATTGCGCCCCCTCTTGCCGAGAGCCCCTGCTGTGCGTTCACGGGCCCCCTCTGTGGTTGGTTGGCCGCCGTCGATAACTTCTCGTTTCAAGTTCTTTCTCTCTCTCTCTCTTCCCCCATTTCAGTCTTTTTTTCTTCTTTGCTTGGTTTTGTTTACCGGTCTGCGGGGTACACACACGCGGATTGTGTCCACTTTACCACCAGGGTTGCTGGAATAAGAAACGATCCACCGAAAATGTCGAAGGAGAGATAGATTTGAACTTTTTGCACCCAGAAAGTTTGATATTCTAATGAGATGAATTTACTAGCGTACAGTTGCGTCGTTTTTCAACTAATTCCCTTTGTGCTGCAGTAAAACTTCGTTAGTTCAGAGAATATTTAACAAGAAGTAAACTTACGACGTAAAAACTCAATAAGAAGTAAAGAGTGAAAAAGAAAATTATCATTTATAGCTCAGAGCAAGCCCTGATTTTCTATCAGGTCCAGTAGGCCCAGGCCTAGGAGCCCCCCTAAAATTTTTATTTCAAAAGAAGAAAAAAAGAAAAATTCCCAATTCAATTTTTTTAAATTCTACCTTTTTTAATGGCAATTTTTTTTAATATATCCTTTCAAATTTGATTGATTGGTTCATCATATGTATAGTTATATGTATAGTTCATTGTATGTTATAGTCTATATAAGGGATTAATAAGTTTCTCTGGTTGCATTGTATTGGTGTTTTAATGATGAATATGTTGTATTGCTTCTTGTTATTTGATAATGTTCTAGGCTTCTACGCTTCAAATAGCCAATTCTTGGTAAAATGGTACTTTAACAATGATTCATGATTATTTTTTTGTGTGTCAATTTTGGAAATTTTACGTCCTCATTAGTGTTTGGGGACCCCATCCCGAGTTGTGCCTATAGTCAAGAATTTTCTATATCAGGCCCTGGCTCCAAGAAATATCAAATGTTGACGTTTCACTAGACGTCAAACGCTTCACTTGAGTGTAAATGAGCTTGTGGGACAAAATTGATAAAATAACAGATATTTCAAGTACAAGGCTTCATTAAATGAATGAAATAGAAACTTGTTATAATAAATGCAGTTCTCGAAATTTTAAACGTGATAAGTTTCAATTATTTAATGTTCACATTCAGTTCAGAAATATAAAAACCGATTTCATGTATGAAGATAGAAATGTTTTTATATATAACTCTTTCTTGAAATTAATATCCCTGTTGTATTATACATAAGTACTGAAAAAAAACTTCGCCATGTAGAAGTTAATTCATAATATGGGAATTAATTTTTTTGTAGATATCATTAAAATCCAAGGTTTTACAAGAAACTTTCAATTCATAGAAAGCTTTGTTAAATTACAGCTCTTTTTACGGAGGTTGTACCGTAGGTGTGCATATATATATCCACAAAAGACGTTACAAGTAATATATGAATAAAATAGTAGTGGTTTAAATAAGGTATTCAGTACCATTACGACAATTAACTAAAGGGATTCTTTTCAAACAACATGGTCTTAACGGTCATTAATATTGTATATTTTAATGACCGTTTTGTGACCATAAATATTGTATATTTTAAGACGTTGCCAACATGCGCTTAGATTTAAGATGTTAAACTTTCAAAACCTATTCTTTCATTAATGGTATTTTTGGCACTACCAAAGACAACGCATTTGGATGCAAGTAATCCCTTATTTTCTATATTTATTTCAATTTTCTAATATAACCGAATCACAAATGCATACAATTTTAATATTAATATATTCAAATACTTTTCCTTAGACTTATTTTATTTCTATATCCCAAAGTAAAACTTTAAAAAAAATACCGAATGTAATATCTTTCTTTTTTTCCAATTTAAATCCATTAAAATTAGAATTCCCAATTCAAATTGAACTGAAACTGATTGTTCCTCCAACTTTGTATTTAAAAAAATTTAAAAAGTATTCAAACCCTATTTTTTCATATATATTATTTAATTTTAAGAGAATTAATTGCTGTTAATCTTATTTTTAAAAAAGAATAATTGTGTGTAACTGTTTGTGTGCTTATATGCATGTATATATATATATATATATATATATATATATATATCACGTGCAATTTCTTCCTTTTAAGATTTCATTTTGAACTTTTCAATAACTCCTTATAAGATTATTACTCAGTTACATTCAATTCACATGCAAATGAAAAATTAAATACCTTATCTTCATTCAGAATTTTAATAAATTTCCTTGCATTCTTTAATAACTCCTTATGGGATTTGTTGCATAAAACACTCCACATAGAAATTTAATGCTACGGGTAGTTCTGATGTTGTAAGAATCACAATACAGATGACTATAATTGTGTCATGTACCTTTGACTATCCTTTGAAACATAAGACGAATGCTTTCATTACACATATATATCCAAAGATATGAAATGAAAAGTAAATATTCTCTATTCTTGTATTAACAGATGTATTATGTTTTCATTTATTATCTATTCATGTATTATGTTTCCCCCTCATATGTGAGGTTATAATTACACACGATTCTCATTTTGTATATTGTTATCTCTCTGCGATAAGTTCCTCTCAATGTAAATTATCAAGATCTTGAAAAATATTGAAAAATGTTTTATGTGATGCGGCACGAGCTCTAAGAGTGTTTCGTTTACACAAATGCATGGATTTATCGCATTCTTCTAAAGAAAGAAAACAAGGGATAAGGATTTCGTGTGCTAAAAGAGTGAAAAAAAACTATTGGCCAGTTGGTCTAACAGTGCTGATGGGTCTGCTGATGCTATACAAGAGAATGAAACATACTTTCTTTGTAAGCTCATCAGCATCTATGCTAGACTTGGGTGTTTCCCGTTATCTTTTTCCTTCCGAATTTTAAGCTGCCGAGCATGAAGTTAAATCCCCGGGGAAGTTGAAAACTGCACCCCCCCCCCTCGGGAATTTAACTTTGTATTGATCCCATTTTTCATGCCCTCGTCCTTTTAAAATATTAACAAACCTGGCTATTGACTCCATTCATTTCCTCCGTAAGCTTCATCAAATCTACTTAACCCTTGAACGGGCGGGCCAATTTTTGGAACACCAGCAGGCGCGCGTTGCACAAAGTGCAACATATCTTTCAACCTTGATTATTCCTTTTATAATAAACATTTTTATCAAATTGAAAATGATAATTCTGCGTTTTATGACAAGATATAAAATGTTGATAATATTGAGATATATTTATAATTAAAGGCCAAATTATGCAGATACAATCGCCTTATTTCAAAACTGTCTGGTTTAATGCATCTAAGGACAACTTGCGAATCGATTTCTATTACGTCCAAAAACCTAAAAAACAAGGATATTGTCCATATTCGTTATATTCGGAATACCGTTGTAATAGCTTCACATTTGATCTATTACATCAACTCATAATTTTGTCGTATTGCAATCCAGTATAATCGCTGGTTTACCACTGTTAAATCACGACTAACAATGAATGGAAAGGAATACAAGGGTCAGACGTGCATTAGAAAGGATGTAGCTATAAATAGAAACTGGTCAGAACATTCAAACCTTACTTCTAAAAACAAACCATTCAAAATTACGAAAATGTTGCACTTTATACACGGGTGCTCCCGCTAAAGGGTTAAACTTTCCTAGAGGGTTGGCGACCATGTATACGTCCTTTCAACTGTTTTGAAGACTAGAGGATCTTTGCGTGCGATAAAAGAACTTGGGTGAAAATTTCAAATCAAAAGACAAAATGACGAGCGTTTGTGCTTGAATGGGTCTACAACGTCTTCTACCGGACCCAGCAGTGCCCCATGGTTTTTGCCCACTCTTACGTTTTTGCTTCAACGGCGTTTTGCTTTCCTCATAAAAATAAATGTCAGTTCTGAACCATTCTTGACACTTTACCTTATGCCGCTGACTGATGGATGTCTGGAAATACACGAGAATATAATTTTCCTGCCTTCGAGAAATGCCCACTAAAAAAAGAGAAGACTGATATTTTTTTTTTTTCGGTTTGAAGCTTGTTTTTAGAGGATAAAGATGCTATTGTAAATAACCGGAAGGTAAAATGACAGGTTTCTGAAGATCAGAAGGGCCGACGGAAAACTGCTTCTTTCAAGCACCATGAGAGAGAAGACGGGAGGATGAATATATTATTATTATTTTGTTTTTATTTGACTGTTTGAATGCAGGGGAATATGCTTAAATAAATGCGCAATTACCCTAAATAACAGTACCCTTCTCAGATATTACAGGTAATATGTTACAGTTAGGATGATATGTAAATGTGCCTAAAAAAAGAAGTTTCTGGAAAGTAAACAGATCTGTTTCAGGAAGAGAATATTTAAGTGACGTTCATCAAGAGTCTAGACTATTGTCGTTTGAAGAAAATTATTTTTACTAAAGCCCCTACGGAGTCTTTCTTTATTGATTTATCTTATCGTCTAAAATATCAATTTAATTAGCTCGTTTTTTACTGCCTATTCAAGAATGAAATTTACAGCTTTTGAATTGAAATTTTGATTGAAATGGGGACCTAATTTTATTATTTACAAATTATACAATTAAAAATAGTTTTAATTTTTTTACCTCACATTTTAGAAAATTACGTTTGGATTACCTTTTAGCTTTGCAAATGAATGGGACAAAATCATTAATATAATTGTACCAGACAATTGTATAGAAATATGTACTGTATCTAAAAATCAAACTTAAATTTAGAGGCATTTTAAAAATTTAACAATCCTTTATAGAAATTTAAACTGAATATTTTATTAAAGTGCCATTTGAAATTTAATATTAAAATAACTGGAATTTAATACAATATTATAAATACCACTCAGTTTGAGAAATACGCCATTCCACAAAGCGAATCAAATATATATGGGCTAAGGGCCCTCGAAATATTTTGATGTTTTGCGATATGTTACAAGCACTGAATACAAATAAAATCTGGTTTTAACGTAACTTTTGAAAATATTTAAATTATGAAAAAATTAGCAGTAAAAATTTTCTAAAATGTTATTAGAGCGTAGATTTGGTATTAAGTTTTTTTGATGCGAACATTTTTTATTTAAAAGCCTGCAAATTAAATAAGACTTTAGAACCCATAGCTTGAAATCATTCTTAATGTTGTCATGTTGTCAATTGTGTTAACTCATGCATGCACGTGAGTTGAAATAGACACACACACACACACATATATATATATATATATATATATATATATATATATATATGCATGCTCGTTTAATGTTCTTAGACAAAAAAAAAATTGTGAAAATGTGTCGTCAGACTGCGTTCTGAATGTTTGTCTAGTCACATATATTTGTCCAGAAATGAGTTTACTCTATGTGTCTGTCCCAGTGGTAATGGAAATATGTAGATTATATGCAGATCAGCCGCGTATTGTTTTGGAAAAATTCAAACAATCTAATTTAATGAGACGCGATATTTTTATTTATTTATTTACAGGAATGACGTATTAAACAAGTTAGCTCTAACGTGCTTTTAGTTAGGAATTTCGAAATATAGATAGAAGGAAGAGAGTTTATAACAGCAAAGACAGAGCCATTTTAAATGGATTCCATCATAGAGATCTGTATTTTCTAAACCAGAAAAGAACTTCTACTAGGCTGTTGGAAAAGTGCTAGAGTAATTTCCCATTCTGGTGATGCTCTTTTTAATTTCATTCTATATCAGCATATACAATGCAACAGCTTAAAAATTTATATCAGCATTTTTTTTTTGCTAATTTCTAATTTGCATGTACATTAGAACTATGTAAAGGTGACGAAGAAGAAAGAAACCCCACAGAAATTCTACTGATATTATGACAGCAGCTTTACAGGATAAGATCCGAAGATCAAAAGATTTATACCTCTAGCTACCATTTAGTGGCAACCGATTATATGCCATGAGAGTTAATGGATCGTTATGCAACTATATGATAAAATTTAAAGCGAAAATTTACAATAATCGAGAGATAATGAACATAAATAAGTGTACGTTGATATCTTGTGTCAGTTGATATCTTGGGGCCAAAAAAGTAAACAGGGAGTATAAAAGGAAAGTCATTCAAAATATATGAATACCTCACATCCATAGGCGTTGCGTGCTTCTAACTTTTTTTTTTTTTTTTTTTTGGGGGGGGGGGACGAATTCAATTCAGTTAGGGCCCTCCTCAGCACACTGACTGCTGAACGGTCCTTAAAATATGAAATATGATTTTTTTAAATTGAATAACAATAGAATTGATGTTTGAGTAGAATTCAAAAGTTATACAATGGGAAAAATAAATATAATATAGATAAAATGAGAAAAAAATATAGCATAGAAATTTTGTTATGGATCATATCATTGTTAAAAACTATGTTAAGGTTAAAGGCATAATCAGAATCTTCAGTTTCACAGTTTTAAAAAGCGGGAAAAAACCAACTTTCTTAAAAGTTTTCTACAATTTTCCGATTTAAACTGAATTTTTATTAACGTTTTAATATATTTCAAGTTAAGTTGGGGGGGGGGGCGACGCTACGCTTATGCTCACATCACAGGGGTAGTAGCTTTATATTAAGAGGAACTATAAGTCCAAAACATGAACACACAGCTTCTTAATAACCACAATAAAGATAAAAGGGGACGACAGTTAGTTTTGAACTAATTAACAGTTCGTCTGGAAGATAAGGTCTTTATAGACAATTCACAAATGATTGTGGGAATTGAGGGTTTTAAGAAGCACTGTGTTCCTGTTTTACAGAAAAGTGTTGGCTCTGGAGTTAAACCGTTCTGTGCATTAAGCTGATTTTTTTTATATTTTAATTTCTTTTGATTTTTCTAAAGATGTGTACATTGTTCAAGTACTGTCCCGTTCCCAGATACTGATGTGTATAATTCGTGTGCAAAATCTACGCTGTATAGCTACAGAATAATACTCAGGAACGACTAGTCATGTAACGTTAAAAATCATATCGGAATAACTTTTTTGGATATCAATTTTTTTTTAAAGAAAAGAAGCTAGGGCCGAAATTTTTTTACAACCACATTCGCTAGTGGGTGTTAAAACGCCATTATGATAAACAGAAGTTAATTCATTCACGAGAAATAAAAACTTATTTAAGCATTCATTATCTCAAATTACTTTTTATCGCGCCGGGGAGATTTAAATAAGATATGTTAATGCTCGTAATCATTAGATTACCCTTTCTGGTGCACGGAAATTATTTATAAGGGTTTCATTTAGAATAGCTCATGTTTTTTATATAATAATGTAGAAGTTTATTAGGGCACTCTCTTTATATAAACATTTACGATTCTAACCAAAAATTTATTTCATAATATTAGAGTATTGGAAACGCAAAATATGATTAATTTGCAATTCATTTATATATTTTAGTTAGTTTATAGTAAATTACGTAAAATATTCAAAGTAAAAAATCGAGAAACTGTCGTTATAAATGATTTTAAAAAACATAGCTACCCAGTAATAGAATAATTTTTAACAGTTTTATAGTGTCTACATAATATATATATATATATATATATATATATATATATATATATATATATATATATATATATATATATATATATATATAAGAAATAGTTGAAAGAGAAAACCAATGTATATATATAATGAACTGTGAGACCTTTTACATTTCTTTCATTATTAAGGAATGGATATGATAATTATGAATTATAGTATTTTTCAGTGACATCAAATTATGTACAGTAGTATGATACTTTTTTTTTTCAATGTGGAGGGACTTGTCGCGAAGACATTCGCCTATCATTCACCTCAGTTTTGCTAGCCACTTTTATTATGGGGGCGCCATATAGGCGGACCAGCATTGCCCCCTGTGAAGGGACGACACAAACGGAGGCATTTTAGTGGCGCTTCGCCAGGATTCGATCCGAGCACCCTCAGCACCGAAAACCAGCGCGCTGTACCACAATTCATACCTGAGATACTGTATTTGCCACTGTATCATACCTGGGAGTTCAGTAGTATGATAACAGTGGCAAATATATACAGCGGCATACATAAATTCCCTATTTTTTACTTATACCAAACTATTTATCCTTGTTCTCAATGGCAACAAAAGTATGTTTATGGCGATTCCTGCAGACATTTTCTAGTTTCTGTAGTTTAGTGAGCGAATTAAATTTTTTACATATTCCCTAAAACGGAAACGGAGAGCCATTATATGTGTTAACCAACGCATTTATATAAATATATATAAGGAATTCCTCTGGACGATACTATAGCGATATTCGGAAACACCAGTATAAAAATTTTCGGCTGGCGAGTGCATATTGAGCTGAAAAGTTGTAATCAGTCTTGAGCAGCATCAAATCCAGTCAAACTCTTCAATTGATGGGACTAATACGTTTATTACTTTTACACATTATCTGCACTACTGATACTTATTTGGGGAACATTTAAAAGAGTATAAAGAGGAAAAGTTATTTACAGATCTACAGCGAATATAGGAGAGAGTTCTTAGCGTCCTGTTTACTCCATATCTAAACGCTAAGACCCCGCAGTTCGATTCTCCCCCCAGCGCAAAGGAAAATTAGTTTCGTTTGTCCTCGTGATCAAATATGGTGCAATATGCCCAGCGACAGCCAGGCACAACACATGAAAAAAGAAGTAGATACATAAGGGGAAAGACAATATTAAAAGTGGAGAAATATTGGAATAGAATTGATAACTGTAGGGTCGTTATTATGTAGAGTCGAACCCCGGTACAGCGAATCCGGTATATAAGGAACGAAAATTTTGGTCCCGTCGTTTTCCTATTATACGAAATTTAATTAGTATTGTGTCAGTGTCGTGAACCCTCTTTCTTTCACCGAGGTTCACTTAGGTTCTTTTCTATGGCATAGGGACAAATGAGGTAGTGCAATAACGAGTACAAGACGAACATAAATTTATTTACAGTTGAAACATTAATATAACAATTGAAGAAAACTCTGAGCATGAGGTGGGCAAGTCTACAGCACCTTGCCAGACCCCGACTCCTACTACTACACTCTAATCTAGTTACAGATTAACTTTGTTCTACTTACAGAACTAATTATTTCACTGGAGGCGAGACGAGCCTGCTTTATCTAGCCAGGCCTCCTTAAAACTACTCTCAGAGATTCTCTCTCTCTGTCTCAATTCTAATTAACGAATAATTAACTCACCAGAGGTGAGACGAGCCTGCATACATCTCGCCAGACCTCCGATCCCTACCAGAGACGCTCTCCTTCTGTTACTTTCTTACTTACTGACTCCCCGTGATCCCAAGCACCCTCTTGGGTTCAACGCCCCCGCAGCCAATCCTCTGATTGACAGAGGGGTGGGGAATCACAGGGTACAACATTTTCCCTTTATCTAGCGCTCGTTTTCAAACATTTCACTACAGTCAGCTTAATGTAACCGACTTTAGTCGATTCAATTCATTAATTATCATTTTTAATAGATTTAATCATTTTTTAATATATCATTATTGAATACACATTGCAACTAATGAGTTATACATTTTGTGAACTCTAGCATTTTTCTTAACGGTTCGGATACAGTGAACCACCGGATACAGCAAACAAAACCTTTGGTCTCTTGAAGTTCGTTATAACGGAGTTCGACTGTGTGTATATATATACATATATATATATGTATATATATATATATATATATATATATATATATATATATATATATATATATATATATATATATGGCGACTTACGGATCGTCAGGCCCGAGTCTACCAGCCCCCGAACAGGTGCTCCTCCAACAGAGCCTACATGGGTGTGGAAATTTTTTTTTGGAGTACATTAACTCAACAAAAATAAACGTGAGTTCTGCGGTAAATTTTTAAAAAGATACGGCTTAACCCCAGCTGTTGGTAGAAATTTTAAATCGCATTTTCAGCGGAGCAAAAAAAAAAAAAAGTAAAAACGCGTTCAAGAAAATGGAGTTCGTTAAAAAATAGGTAAATTACTTCAGTTCTAAGACCAAAAACTTCAGCTATTTCTTCCGCTCTCCGAACTACATTTCTTTAAATATACGAATGTCTGTGCAACAATGTTTTCAAACTCGAACAAAAAGAATATTAAGACCAACAAGGCTGGAAAAAAAGCAGCAGGTACCAGACTACAGAGGAAGTGCTAAGAACTGTAAGATTTTTGAGCACGGTAAAAAGCAATTAATATTCATTGCACTTAATCACGCGAAATCACGTGATTAGTGTCATTTTCGAAACCGCAGAGGCAACAAGAACTGCTTTAGTTTGAGTTAATTCAATTTATTCCTTTCTCTCTATTTTTTTCTTTTTAATTTTATTATTAGAATACTTTTGCAAACATCACGAGCTGCCAATGAAAATTTACAGTAGTAATGTTCAGGATGTAAAAATGCATAATATTGCGTAATGAAGTCTGGTTTTCTGTTTTAGAGTGGACTCCATTGCCGTTGCAACGCCTCGTTTTGAGTGGTGTGCGTAAATTAAATAAATGCATTAGGTACGTAAATTATTATGAACACGTTAAGATTCGCTATATTAATGTAATACTATAGGCATATTTTCACCTGAAATCAAAGAAGAATTTTAGCATCGATAGCGCATTGTAGATTTGATTGCTAAAAGACTTAAATGCTTTGAACTCCACAGAAGAACTGTTCATAGCTATCGCTTTTCATAGGCAGAGACTTAATGTGATTTGAAAGAATACTTTTGAATGAACAATATTCGGCCTGGCAGCGGGAATAAGGTGACACCTGTAGATAGACATAGAAGCAGAACGTTCAACTAGTGCAGACTGGCCAACTAAAATATTTAAATATAACGATTTTTAGCATTTACTATTATGACTCATAAAATTTAAATAAATTTATACTCTACATCTATGTAGAGTAAATACTGTTTTTAGGATCGGGCTTGAACATGAGTCTTTTTTGCTCTAACGCAATATTCTACCAACATCTGGTTATGTGGTGAATTTTCACGTTTCGAAATAGTTTTCTTCCCCATTTATAAAGTAGGATTAGGTTCCTCCATAATGGTCCTGCGGAAAGTAAAATTTCAGACGCTAAAACTGCCCATCCATCCGTCGTAGCAAGTTAAAATTTTGGCAGCACTCCAAACCCAGTCTATCTCTTGGACAAGTTAAACAGAAAAGTACCAACATGCTTCAAAATTTTGACATACAAATATGTATATATATACAAACGTACACACACACACACACACACACATATATATATATATATAAATATATATATATATATCTATATCTATATCTATATCTCTCTCTACATATATATGTATATATACATATAAAAGAGGTAAGCAACGATAAGTAACCCTACGTTAATAACCCGCGGTAGTTTCGTTAGAAGAGACTACCTGAAAATTTTTTTAGACCAACGATGCAGAATGCTGACCTGTATATATACATTTTTGCTTTTACTCTAGTCCTTCCTTTATGTATGTTTTATTATTTAACAATGTAAATCTGTTTACTCTGCAAATATTTCTCCCGTGCCACCTATTGATCCTTTATTGTTCTTTACAATGTGCCAGTTGTTGGATGCCTACATTAGTACCACTTTTGTCAGCATCAGGCCACCTGTTTTCTACCCGCTAAATTATGCTGCCGGAGCTCCAAGCTCATTTTTCGAAATTCATTTCTCTCACTATTTCTGCATATCTGCTCAAATGTCAATCTACCTATCTATATCCGCAACTATTCGAGTATCGCAAAAGAGTAACGTTTCAAGTAAAATACAAATTGCATGTACGTAAAGATGCCAACTTTGCTCGAAATAAAACATTGTTTTATATTTATTTTGAGAAGACCCCGAAGTCACTTTTTTATAGGACATTTATTTCGAATAATTCATTTTATTGAGCACTGTTTGTATATTATCCGGGTTTTCCTTTTTAGAGATTAATCCGTTCATTAATCAACCTAGACCGTTGAGATTTGTGCTTATAGTATAACAGTAAACCCATACCTCACTTTACGGCCTAGATACATTCCGGAAAAGTTGGCTGTAAAGTGAAAAGCCGTATAACGAATCAATTATTTTGATACAAACCCATTCAAATTTAATTGGATCTGTTCCATTTTTTTTGTAAATAATATAGTTTTTAGCTCATAAAGTATTTTATTCTTTTATTTCCTACAAAAATGCTTACATAATAATAAAAGTACAAAACAATGTAATAATAAACATATAAACAAAAAAAATAAACATATAAACAAAAAAAGAAATCATATGCACATAAGTATACATATAATAAAAAACATAAAATAAAATGTTTAAAAACTGTTTTAATGTGATGACGAACATCAATTTGTAGAATCACTAAGCTATAATATGCTGCCATCATCCCTTTCCTCTGTTGTCGCCGTATAACGAAACATTGTGGGCCGTAAATCGAAAAAGTGTCATAATTAAAAAAGGCTGTTATAGCGAAATTCCGTATAAAGAGCGGCCGTATAGCGAGGTATAAGTGTATAACACCACATTTAAACTTTTTTACAGCTATATTGAAAAGTTATGGAGGTATATATATATATATATATATATATATATATATATATATATATATATATATATATATATATATATATATATATATATATATACTATATATATATATATATATATATATATATATATATATATATATATATATATAGTGTGTGTGTAAGTAAGTAAGTGTAATCGGCAGATTTCTCTACGAATAAATTATGATTAAAATTTCTTGTGTTCCTGGTTCCATTCCGTAAGCAATATACTCAGGCAAACGCCAGTACCTAATCTACCAGTTTTCCTCTTCACCAAAAACCCACGCCAAGAGAACCCCCAGAAAATTTAAGCCAACAAACTCGACCCCGCCTGACCCTTCTGCATAAATCTTATCCGAACAGATATATTCCTGGCAATATACATACCGAAAGCCGCACGGGAGCTCAGCCAGTGACACGTTACCGCTTGTAGCCGCTAAAAATATGAGTCTAGAGTTGCCTCCGCGCGAACTGTCCTCCTAATTTAAGTCTTTACCACCCTTGTCGCTGCAGAGCCGTGTTGTTTGAACAAGTACTATATACGGCAATGGGATACTCCTCACTAATTTTGGGGAACAAGCCATCTGTCTTTGCGTTGCCATGTAGGAGGTGTGTGTATGAAATAATATGTTAAGGCCTGGATTTGAATAGAATTATTGTTGAAAGGGAAGTGATTATTAAGTTTTGTCTTCATAGGCATAAAAGTTTCTTTTCAACACATTCAAACAGCTATTTCTGGCTAATTTTGATATATATATATATATATATATATATATATATATATATATATATATATAGAGAGAGAGAGAGAGAGATAGATAGGATAAATAGATAGATAGATAGATAGATATCTGTGGCTTGGTACAAAAAGTACCTAAGTCAGTTTTTTCCAACATGACTTTGTTTGTTTATGTTTCTTTAAACTATATCATTTTCAGTGTAAGAAGTACCCAAGTCTGTACAATGGTTTAGAAACACTTTTAAAGCATCGGGCAGACTTGGGTACTACTTACATTGAAAATAATATATTTTAAAGAGACATAAGCAAAACAAGTCATCTTGGAAGTCATCTTGCATTTCCAAGTCATCTTGGAAAAAACCGACTTAGGCACTCCTTGTACCAAGCCACAGATATATATATATATATATATATATATATATATATATATATATATATATATATATATATATATATATATAGATATACATATATATATATATACATATATATATATATATATATATATATATATATATATATATATATATATATATATATATAGATATATAGATATATATATATATATATATATATATATATATATATAAATATATACGTATGTATGTATGTATATTTGTATGTATATACACCCAGTTTCTCACAGATATTGAGAACGTATTAGTTGAACTATTGAGGACTATTTCGCAGTCTTCTCGAGTAATTTCATTTCAAATTAAAATAATAAATGCTTTTATGCTCTGGAATTTTATGTTATGGAGACAGATAGGTTAAAAAGGGACTAATGATGATATTCTTATACAATTGGAAAAATTTCAAACAAATTCCTTAAAACCCTGAAAACACTTATTTAAATGAGCGAGAGTTATAATATGACTTTAGCACGCTATATTCTTTCTTAATAGATATATTTTAGAGGTGCTGTTCTTTTATAAGGTTCTTTGGAAACAATAATGTTACAAGGTTCTTTCTTAAATAACGTCCTTTGGACACAGTACGTTTGAGAAACAATTTGGTAACATTTTTTGACATTTAACGACATTTGTGACTATTTTTATTTTAAGAACATATCTTCGAGAAATATTATCTTATGCTCTGTGTTGCGTTAAGTCATGTCTGAACGTATTTAATATTAGAGAACCCATCAAAAACAACAAAAATATTACAAGCAGTTCACCGATGTGTTGAACATCGTCACACTTGTCAGTTGCAGCTTGTTTCAAATGGGAGACAATGATTGAAGTTTATCGGCTAAATTTGCGTAATTCTTACTAAAGACACAGATTAACTGTTGATTACAAGTGTACCGAGAGAAAGTGTTTACAAACAATCAAGCGCATCGCTAATAATTTAGCCCCGGATGAAAGCGCTTCTCTGAATCCAATTGATGCTAACCTCTTCTAAAAAGACCCTCTAGAAAGGTTCATTGTTTGAATTTAACAATGATCAAACATGAGCACAACGCATTGGGAAAAGAAAATTGCCGATGATAAGCCTCCTCTCGAAAAAGAAGATCCATTCTTCACAGCATAATGGTTGCCGCTAAGGTGTTTACAATGGACTCCGCATCAACAATAATTTTAAGCAAACAAACTTCCCTGTTTACGTTCGCCGAACGAATAAACGCGTCTGGCACCACGAACAAAAATCCGGAAGAACATTTCGCTGTTTGACTTTCCGATTAAAAGCAAGAAGAAATATATCTCACCGGTAAATACTGACTTCGCATAAATTGTGAAATCTTGAATATTCCTGCAAGAGCGGGCGGCTCGCTCTGAAAATCAGGTTGCGAAAGGCCTATTCATCCGATGCCACTGCGCACGCTGTTTGTTTTAAAGATCCGAAATTATTTTTTAACGAACAAAACCTGCAGCATAACCGGATATTTGTTAATGGTTGTTTAACTTACACTTAACAAGGACAATCTTCCCCATTTATAATAATTTTTTTACGACATCGCTGCGGGCTCGTATATTCTGGAACATCTGTTAAAGTAATTGTCAGGCATACTTGAGGCTCAAGGGGGGAAAAAATGAAAAATGATGAGTTAAACGACGAAAACTGATCCTTGAAGAAAGTTATTGTGTTCCCCGCGAGTATGTACATTTAATTCCCCCACATTGTTTGGACTATAATACTGGGAGACTGTAGCGGGTGTCCCTACAAACTTTTAATCTGCTTTTAAAGTTGTTTCAAAGAGAGAGAGAGTTCAATATATTTAACCATGCACGCATTATAGATGCTTCCTAATACAACACCCCCTTTTTTTTCTTACTAATGCATCCAACGTATAACCTAAGTAAATAAATTTGGAATTGGAAATTGATTTACAAAATAGCTATTCAAGCACATAACTGAAGTATAGGCAATAACTATCCAGTAATAAGGAGAATCTCCAGAGACAGGAATTTTTACCTTAGGCGCATTTATTTAAGAAACATATAGTATCATTCTCCAAATGAACACTTATCCTCTCTGTACTCGGGATTATTTACACTGTCATTCAAAAAATAAATTCACGTGTTCAATTCAGAGGGTAATTTTTTTTAAAATCAAAAGCAAACTTTATTTAATTCTCTATTCAAAAATATCATGAAATTAGAATTTTATAAGTTATACACATTTTAATGCTAGTCTCTTTGCCGACGTTTTATGTCCTATTTTGGAAACTTGCGCTAGGGATACGCAATTTTAGTATTTGCGAAATAGATGCGAATAAATGTGAAATTTGCCGATATGAGCGAATAAATGCGAAAATTATTTTTCTACTTCTTTTCGGCAAAAAATTGGGGATAAACGGATTTTTAAGCAAAAATTGGTAATAATAGTAATAATTTATTAACACAATTGCTTAACTAGGACCTCCACGGTCTTTAACTGAGAGATCTTCCTCTCGAAATTTACTTAATACTTATTGCTAGAGACTTAAGGAAGAGAATGTGAAGACTACTACAATGTTAGCTTTTAACTAAGAATTTTGATACTTACCTAAGCAAGTAAGTAAAATAGTGATTGTTTAATAAATGCAAAATTTTTGGATTTATATATATGTATATATTCCGAATAAATGCGAAATTTTATCAATTGTAATTTTTTTTGTGAAATTTCGAAATTTTTTATGCGAAATTTACGTACCCCTACCTTGCGCCATTAAACCTCAACCAACCAACTTCTTCATTCTCTTTAAACTGCAATCGGCTTCAGGAATAATCATGGCATTACAATTGCCATGATTCTTCCTGAGGCAATATTTTAGTATTATAATATAATATGAAGAGAATTTAGATGGCACTGGGGAAAAGGTCAATGAAAAATACAATGCTTCACATTACAGGGATAGCTCATTTGGCACCAAACCGGCCGCAAGGTTTGGTGACCTGGGGTCACGACCTGGAAGGAGACTACGGGAATGAAATTACACTAAAAATAAGCTAACTAGTTAGCCACTAAACATAAGATAATAGCTACATAGCCTCTACTCATCTAGTCAACACAGAGGTGCAACAACTTAGGACGGGGGAGAGGAGGCATCCCCTAGGAGCCCAAAATTGATAGTATTAATAAGGTTAGTTTCCGTAAGGCCCCCAGAAATGAATATCCCTCTCTCAGAAACCTTATTCCTCTTAGAAAGAGATTCGGGTCTCACCGCCAAGTCACTAAGTAACTATGTACATATTTATATTACATCTGTCTCAGGTAGCACGAATAAAAAATTTTTCTCTCACGCAGGTAAGTTTTCTAATCTCTAAGTAGGTTCGTAAGTCATTCAAGTCACAATTTTTTCGATTAGTATACTCTTCAAAGTCCTTATAGATGTTGAAAATCCTCATAATTATCCATTCTAAAATTTATAAAATTAAAAAATGATAGAATTATAATAATAAGTGTTCGAGGGCCAATGGCATTATGTTCATCTTTATTGGTTAAGTATCGTTCTGTTTGGAAAGATCTGTGGGACTATTGATATAAATGCGATTTGAAGTTTTAAATATCATATTACTAGTATTTTTATGTTTCTGATTTAAAACTTTAGAATGTATCACTGAAATTTCAGGTACCGTACAAAAAGACATATCCTCATACAGCAAAAGGGTTATACATTACACTCCAAAAGTTTCCTTTAACTAGTTTTTTCCCCCCTCTTTTTTCTTGTTGCACTGAAATGCATTGTGTATAGGACAACTTAAGTTTCATTCACTGCTCGAGATATCGTTAGAAACATATTCATTGAACTGTTGATGAGTTACAAACATTCAATATCCCCCACCTCCACCCCCACCGTAGCGTACAAGTGCGTCCGGATCAACGCACGTGTGCCGTTTCATTCATAACTTTTCAGCCTCCCGACTTTCTCATGTGTTGAGTTTCCGGGGCACCATTAACGAACTCCGTACCCTCCAAAGGACGTGTCACTTGTTGTCGGCAGTCAGTCAAAACTTTTCAGGTTCTCCAGATGACGCCACTCAAAGGCATGTGGGCGTGGCAACCACCCCTCCTCCCACTCAATGACATCGCAGATGGTTAGCTCTCCGAACAGACCAGCAACACGTGAGATGCCACTCTTCCGTCACCTTTTGTCATCACGCGTGTTTGCTGACGGGGAGGATGGAAGAGCGGGCTCAAGTTTGACCAGGCAATGTTGGCAATGCAAACAGGATTCCTCTTGAGGAATCGTACCGACACGAGACTTCTGTAAAAATAGAATGCTGGACTCACCAGATATGGTTTTTACTGTTCTTTACGGATGAGGTTGAAAGTGGAACTTACGCGTTTTAGGATATTTCTTCACACACATTAAGAAATGATTTTCGATCATTAAATTTCCATCTTTCTTTTTTTCAGCCTAAGTTCATACTATGTAAATATTGTCATACAAAGGTTTAAAAATAGTACTATAACTGTGGATAATTTCTTACTTCTATCACGTAAATTGGCACTACTCAGCCAAAACTTCTCAGAAAAACCATCTTAACGCAAAGGGGAGTGATAAAAATCCCTCGTTCCATATCCCACTTATTGGGAACTAATAGTCGAGTGGTTTGAGTTACACGTGTGCGGGGGTTCTGTGGCTTATGGTGGGCTTATGGTAAGTTCTGTGGCTCTATGTGGCCCAAGGTATGAGTTTGACACCTGCAGCTGTGGTGGGGAACGTGCCTGGTTTTCTGTGGTTTTCCTAGCTAATTACTCTCATCATAGCCTGCAATGCTTTACATGTACTTTAATCATTTAATTTTTTCACTAAGGGATATCGGATCCGGGCAGAGGGCTAAAAGTTCCGGAATTACTGATTCTATCTACTTATCTTTATGCACTTTCATTTTTCGGGGTTTGTTTGGGTTAGGTGCCATTCAAAAGCATAGATGAATTTAGAGAGATTTTACACTGCACATAACTACATTGCTTACAAATAATCCAGAGTACAAATAAGGAAGAAAAAAAGAATCTGTACATGCTTGATGCTTTACAAATCAGGATATATATGGTAAGATATTTGTAGTAAACTTATGTCAGAAATCATATATCTCTTCACAAACATCCTGAGCAAATATCCATTTGAAGACAAGCAACTTTTACAAATTTTTATATTTATATTTCTGATTGAATATTTAACATTTTTGTTGTTCAACACATATTTAATAAACTTAATCCCTTTTAAACTGCCTGCAAGAAAATCTGACAAAACAACTTGATATTGTAAAATCTGTTAGGCTTGTAAAAAGCGACATTATTTTAAGTTAGTATAGATAGGGATGAGTTCCTTATAAAACAAATATTGTTTCGTTTTAAACATATTCATGAAGCATAACCAGTGATACTCTCTTCCAGTCATTTTAATTCGTAAATAAAATACAAATAACAGCCAATTTCAAAGTGCTTTTTTAAAGCATAAATGACAAAGTTTTTTTGAAATGAAGGGAATGTTCCCGTAATAATAGTATACGTCCTTGAAAACTAAAATTTCATCTTCACTTAATTTATAAAAATATCAATATATGTGCATTTAAAATTAAAGGAAGATGAAACTGAAGACTGCTGACTGAAGACTATGATGGACTAGCCTCTATTACCCGAGAGCAGAAAAATGCCTTTTTAGAACTAAATCGCATGTCTGATCGGTGATTAAATATGAGTCTACCTTTGTAAGCTAAAATGAACATAAAAAATATTTCTTCCAATGTTTATAGTCATTAGTCAATTTCACCTCATAACAGCTATCTTAGATAATCATTACCCTTAAATCATTGATAAGTAAATCTGTATAATCAGTCGCTGGCTTCAGGGGTGGACATCCATGAAGGGGAGCTAAAAAAAAGAGTTGAAGTAAAATGTAATTGAAGAGGTTTTCGATCTCCTGCCTCATCACAGATTCAAAAATTCCTCTCCTATAAATTGTCAAAACCCTTCAATGAGGAATTATTGTCTGATTATTCCCTTTTATTCTGATTAATCCCTATTTAAGGGAATAATAATAAGGGAGTAATTAGTAAACAAAAGAAAAATCTCAGATTGAGTTCATCTATATGAATTTTGATTACCTTTTGACTTGATCTACCTGAGAACAGGACTTCCGAGTATACTAGAGCCCACTAGAGCGTGAATTAACAATTCTGTCTTTAAATACAGAAAGGTCGGGCTCAGTCCGTACCACTTCTAGTGATCATCCATAAAATCACCATTCCTTATCTGTAAGTTATGAATTGCATTCTACCTTTTTTTTGCGAATTAATTCTATCACTGGATTTCTTTCCCATACAGTTTTTCGGCGAATAATAGTCCTTAAAAAAATGCTTTTCATGTGAAAGACATTTTCAGAGATATATCATTTTTAAAAATCATTTCAGATTTGTAATTCAAATGAATAGCTGGTTAGGAATGAGGGTGCATTAATGTAAAGTAAATAAATAAATAAATGTATACTTCTTTCAAGTACTTAATTATTAAAAGGGAGATTTTCTCTTTGGAGGGCTTCAAAAGTGTGTGCCTCGGTGCCGAATGAATCAATTTTTTTTTTTTTTTGAAAAGACTTTACGTGACGAGTTAGATGATCAATTTGCGCCAAGTTTTAAGAAGGTTGAGAAAAAAAATTTCGTCTTCGTACGTGAATACTTACACATACGGTACAATGGTTTTGAAAACCCTACCAGATGACTATAATTTCACAATATAGATCTGAAGAAATGTGTAGAAACTTCAGTCTTATGTAAAGGTTTTGGAATTCAAGACAGATAAAAAGCATTACTTTTGAGAGGAAAATTCCGTAATACTGATTAATTCTTTGACATGCTGTATTAAGTGTTGTTTCTTAGGAAATTCGGGGACAGCCAATTCATCGACAGTAAGATTCCGCCGTGAACAGTAAGGCGGTTGTAAGCTATTTGAAAAAAAAGCTAGGAAAAAAACGGGAAAAATAAATAGCTGTTTTTTCAAGATAGAACAATCTATCATTTTATACCATGAACTATTATTTCCATCTCTAAAAAGCGTTTTCCGTGACAAAAATAAAACTTTATATTTACTGTTCTTACGCTTTATTCGCGCGAGTTAAGAAAATCGCGAACTGACATTTTAGACGAGGGGTTATGATAAACTCCGAATTCTTGACACCTTGGAGCCAAGCATGAGTCGACAGGGAGGTCGGAGTTCATCCACAACTGTAACCCCTCACTTCCTCTGCTGTTCGAAGTCCTTTCCTGAGGAAAGTCATTGATAAATTGTCTTGGAGCACAACAGCAAAGAAAAAGAAACTTGTGAATGAGCGTAAAAGCAGACAGTCGAGTATGATGCAACGCAATATACAATCTTCCCTGACATGAACAAGACCTGCATGACAAATGAATACGAGGCTAATAAAAGACCCTTCCCCGAACCAAACTGGTATTCACGCTTCCTCCTCAGATATATCTACTTTTTTTTTCTGTCTTTGTTTTCGTATTATTATTTGCTTTCGCAGATCAATCAGCATATGGAACGGTCTATAAAAGAAGGCAAAATAGCTTTCTTTCAAAAGCTCTAAATGATCATAAATTTCATGTTACACACGCACCAAGGTTAGATAGTTTACGCCATCGAAGTATAATTTCAAGAAGTATTGAGTAAGTTTATGACTGATTAAAAAAAATATAAGGTTAACAAGAGGTGTAAAATGCACTTGTTTGCCAAATACTTTAAAGCAGTTTTCTTCATTGTCATAGATAAGTGTATTTGGATCTATTTCAGTTAAAATTTAACTAAGGACATGATTTTGTGCATTATTTTACATTTGATGTCTGCATTTAAAATGAAGACATCATATGTAAAATAATGCGCAAGAGTCTTATTACACAGAGTCTTATTACACTGATAGACTAGAGTCTTATTACACAGGTCAACAGTGGATTTGGTGCCGGGGTATTTTAAGCTGATTTCATATGAATTTGATGTCCTGAATTTAAATATGGCATTAGTTTTTGCCTAGGAGTTGAAATTTCTAAGATATAACATTTTAATGAAATATATGTTACACTATTTTAAGTTAAATCCACGGATCAAATTAAAAAAACTAAACACGGGATGTTTTATTATTACTATATCCCGTGATACAAATATTAAGCTGATAATTCAGTTTAATATTTGCATCACGGGAAAATTGAAATTCAATTTTTTATTTTATCAAATTTCTGTTTCTAGTTATAAGTCAACTCATTTTTACTATGAAAATAAATTTTTGAACGACTAATGTCTCATTACCATGTTTTTATTAACTCGCTTTCTTGTTTGTGTATTTGTCCGGTACAAATATTGCAATCGATTTTTAACTAACTTCCCGACTAGCTAGACATTTGAAACTTTTAGAATAGCTCAGAACACGATGACAATGCATTCTTTTAATACTTTTAGCCATTTTTAAGCAGAATTGAATGCATTTTCAGTTAATTTTGTTGTTTGAAAATTTCTTATAATTGCTCTCTTTATTACGCATTTGATCATTTTCTTTCAAGTTGATGGGATAATTCATCAAAAAAATTTTAAAAAAGTGTTTATTAATACATAGAATTGTCAAGTTTATATGATTCAACAGAAAATTTAAAAACGTGGTATATAAAAAGTTCTTTTTATCTTGTAATTATGATACTACAAATTGAAATAGCTTTTTCATTTTATTTCGTTGCATTCTAATATCATGAACTGATTTCTATTTAACGAGCTTTCTTTATAACGACGTAGAATGTGGAAAAAAGGAGTTTTGATGAGAGTGTCTACGCACTTTCTACTGTGTTTTTATATGTATTGCTGATTCACTGATGGGCTAAATATTTTTTTAATGCTATTGAATCCAAGTTTATATGATTCAACAGAAAATTTAAAAACGTGGTATATAAAAAGTTACTTTTATCTTGTAATTATTATACTACAAATTGCAATAGCTTTTTCATTTTATTTCGTTGCATTCTAATATCATGAACTGATTTCTATTTAACGAGCTTTCTTTATAACGACGTAGAATGTGGAAAAAAGGAGTTTTGATGAGAGTGTATACACACTATCTACTGTGTTTTTATATGTATTGCTGAGTCTCTGATGGGCTAAATATTTTTTTAATGCTATTGAATCCAAATTAAATGTTAAGTATATAGTGATATGGTTTTAAGGCAAAATGTTATTTCGCTTATTGCCAGAGAGATTATAAAATTTGACTGCAGATATCAAGATGATGAATGACTCCGAGTCTAAAGATAGATCTTTCTACACTCAGATCACTATTCGATCTTTTCTCGTTCGTTTTCTCTCTAATTTATTGCTTTTCCTTCCTCGCTTTTTTTTTCTCTTTAATGTTTCTCTGGGTTTTTTTTCTTCTTCCGGCAGACAGATCTCCACAGATATGGATTGGACACGTATAAGAGTGTCATGGTGTATGCACATTGTGTATATGTGTCTGTACGTATATCTCGAAAACCAGCGAAAGTGAAAGAAAAGTTCAGTAAAGCCGCAAGAGGCTTTGTATGTATGTGATTTTTTTTAATACATATAATACGGATTTTTCTTTATAGATTTTCCCTCGAAGTCAAAGCAGACTCAGATTTCGTTTTTTTTCTTCTGTTGAACATAGATTTGGTTTTGGGAAAAACTAAAAAAACTGAGCCGGAAGGATAAAAAAGTATCAAGCAAACAGTTACTAAGTAAACATGAAAATTTTTTAAAAAGGACTTTTGGAGGGGAAAATATTTTTTATCCCTTTTCCACTCCAGGAGTACAAACATCTAAGCTGTTCTTAGTAGGTGGAAATTTTTTTAAACTTCTCCTAAAAAATACACAAAAAAGTAAAAAATAAAAAAAAAGTAAGGGATACTTTGTTTGGAAAAGGATGAATGTGGAATGAGAATATGATTTTCATCTTAGTGCTTTATGTTTCGTGCATGACTTTCTGAAAGTAAGCAGAGGTGTTAATTTCTGGCAAAACAATTCTAAACTCTTCCGAAGACAAATATTTTACAAAGCTTTAGTTTCATCTGTTAAAATTAATAAATTTTTCTCTTTCGAAACTTCTCGTGTTATTACCCGAGTTTTTGGCAGCTTGTTTCTAATTGGATTTTTTTTACATTTTTTTTTATAGCGTGACATATATTTCAACGAGAGTTTTGAGAAATGCATTGCGGAATACGTGTACATATTAGAAACAGATTTTTGCTCAATATGTGTCATCCATTTATAATAAAAATATAAAAATCATTCAGCATAAGTTGTAAATTGAACGGTTACAAATTGTTATTTGTTGTTATATGTTAGTTATTGTTATTTGTTTTTTCATTACAAAATCATGAATTATGATCTAGTATTACACATGAATGGGAAAATGTTGGAAAGTACTGTAGAAAAACTATACAGAGTTTGGTACTTTCTTAAATTCTCCCCATTGAAATTTAACTACTGTTTAAACTTACCCGTGAAAGGAAGTTAAAACGTTTACCAAAAATACAAATAATCTGTGAACCAAACATTTTGCAATCAAGATACTGCCATCCACATTAGCTGGTATTACAACCTACTACCATGTTGACCTGGGTTCGAATACGGGACAAGGTATGAATGTTTCTCTACTGCCCCGTCACAGGGAGTAAAGTTTGACTTACCTGCTGAGTGCTTCTATAATAATATCACCAGAAAAACCTCTGCATTGAAAAAAAAATCGTGGTCCGATTATTAAACATAATTCTTGTTAACAGATTCGCACAAAATTATGTCACGATGCTTGGTTAAAAATAGCGTAATAGGTTACTATCTATATATATATAAAACAGTTCCGTAACTGACTGACTGACTGATAACGCACAGACCAAACCACTGGACCTAAAGGGCTGAAATTTTGCATAGCGATTCTTCTTATAGTGTAAGAGTGCACTAAGAAAGATTTTTGAAAAATTCTTCTTAGATTTTTTAAAATTAAATTTTTAAGCTGTTTTAGTAACTTTTTTTAAGTTTGCATTTAAAATAATAATTTGAGGGTAATAAAATTTGTATAACAAGAAAGATCATAAAAATTCCTTTAAAATGAAATCTTTTTCGAATCTTTGCCTCCATTTTCTGATTTTTGGTGAATTTTTAAAGATTAATTTTTAGAATATAATTTATTAAATTCTGATCACGTGATTTCTTTTTCTGGTTCTTTAAATTAATTTATTGCCACATGCACAACAACGAAATAGACAAAAAAATATTTTTTTCTTGATAATGCGGAAGACGATTGGAAATTATCCAAAAAAATATTAAAATACAGTAAAAGATGCGTTCCTCAAACTGTACTATATTCTTTAGTATGTTATATTAGATTTAATATGAATATTTTCTCCTACATTATTTTGTCTATAAAAATATCCGTTACAATTTTTTTATAAATATATTTTTTCGTTTTTTACATTCATCGTTGTATTGAATTTGAATATACTCCGTAGCGAAGTACGGGTTTTCAGCTAGTAAATATATATATATATATATATAGGCATTAATTGCATACATTGACAGTTGTATTTAATTTGAATGTACTCCGTAGCGAAGCACGGGTAATCAGCTAGTATATATATATATATATATATATATATATACATTTACCTGGAGATAAATTTATCGGATAGTTTAAGGGTATAAAATAAAAGAGGTCTAAAATCTAACGTTACGTAAGATCGAGAAAAAGCTCTCTGGGAAACTTTATCGTGAGGGTTGAAGCGGCGCAACAGAAGCTATTCGGTAGCGTCCCATTCACGCGAACAGATGTAAATTTCGATTCGGCAGCGAAGAAAAAGGGCAGAGGAGCTTCATCATCGCTGTAGAAAGAGCAAATGAAAGCCTCTGTCATTGTACGGGGGCACATTAAAATACAATTACCATCATCGGTTCATAAAGTGAGTGGAGCCAGCAACGTCAAGGAGTGCTGGATAATTAGCGTTAGTCGAAAAGGTGGGGCCCCCTCCACACAGTAAATGATGGCGATTTAAACACACATTAGCCACAATAGGGGGGAGCCTTTGTTCTTTCGAGGATTATTGTTTCCCCGAAAAAGGCGCAGTCTTTAAGCGATCATTTTTGAGCGATGGCGATTTTGTGAGCTCTCTCCCCGCTCCTTGTCAGATGAACTGGAGGATTTAGTGATAAATGGCACGCGCTTTATACAAGGAATCCGGCCAGGAATTCGTTTAAAAACCTCAACTCCCGTTCGCCTTTCCTGATCCCCCCCCGATTGATTTTTCCTCGGAAATTGGCGGAGTCATCGGAAATCTTTTTCTTCACAGATCAAAAAAGAAATAACAGGAATACTACTACTAATAATAAATAAATAAAAAAGAGAAACCATTTCTTCGGTCCGGAGTGGCACGTGGGCAACATGGAAGATTTTCCGAAACGCTCGGCCGCACATTCTTTTTTTTTTTTTCTCTTTTTTTCTTTTTAAAGCCACAATCTTGAACTCACCCCCTAGAAGGCTAAACAAGGACGTGAATAACGAGACGGGAGTTTGGGGAGGTTTCAGTCGATTAGTCGCGACTTAGGACTCGAAGTTTCTAGAAGATCAAGGGAGCGTAGAGATTTCTGAAACGGTATTAAAAAGCTAAAACTAGCCTCTCTAACTTTCAGGAATTTTTTAGTGTAAATATTATTTCTACCCCTTGTAAAGACAATTTTTATTTTCCACTTTTTTTTACTGCATAATTTTTATTCACTTTGGTATTATTCTGAATTAATTAACTGTGGTGAGGAAGTCTTTGAAAGTGACACTTCCTCACATCACCGGGATAGTTTAGCTCTCTCCGGGTTTGAGGATTGGATACCCGAGTTCAAAACCCCTGTCCGGAAGATGGTCATTTTAGGAGTTCCCATTCATTAAAAAAAAATAGATAATCTATCATTATTGCATCGATAATGCATTGGAAGCTAATATTCCTTTTGGTAAATAATAACTGTGAACGTGCATTTACGGTTTATTTTCGCCAGTACACGAGGGCCTTTTCCCACCTTCGGTCATATTTTAATTTAGCAGATTTATAACATTTCAGCGAAAGCATTTACTTGTATTTATCTTTAATAAGACATTAAACCTAAATGGTTTGAGCTCGGCGTCAGTAAATTGCATAAAAGGCAGTATTGTTGAAAAGTGCAGTATTGTTGATATTTCCTTCAGCAATACTGCATTATACAACAAACAATACTGTACTGCATTTTTAAAGTGGTCTTACACATTTATACACGTGTTTTACTACCAACTAGCAAGTGATACTGTTATTGTGACCTGTGACAGATATACAAAGTATTAAAGTTGGTAATATATTTTTTTTCCTACATTCAGCGTGTCAGATTGAAATGTACTCAGCTAACGGTCAAAAAAGGGCATAATTTCCTCCCTAGTGTTGGATCCTTTTTTTTTTTTTGTATTATTAAACAATTTTTAAACGTTCGAATCCATTGAAATTTTTATAAGATAGTCATGAGGCCTATTTCAGAAAACATAGAAGTATCAAGAACTGATGAGAGCCAGATAGCGTAAATATACAGATGAAAGCAGGGGCGGCTCCAGCCCAGTGTTTTTTTTTTTTTTGGGGGGGGGGCAACGTCAGGAGGGCAACTTTTTTTTTGGGGGGCGGCAATATATCTATATATAAGAAATAAACATCGTCTCATTTTAAATTTAAACTCATTTGGTGTTAGATCTACGATTATATAATTTTAGGCCATGAAAAAAAAAAAATACACTGCGCTTTTTTGGGAAGGGCAATTGCCCCTATTGCCCCCCCCCCCCCCCTGGAGCCGCCAATGGATGAAAGTGGAGTGAATCTAGGATATTCCCCATTTTGCCCCCTAGGTTAGAAACCCCCCTAATGTTGCAGGCGTTTTTCTTCATTCGATATTCTCAAATTACATAATATCTGGATGCAGGAAATTATTAAGTGGTAAATGATGATGAATTTCTCTTTAACTAGTCGGATTTGTGTAACCGGTTATTATTGAATACAGGTAATGTTAAATTACCTATATTGTGATTGAAAAATTATTTTTGCATATGTATTATCTATCTATTATTTATCCCCATGAGTATAACCTGCTGCTATAGGTAAAAGGGGTTTGCTATCCCTAACTTCGCGCGAAGAAAAATCAGCAGGTAAAAGCGAACAATGTGCAGTCGAACCCCGTTATAGCGAACCCGCTATATAACGAACTCACGGATATAACAAACGAAAATTTTGGTGGAGACGTTTTCTTATTGTACGTAATTTAATTAGTACTGTGCCAGTCTAATGTAATCGATTTTAGTCGATTTAATTCATTAATGTTCATTTTTAATAGATTTTTATCATTCTTTAATACGTCATTATTGAATACACATTGCAACTAATGAGTTATACATTTTGTGAACTCTAGCATTTTTCTTATCGGTTCGGATAGAGCGAACCACCGGATAAAGCGAAGAAAACCTCTGGTCCCTTGAGGTTCGTTATAACGGGGTTCGAGTGTAATGATAAATTACCTATACTGTAAGTGAAAAATTATTTTAGCATATGTATTATTTATATATTATTTCTATTCGTGAGTATATACCTGCTGTTATAGGTAAATGGTGTTTGTTATCCTTAACTTCACACGAAGAAAAATCAGCAGGTAAAAGCGAACAATGTACAGTCGAACCCCGTTATAGCGAACCCGGTATATAACGAACTCACGGATATAACGAACGAAAATTTTGGTCCCACAGTTTTCCTATTGTACGTAATTTAATTAGTACCGTATCAGTTTAATATAATCGATTTAATTCATTAATGATCATCTTTAATAGATTTTATGATTTTTTTAATACATCATTATTGAATACAGATTGCAACTAATGAGTTATACATTTTGTGAACTCTAGCATCTTTCTTAACGATTCGGATGTAGCGAACAAAACCTTTGGTCCCTTGAAGTTCAACTGTATTTAATAAGTCCACAGATGCAACGTAACTCCTTAAGTTTCGGGGGGTGATACCAGCCCGGCTTTTTCTGTTTACGACCACCCATCGCAAGTTCTCCATCCACGTTTTAATCCGCCCACCTGGTGCCTTCGCAAGCTCCGGCATTCCTCCCGTTTTCCCTACGGTTTTTCTATAAATAATAGGCCTCGGCAACCGAAGGGGTGGGACCCGGGAAGCAAAAAGCCGCAATTATGTTGACAGCGTAATCACGGAGTACTAGTGCCAATGAGTGTTCTGCCTTTGCTACCGATTTCTGGGGCCCGGAACCTCTCCAACGCCGTGGCCAGAGTTTATCCACCTTTTCGGAGGACGTTGTTCCGCTCCGAAAGAAGGTAGTCATTAAAGGGTGCCTGCCTATGACCCGAGGTGGAAAATGAGGAATATTTAAATGTGGATTGCTCTAAAAGAAGCGTTTCATTTTAGCGGTTAATGATGTGAGATACTTTTCGGTGCTTCGTTATCGCGAACAGATCGGCGGTTTGCAAGCGAAGTAAAAGGGTCAAATTGTCAAAACAGGCGAATCGGTTTGCGGAGCTTTATGGAACGACGGACCTTTGGCCACCAGAGAATTTAATTTTTTTCTCTCGGGAATAACATTTTTTTTTCTTTTTTAGTATTTATGATAATAACTATGAAAATTCTTTTTAAAAATCTTGATATCATATTCTAAGATGATAACATACATATGCATAATATCATTAATGCAGAAAAAATATTGCTATTTTATTGTTATAAAAGATATTGTTATTAAATAACAATAAAAATATTTTTTTATTAATGCACAGTATCATACTTAGATATCTATATATATATATATAACAGTTCCGTAACTGACTGACTGACTGACATATAACGCACATACCAAACCGCTGGACCTAAAGGGCTGAAATTTTGCACGGCGATTCTTCTTATAGTGTAGGAGTGCACTAAGAGAGATTTTTGAAAAATTCTTCTTAGATTTTTTAAATTAAATTTTTAAGCTGTTTTTGTAACATTCTTTAAAGTTTGCATTTAAAATAATAATCCGAGGGTTATAAAATTTATATCACGAGAAAGATCCTAAAAATCCCTTTAAAATGAAATCTTTTTCGAATCTTTACCTTCTTTTTCTGATTTTTGGGGAATTTTTAAAGATTAAATTTTAGAATTTAATTTATTAAATGCTGATCACGTGGTTTCTTTTCTTTTTGTGATACTTTAAATTAATTTTGCGTCACGTGCATAACAACGAAATAAATTGACAAAAAAAATATTTTTATTTCTTTCTAATGCGGCAGACGATTGGACATTATCCGAAAAAATATTAAAATACTGTAAAAGAAATGTTCCTCAAACTGTACTATATTAACTGTACAAAATTCTTTAGTATGTTCTATTAGATTTAATTTTAATATTTTCTTCTACATTATTTTGTCTTATTTTATAAATATGTGTTTTCGTTTTTTTTATATCAATCGCATACATTGATCGTTGTATTTATTATAAATATATATATATATATATATATATATATATATATATATATATATATTTGGCAGTAATTGCATACATTGACCGTTGTATTTAACTTGAATGTACTCCGTAGCGAAGTACGGGTTTTCAGTAATTATATATCAGTAAACTGTCTTCTCACATACTTTGGATATTTCTTCTACAAAAAACTGATTACTTTAGCAAAGGATACAAATTTATACCACAAAATAAAATATGAAGCAATGATAGTTATAAAAACTTTAAAAAACCTTTGAATTGACTTCCATTTATAGTCTAAAAGTAAAAATCAAAATTTTAAATTACATTTAGTATTTTACAAGAAATGGATGCTCTAATACACATAATATACTACAATATTTGTATATTGTATGTAGACGCATTTAAATTAGGAAAATTAATAGGGGTTCTTATGTCATGTATAGCGGAAAATATGGACTTTATCACTTCTTGTCACCATGTTCACCAAATAAACCCAAAATTTTATATTTCAGTGACAGACAGGCACTGGAAATAACATTGATTTACCTACTGATGCACAGTGAAGCATCCGGCAAAAACTGCAATGGTTTAGGGTGAATGAATGGAAATCAGGAAAACCACCAGCCACACTGGAAAAATGAATTTTAAACTGACATGTTAAAAATAAAGCTAAAATCTAGAGGAGTGTAAAAAAAATTTGAAGGCAATCAGGGGAAGATAACGTAATTAAAAAAACTAAATTTTCAAACACAATTTAATAAAACATGAATATATCTGTTTAGACAATGCAATCTTTTATATACTTTTTTCTTCTCTTAAAACATGAATATATCGTCGTAAAAATGACTAGCATCTTTTTCAGTTGTAATATGACAGTTAAAAAGAAGTTAGGGAAATAAGACAAATTACGGAAATAAAAGGCCCTGCTAAACAAATGCAGTGTAATAAAATATAAATCATGTACTGCACCTAGCCGCAAATTTAAAGAAACTAATCGTACGATTACTAACTTACTAGGATTGTTATTAATTGACTAATAATTGATAATTGCTTTAAGTTTATCTTTGTTATTTTTAGAACTTAGCCTTTTTATGCAAATAAGCTGATTTATAAAGAAATTGCTTAAATTAAAGTTTTGAAGGCTAGTATTAAAATGTCTAAATTTTCGTACCGAAAATTTACGTAAATTTACGTACCTATGCAGTTATCATATAAACCATATCATTAAATATGTTGTCGATTTTAAGCAGAGATAGGTTGAGAACATTAATAACTTTATATCTTCTTACATAGATAACATATACATATACATGTACATATATATATGCATGTATGAATCAATCTCTCTCTCTCTCTCTCTCTCTCTATATATATATATATATATATATTAAAATTTTCGAATACTGATGCTTTTTTATTTCTGTCCCAACTTTAACAGCGTTTGTGCGCATAGTTTAAAATACTCTCAACAAATTCAGTAGATCCGGAGGTAGTTAAAATAATTAATGTGAACAAATTTAACTCACTCTTAGACAGAGAGAAAGAAAAAAAATTTAGTTGCCTGTTTCCCCATTCTTGAGCTCATTTTGACCGAAATAGAGAAAAACCTACATCCATTCAAGCAATGATACACCTGCCACCCCGAAGTATTCACCAGTCGAAAGTTGTGCCGGGACTAATGTAGTTTCAAAAAATAATAACAGTAGCAAAATACACTAGCAGGTTTTCAAGAGGACTCCCTCAAACTAACAAAACCCACTGCTTTATTTTCGGGTGCCCAAACGATATTACAAGAATTTTCAAACTCATTTTCCTCCCCCACCGCGCGTAAAAAAAAACACAAAAAAATAAAAAATAAATGTAAGTAAAATAAAAAATAAAATAAAAAAATATGGAGGAAGAGATTCACGCGGTCTTTTAGAACGACCGAAGCGCGTAGTCGAAAATAAAATTAGGAAGTAAACGAAATGGGAAAGAGGGAATTGGATTTTGGAGAGAAGCTTTTGTGACAAGTTTTTGACAAAATCTGGTGACCGCGCGCAAAGCACTGCATCCGTTTGTGGTCTCTGGTTCCATTGATTGGGTTATTGGAGATTTTATTTTCTTTTGTTTGTCGGTGCTGTTCCTATTTTTATCAACAGTCGATGTTCAACGCGGCTTATTGAGTTTTGGGGGTTTGTGCTCGGTTTGCTGGCGGGAGGGCGAGCGCCCTGAGTGTTTTTATAAATCTACGGAACCGAAAAAACATTTCTGTGTTAGGGGAGGGACCACATGTGGCGAGATGAAGAGCAGTGCGTGTGATTTCGTTCATTAGAGCCCAAATGTCACTTTTAGTATGCATAGGGAATTCTACTGTAACGTACCGTAATTTTATATATTTTTACATAGATATAGTGCAAACACACACACGCACACGCATATATATGCATACATATATACATACATATGTATATATGTAACGATAACGCCCCACCATTATTACTAGTCGAGTATTCTAAATTCTCCTTTCAGTAAAGTACAGTCCCTATTCCAAATTGCGACCTAAAAGTAAATGAATTGACTATCTATATTATCCCTTAATGCACGCGCGGAGCATTATATTACTCATTAACCGCATGATTCAGAGAACCACCCGCCTTTGCTTCGCAAGTTCAGAATCACGGGAGTATTCGTTATAGATGAGTTATGGCTAACATTGTCAAGTCGGATGTTCGATTCTAACCAATTACAGAATTCTAAACGACTAGCACCCCCTTAGTATAAAAACGTTGGAAAATGATTTTCACGTCCTTCTTTGCTTTTCTCTTGCTCTTATGGCTGTCTTCTATCGCGTTTCTTTCGTTCTTCTGATTTTGTCCGCTTCCTGTGTTCCGCCACTGTCCAAGGATGCAGTGTTTTTATGCTCAAGCCCCGGCAGGTTCCAGTGGCTGTTAGTGTCATTAGTGTTCCTCCTGTAAACCTTATATCATCCTTTTGTGACAAACCATTTTTGATGTCTGCAAACCTACCTTATAGTGATGTGTTGAAATAATATCTTCGTTATCCAAAATAATAAAATAATGTGCATCTCATCTCTGTTGTGTGTGGTCTTCTATGGTTCTTCTCAGTAGTGTTCTTTTATTCACTCTGGCTTCATCTACACTTTCGTGTATCATCTCCTCCACTGCGTGATGTTGCATCATCCCACACACACACACATATATATATATATACGTGCATAATTACTCATAATTACAGATCCTGGGAAGGAGTGCAAGATCATAACACTATCGAGCCATGCCCCAATTTTCTTTTATGGACATAACAGTGCCAAAGAAAAAATGTAGATGACCCAGTTATAATGTGTAAACATATTATTTTGAAAAATGATCTTTAAGGTAGATTAGAGGAAATTAAAAAAGAAAAGAACTGCTAATTTTAAAATGTAGAAACTCTTGCAATGAAATTTCATTTGACATTTGATAAGGAATACAACAGAGACTACATGGAGATTACTATCGTTAGCGGCAACTTACACATATTACTCATATAAAACCTTCACTATGACTCTATATTTCTTTGCAATATTACATGAGTGAACAGTTGTCACTTATTATAACGTTTCTTAATCAGAGTATTGCGCAGTTGGCTAACGTGAATCGAAAGTTCATCTAAAACTTTCTGTTAAGTTCATCTAAAACTGCTCTTATCAACTAGACCAGAGGTGGGCAATTGTTTTGGCTCGAGGGCGCTTTGTGGAAGCGGGGGTTAGCGGAGGGCCGCACCTTTTAAAATTATTGCATTTATTAGTTAACTTTGCATTTGAGAAAAAGTATAAATTGTATCATTAAAAATCGGCAAATATAGATTAAATAAAATATTCGCAGTTTTCCTGGCTGTCTTGGATTTTTTGACAGTCTTTGGCAATTTTTCTGACTGTTTTGGCGAGCCCCAAAAAAATCTAAAGCGGGCCGCAATTTGCCCGCCCCTGAACTAGATTGTTGCTCAGAGAAGGGGGGGGGGTGTTTGGGGGTTACCACCTGAAAGCCTCTCATATTGTCTTTATGTACGTATGACGAACATTAACATTTGTTGTGGTTGTGTTATTAATAAAGTTAATTTTCATCTACCCAAAAAGAAAAACCTGGCTACTCTAAGTTATACAAACTTTAAACCTTCTCCTCGTGAAGAATGTTTATATATATATATATATATATATAAACATTATTATATATATATATATATATACAGTCGAACCCCGTTATAGCGAATCCGGTATATAACGAACTCACGGATATAAAGAACGAAAACTTTGGTCCCGCCGCTTTCCTATTGTTCGCAATTTAAGTAGTACTGTGTCAGTTTAATGTAATCGATTTTACTCGATTTAATTCCTTAATGATCATTTTTAATAGATTTCAATCATTTTTTTAATATATCATTATTGAATGCACATTGCAACTAATGAGTCATACATTTTGTGAACTCTTTTGTGAAGCATTTTTCTTAACGGTTGGGATATAGCGAACCACCGAATAAAGCGAACAAAACCTTTGGTACCTTGAAGTTCGTTATAACGGGGTTTGACTGTATATATATATATATATATATATATATTTATATATATATATATATATATATATATATATATATATACACAGTCGAACCTCCATATATCGAACTTCCACATATCGAAATTTTCTATATATCAAACTCTTAGCAAATCTCCATGTTCATTACATAGAAAAACTGTTTCTATATATCGAAAAAATCTCTATATATCGAAATTTTTTTCAAGACAAATTGGGAGATTTTATTCCACTTTAGAATAAAATATCCCAATTTTTGGCATTTGAAACAATATGTCGTGGACATTAATTCGCGGAAAATGTCCCTGATTAAGTTTTGAGTGGACTGAATAAATACGAACATTTCTTTGAACTTTCCGCAAAACTGGCTGTTCAGCAAGATATTCGTAGTTCTTTTTTTAAAGAATGTAACTGTGATCATTGTAACCACTGTCTGGATTATTATTTTTTTAAAGTTATGTAGTACTCAATAAATCTTTCATATTAATTCAGTTTTTAGTTATTAACTTTCATTTAATGGGATTCGCATATGAATTAGAAATGGAGTTTCGTATACGAAAATTAGCTTTAATTTTTTTAGGAGAATTATGATAAAACTAAGCTCAATTCTATACATCGAAATTTCTATATATCGAATTTTCTTCCGGCAATTTGCTACTTCGATATATGGAGGTTCGACTGTATATATATATATATATATATATATATATATATATATATATATATATCTAGATAGATAGATAGATAGATAAATATATATTCTTGGTCACTTTAGCCATAGTGAAGCAAAAATTGATATGAAGACCTAAGCAACCGACCAACCACGTAAGAAAAAGCAAAATTTTGCCTAAAAGACAGTGGCAATGTTATGATTTCAAGATGACTCTGATCATATTTGTATAACTGCATACCACACAGGATTTTATGAAACACAAATTTGATGAAAAATAATTTAATGTGGCAGCTTAATAGTTATCGAATAAAAAATAAAACATAAAATAGCCTACAGGGCTTCACATAATAAACTTTGCCACTTTCCTGCCCTGAACAATGGAACGAATTACAAACGATCTATTGCTGTTATTAGCAGGAGCCTCTATTTGAAGGATACACAAAATAGAGCCAACAACCCACCCCCCTCTCAAAAATATCTCAATCTAAGCCGAAGTTAAATCTACTTTTTTTTTCTGCTAGCATTATGACAAAAAAAAATGTTTTAAAAGAAAAGTGATAAAAACTTTATAATACACGAGAAAAAATGAAAATAATAATAAAAAAACATCTCTTTTTCAAAAGATGAACAATGAAAGGATGATATGAAAAAAAAGTTATTTTAGGGAAAAAAAAATGTTTAAAGGACGCGAGCCTGATTTTTTGATTTTTTATCCCTTGTTTTTATCCCGAGGGGAATAAAATTCCGGAAACAAAAGCAAACTTTTGCAAACGCCTCCTAGATCTTTAAACAAAGCACACGGGAGCGACAAGGAATTTAAAAAAAAATATATAAGGCATAAATTGCACCCGAACAAAACAACTGAAACAACCAGCTATCGTTGCATTGAAAAGCGGCCGCCTATTTCGGCGATTCAAAGAAAATTTTCATGCACCTTTCCCCATTTAAAAAAAGAAAAAAAAATGGAACTGAAACATTATCAACACTCCCGGAGTTTTTTTTTTTTTTTCCCTCCCGTTCTTCTAAACAAAAGGCGATTAAAAAGCCGGCGTTGTAGTTTCAAACAAAGAGGGTCTGAATCGAAACCTGAAGAAAAGGAAACGCATTTCGCAGTGGTTGTAGGGTAAAACTTTTATTTTCGCGCCTACTGTTATCTTCTGAAGAGGAAGATGGAAGCCTGCTTGGCAGCTAAGTCATAGAGAGTTATTTTATGTTATCTCTGGGTTTCTGAAACGGTCGGCTTTTTTTACCCTATTATTATTATTATTAAATGGAATTAAACTCATTATTTACATATCTCGGGGAGGATCATTTTATTTACTTTTATTTATTTATTTTTTTAGAGGCGCAGCCACTTCAGACGAGACGCGCTTCCGCGTCGGTGACAGCCGCGTTTGGGCTTGAAAAATTTCAGTAGGTATTGTTTGAATAAAATCGGCGAATCGGAAAAAAAAGTATCCATATGGGGTTTAAAAGAAACAAAACTTAGTGCGTCAGGCTGATGCTATTGTTCAGATTTCATATTTTTGTGTGATCGGACTGAATTTTATAACTTCGTCTTCGTGATACTGCGGCAATATACCCTATCAACAAATGCTTCGTAATTTTGTGGAAGGACTATTTCTTACCTAGCAGCTATCTATTTCCTAATCTCCAAAATACTGTAGTTTCTAACTTTTGAAACGATGATGGAGTGCATGAAAGAGGTTGTCCATTGTCTTTAGGGTAAACTGTGGAAGGACTATTTCCTACCTAACACATATCTATCTTCTAAACTCCAAAATACTGTAGTTTCTAACTTTTGAAACAATGATGGAGTATAAGAAAGAGGTTGTACATTGTCTTTATAAACTTTGGAAGGACTATTTCCTATCTAACACCTATCTAAGTATTTCCTAAACTCCAAACTACTGTAGTTTCTAGCTTTTGAAACGATGATGAGTGTATGAAAGAGGTTATTTATTGTCTTTAGGATAAACTAACAGAAAAAAAATCAGTGTGGTATGCACATTGCCTTTCGACATTCGCTCACTACACCGTGAAATTTTTTGACTTCGCTTAATGGGGGTACCGCAAAGGTGAACCATTATTGACTCCTTGCGCTACCTCAATTTAGGCCGAGCAACCTCAGTGGCGAGTGGACTCGTACTCTTCTCCCATCCACATACCACATGGAGAATTAATTGGTCTGAAAAGAGCTAGAGCATATGCAATCAGGATATCTGACGAAACGATTGTAACAGAGGTTGAGGGAGTACAGTGGCGAAGTTAAAAAAGTGACGAGTTAGAAGATTATAAACCCCTTTTCTACACACGTGTTAAAAAAATCGGTCATAAAAAAGTAATTCATAAATTGGAACATTAAATACTAATTAAAAGAATCGCTGCTTTCAGTAATCTAATCACCAGAAATATAAATTAGTTGTTTCAAAGAACACTGTATTAACATTAGAAAACGGTATTTAATAAACAGTTAAAAAGAAAAATCTGAACATTTAAGGTAGACGACCATAGAAATCCTGTATTTTTGGTGCAGTGCATGTCATATTAAGTATGTGTTTTATCATCGGAAGTCCAGCCATGAAGTCATTCCTTCTTTAGTCTAATCTTTTGTGTATATGTTACTGTAACAAAACATTTTTTTTTCAAACGTTGCAGGCACTTGTCCAGAGGGAATTCGCTCGCCCACACCTCGGATTTTGTATTGGATTTAGTTTCGAGTCCACTTTGTGGAAGCTCGCGACACTAAGTCAATATGTGGGCGGCATGAAACAAAAGCAAATTTATCTAAAGAGGATTACGCTTAGATTATTAGGTTAACACACGTAAATCTAATGATTAGCCATCTGTTTTGTGCTGAAAAATGGTGACATAGAAGAAAAAATTGTTAATATGTTTTATATCGGTATGTTTATTTACAAGGTTAAGAAAATTAAAATGACTAATTCTCAGTTAACTTAAACGATCAAATTAAGGTTCAGATGGTTTTAATCTTATTTATAAGGAAGTGTACCGGCTCTTAGTAGTTTATATGTGAAAACATATACTAGTTTCTTAAAAAAATATCCCTATTCCTCGATACTGAAAATTTCAATTAAAGCTCGCGTAGTTAGAATAATGTTATTCGTTTCTAGAGAAATATACTGAAGAATGATTCCATGGATTTCATCCAAATTCCACTGAGTTTTAACATTTAGCGGATAACACTGCATACTAAATTTCGTTCATAGTGAATTTAGTTCTGCTGATTCCAAACTCTTTGTTTCAAAAATAGAAAGTTTTCCGTGAAATATATATTCTCCAGGATTGTCCAGATATTGGATTAGTTATGATCTAAAATAACCATTGCTGAAATATTTCTTTAATTTTGATTTCTTTTGCAAAACAACCCTATTACGTAATGTTTATTAACTTCATGCACTGAGAGAATCACAATGATAAGAATTATATTGTCATTTAAAGTATTTAAAAGTTAATACTCAAAGGTAGAGTGGGATAATAATGGAATAAAATATGTTTTTTTTTAAAATTTCTTCCCTAATTCAAGTTGTTCAAACCATAAAAGGGAGATGAAATAAGATATTGTTGTCTATGTATCATAAATCAACTTTTTAAAAATATTGCTTTGTGACATAAACTCATTTACGAAGAAATCTTTAACTCTTATGCATTGAGTACATAAATACACCCGGGGTATATATTTAATTTTTATTTTTAAGTAAATTTTAATTGAATTTTCATGATTAATATACAATTTAGAGAGTCATTTGATTTATTTTCGCTGTTTTTTTAATCCAAAATCTACCAATAGCGAATTAGCTGTTATGGAAACCATTTCTAAGCCAAACGAATGATGAATCGTCGCAAAGCAAGGAAACATTTTACTTAATATAGGGCAAGAACGCAGTGATTAACTTTATGAAAACAACAGGATGCTAAGCATTCCTCGAGACATACGCCCCTTGTCATTCCAAATTAATTTGCCACCTAAACACTTGTATATATACACATTCCCTCGCACGTCTCCGAAACACCCCATTCGACCAAACAAAGCCGTACATTATTCCCAAAAATTTCTATTCAATGTCTATCGAAAGCCCTCGCGTGCCAGCCATAAAGTGCCTGAAATCAAGATAGGGACTTTTCACTGGCGTCCCGCTATAAAGTGAACAAGGAATATGACACGCATTGAAGACACAAACAGGCGAAGCCCCGGCGATAAAGGAGCGGGGCCCCAACATTACGCCCTGCAATACAGCGGGCCAAGACCGGCGATTACTGCCGGCGATAACGTCTCGCTACGCTGGGAAATGAAGCATAAAATCCTGTGGATAAGCCGCAGTGACGTAGCCGGTTGAAACACAGTTGCCTTTAATGTTTTCTTGGGATATACACGACACGCAAAGCTGTAATGTATGCAGCCGGGGTTGGAACTTTAAAGTCTGGGATAGACCATATTTCTTGATATTTCGCGGAAACGTGCAAGTTAATTTTTTATTTATTCGTCTAGTACCTCGCGATAATTCCTAGTATGGTTGAAGGCTAGTAGTTGCCTAGACGAATGATGCTGTACAAAGTGCAATGTCACTGAAATTTTTGAATAATTCTCAGCAGCACATTCGCGTTTTCTCTAGGACATTAAAATACGAAAAATTTCGGGTTGATGCAAGATTTAAGAATATGCAATGAAGATCTCGCTGGTTCAGCAAACAGCTTGGAATATAGAACAGAAGTTTATTTCCCTTCACACAGAGTGCTTTTTTTTAAAAAACTAAGATCAAAGAGCAAATAAGGAAGAAATGGTGCCAAATGTTCACAGAAATATTAATTTGCCTTCCTGTCGTATTATAACTATATCCGTTTCTCTGTGTTTATTTTATGACGCAATTAATGATGAAATATGAAGAATTCAAATGTTAGTAACAAGTGCATGACTTAAAATGTAAGAGTCATCTAGAGTCAGTCCACTTAAAATGTGATACGTTAAGATGTCCTTTTAGAGCTTGTACTAGAAATAATCAGTAATTTAAATGAAGATTTTTAAAGCTTATCCAAAATTCTTTCCTCTCTCTTTTCTCTTTTTGAAAATAGTATTCCAATAAATGCGCGGATCAGAGCACCTGTGACTTCATAATGAATAAATAAATATAATAATAATAAAAATGTTGGGGTGGGGGGGATATTTCTTACTTTACTCCACTTTTATTGTCTAATCAAACGATTGAAAAATAAACTGTTCGGTAGACCTTATTTGAATCTAATAATAGTACTGATGTCAATATCTGTAGTGTCTTTAATCTAAACAATAGAAAAAAAATGCCTACGAAAGAAAACATTGAGCTCATGTTTGATGATTTATAAATGCACATAGTTTGCTGTCACAGTTAGAAGTAGAGAAGTGTACAATTGATCATTTCTTTAGCCTCATAGTAGAATTTTGAGAGGTAAAATGTTTTGGTTTTTATTACTCTTATCTTTTGGTTGATTGTAATGCTTATCTGTAGTATTATAACACATGGTTTAGTTTCAGTCACATATTTAGTTCCTGCATTTAAATTATTTGAAACCAGAATTTTTTTCACATATAAATTTGGATTTGCAGTTGTTTTCACTTATAAGTATAGAAGTCAATGGCAGCTCCAGTCCAAAGATTTGGGGAGGGGGGGGGGACAACGTCGTCTCTTAAGGTTATATATATATATATATATATATATATATATATATATATAAAAGAAATAAACATCCTATCATTTTAAATTTAAATTAAGTTAGTATTAGGTCTACGATTATATAATTTTAAGCTATAAAAAAAAAATACGCCGGGCTTTTTTTGGGGGGGGAGGGCAATTAAAAATTGGAACCGCCGTTGATATAACTTCTGTGCGTCATGGAAAGTAAATGAACTCAACTACCCGGCTAACTTTATTTAGTTTCAGGGTTTAAGGATCCTTTTGGCATTTCTTTCTCTCTTTCCTCCTGATTTTGAATTTACGAGATGCATCTCCAGTCTTGATATCAATCTCCTTTTCTTGCTGTAGCGAACACAAGTCAGAAAATTCTGCATATGAAATTGAAACTGAGGCATCCTGCTCCCTCTACTTCCATTAATTAGATCTCTTTCTCATCCCGGTGTTATACCTCATGTTGTCTCCGATTGCGTCGAAATCATTACTTACCCGCCTTGAATGCCTCTAGAATTTGGAATCGCCGATGCAACGACGAGGAGATGGAATCAGTTCGAATGACACTTCTGTGTCCCCCAATCACCAGCGGGACTCTACAACTGACAGGCGCAGACAAGGAATATAGAACTGGGGATATGTCATGGCAAAGCATCCATCCACAGACTCCATCCCCTGTTCAAAGAGCACTTAAAATATGCTTATGCTTATCAGTGTAAATGTTGGCTACGTATCCAGGCATTATTGTCTCAATTGTTGTCGTGAATTTCATTCTAATACTTCGTTCTCGATAGTAAATAATTCCAATTAAATTTACGTAATATAATAGTTAGATGTGTTGGTAAAACTATATGCCCTCAGATATGGGGTACACGGAAAAGGGAAGATTTATCCCTAAAGTAAAGAACAATTTTTGTTTCGAACTAGAGGGATTTAAAATCTAGAGAACTGTGCTTCATAAAAATGTATTAAAATTTTTTTAAAAAAAGTTGCAAAATATATAGATAATTTATAAACCTTTAAAATGCTTCAACGCATAAATATTGAGTGATATCTAGGGCGCTAGCCTCCAGTACCAGAGTCTGTGGGTTCAAATCCTACTCTTGGCATAGACGTTTGTAGCCGTTCGGAGTAGGGTTTAAGCAGTAGGTATTGGTCTAATTAGACCTCGTGTAGCAAAATATTCACCGTAGCACTCCAAACCAAACCAAAACAAACCTAGACTCGAATATTGCAGTTATACATAATAAGAGTTTCCTTACTCAATAAACAGATAAATAAACCTCAAACGATCGTACGTACACACACACACATATATGTGTGTGTATGTATATATATATATATATATATATATATATATATATATATATATATACATATATATAAATAAATATATATATATATATATATATATATATATATATATATATATATATATATATATATATATATATATATATATATATATATATATATATATATATATATATATATATATATATATTGACGCCCGGTGGCGCAATGATTAAAAGCTTCAACCTGCCTCACCACAGGTCCAGGGTTCGGTCCTGTGACTGAGCAAGGTCGACTCAGCCTTTAATCCCTTGATGGGGTCGATAAAATGAGCATCAAGCATGCTTGGGAACTAACTCTGGGGGTCCCGCGTCAGTTTGACCACCTGACCGAGACATATGCTGTGTGGCCCCACGGTCAAGAGTACGGAGATGGGCACCACTGGCCTTGGTTCACATTCGGACTGTTTTGACATGAGTTTACATATATATATATATATATAAATTAATTACTTTTTAAATCAAATTTCATCATTTCTTATAATTATTTTAGTTGATGAAGTAAAAAAATTGACTGGAGGAGTAGCCTTTAAATTTTTACAGTGGAAACAACTTTGGTTAACGTTACTGCAAAAGTTGAATATCACAATTATTAATGAAAGTAAGGTAAAGTATAAATCAAAACACCATTTTAAATCCCTTCAACCAAAAATGTTATATCAACATCAGACTGACAGAGCTGAATCACAGCTAAGAAAGTAAAACCGTGCATGAATTAAAAATTAACTTTAAGGCTCATTGGACTAAAATTACATACAAAATTATCGTAAAGTTAAAGTCGAATAGAAAACAAGTTAGTATAAATTAAATGAAAAAAAATTTAAGCAATTAATCCTATAATATTTACAAAACATCCTCAAAAAATGTATATATAGAAATTTTTTCTCTTTACCTTCTTTCTTTTTTTTTTTTTTGCTCAAATTTATTTAAACAAAGCAGGTACAGTTTATAAATTTTCTTATTATGGATACAATCAAAGATGGAAGAGGGTGAATGTAGTAGTCCATTTCGTATTTTTCATCTGATGTATTGTTACATTTTCTTTGTATTTAATTCCTACGAGTGCATGTCTTTCAAAATTTCACTCTAACATTTGTGGATCGAAAAGTCTTTTTAAAAATAATGAATCTGTTAACGATGATGGAATATTCATATACTAGATATGCAAGTAAATTCTAGTTAGACATATCAATTCTATGATCTACTGAAGAAATTAAAATAAATCCAATCTTGACACATTTTAGAAAACTAGGATTTTTGATTAAAAGTCTATGTATGATTTCCCTCTCTCTCACTTTCGCTGTCTATATACCTTTATAATATAAAATATATTATAATCTGCATAAATATATTATATGCAACAGAATATATTATATTCTGTCGCATAACCAATTAGTAAAAAAAAAGTATCAATAAATACTTGACTTATCTGAGATAGTCATCTACTGCCTTAGTTAAGTCAAGTTGTTTTGGGGCACGTGTTCAAATCCCAGATAAAGTATAGATGCTGTTTTGTCCTTTCCTAGAAATTAAGGTAGTTTCACCTACCGTGTGCCCTCGTTATAACCGTTGCCAACAGAAATCACGTTGTATATGGGTGAATATCCCTATAAGTGCAAACGATATTGAAAAAAAAGTCTTATTTTTATAAGGTTCCCGTGAAAAAATAATTATGCAACTAATTTCAAGTGAGTGTGATAACTTCAACTATAAGAAGAACATGCACTACATGTATATATTTGAGGTGAAAAATGAACGCACTGAATATAATTAAGATCAATTAACATTTTTATAGGACGTACAATAGGATAGTCTTTCTTGATAGTGTGTTTCGTATAAGAATAGGTACACATATTTTGTTTTGATTTTATCTGCGTCCTTATCCAATTTTAATTTTTAAACGAGTTTTTCACTATTTAAATGTTGCTAATTTCATATCTAGAGTAGTTGCAAACATTTAAAGCTTCCTATATACATTATAAACCACATTTATAAACCCCTTAGAGTTAACTCTGACATTTCGAGCATTTTCCGCAATCAGGGAAGGAGGTGGTATACTCTGCGTATATAGTTGATACTGAAATTTATAGTGAAGATAGTATCGGTGGCATGACAGCAGTTCGTCCAGTTTTCCGAGTATCTGACAGGCAGACAACGGAGGGTGCAACACACGTCATGATTACCGAAGCCTTGCATATGACAGTCGTATAACCTGTCACGAAATATTGTGAAACAAGTTGCTGTTTTGTCCCATCAACACGATTCAGAAACATTCTGTTGACATGCCCCGATGGGCCTAATCCAGAACAGAAATGTTAAGTAGATTACGAAAAAAAGATTTTAATTTTCGGCAGTATGCAATTTCAGGAGCCACGTTCTAAGATACACTTTGTTCTATATTCTAAAGTCTTGAGTAGTCGTGTTTATATACAATTTAATTTTTTAATTCAGGTTTTGTAAAATACGAGTATTTGCTCTCCAAGGGCAATTTATAAAAAAAATTTAAACCTTGTCCTTGTTTGATGACAGTGAATAAAATTTGTATAAATGTTTTTCTGTACAATATAAAGTGTTTATAAACTGTACAGAACTAACAACATCGTTTGTGAGGCTCGTTGAGGAAGATAATATCGAAACTTAATTTTGAGAGGGATTTAATTTAGGACTTAATTTAGTTCGAAAAAGAGACTAAACGGGTTCAACTACCGGGCGACCTAGTTTTAAAAAAGGTGAAAAAAATAATTTACAAATGTGAGACGTTGAGGCAGAGTGGTTGTCATACATTTTGAAGCGAGCTTACTCACAATAAATCAGAGAAATATAAGTTTCTGTCATTCAAGGTTCTCCAAAGTTTTACAGCTGTACTTTCCTATCTGATCTTTCCTACCACTCCTTATAATTTTGGGGGAACTATAAAATACCTGAAAGCCTTGCCACTCGGGGGTTTTCTAACGAAAGAAAAACTTTTACTATGGAAAACTAACGGAGAGTGGTGGAGTGAGTTCGAAGCCCGAAGATATTGATGCCCGGTTTAAATCACAGATATGTAGTACATTTAGTGAGTAGAATGGGTTTATTGAAATATTAGTGTGCATTGTCAATGATGGGAAATTCACCAGTGACCACATCATTATGCGCACCAACAACGAGAGTAAAAGTTATCAGTTTAAGTTTTTATGAAGAAATATATTACGGGACTTTGTCTATTTCATGACATTCACGTATCACTGTAGAATACATAAATACATGTTTATAGTAAGGGGGCCTTTTTTTTTTTTAAAAAAAAGGGGGGGAGTTCTGGAAAGCAGCTTTATATTGCCACCGTGGTTGTCAAAATGTATGAAATCTCGCTAATCCATATTCGTAGGACAGCATTGCAAAACTGCATATTTGAATCTGGAATCAGCCATGCGGAGGAAGATGAAATCTACGTTGCTGACAACCAACACTCTTTGCAGCTGACAGACACGGACACGGCTATGCCGGGACTTGTCGTGATAACTGTGCATTTGGAAATGATGAGCTTTATTTCATTCGAGACACATCGGGATCAAGTGCATCAGTGTCATTGGCAGGCACAGTAGATGAGATTCCGTTTCTCAAGGAAGCAAAGCTCAATTCTTTAAGCAGAGAGAAGAAGAAATGGTAAAATCAAAGCAAACGGGATTTGCTCAGAATTTCATATAAACTCTTTAGAACTTCTAAACCCGACTCTAAATTTAGAGATTAATCCATAAATTATGCAATCGTACCGTATATCACGTCATCCCTTCTTGTCCAAAGTAGCAACAAATTAAGATTTAAATCAATTTAGTAAATAAATGACTTCTGTATAAATGTTTTTTCATTATATTAAGTAATTAAACTAAATTACTTACACACTCTCTCTCTCTCTCTCTCTCTCTCTCTCTCTCTATATATATATATATATATATATATATATATATATATATATATATATATATGAGAGCATTTATGTGTATGTATATCTTATTTAAAGATAAATTTATTTATATATAGAATTGCTACTATAATTTTTTTATATCCTATGCAGATTTAATTATTTTACATCTAAATTTATTTTTATACATTTTTGAATGCAACATACATATTTATGAAGTTTTTAGAGATTATTAAATTTTTAAATTAAATTTAGAATTTCAGCAGTGCTTGATAATTTCCATATGGCTTTAATCTCATGCTCTCAAATCAATTTTTTTCATTTATTCTTTAAGCAGGGATAGTTTTCTTTTATCATTTGAAAAATTACGATAATAATTTGTGTTTCATGGGATAAGAAATAATACAAATGTAAAAATTTATATAATTTATAATTTTTAATTATATTTTGAATGTGGTATCTAACTATATTTATTTAGAGTAACCATCTATAATGATGCATAACTAGGGAAATAAGCTATTATATTATAGAGAGAAACAAAATAAAATTACTAGTATAAATTCCAACACATTGATCCAGTTCAGACGCTTAATAGATTAAGTACTAAGGAAACAATAATTAGATCTAATTCTTTAATTTATCCTACGTGAAAAATTATGTTTTTATACACATATTATTATAGCTATTACATGAGTAAATGAAACAATAGAACATTGTTACTAGAGAAATTTTGCAAATGTAATTTAATATAATTTAAAAAAAAAATAATCGTTCATATTTATAAAAATTTTGATACTATATTACTAGGGACTAAATTTATTTATATAAGTTCTTAATACATTGATCTAAATTATTTATCCGAGAATCCTAATTCTTTTTTGGTGAAATATTATTTAATTATACAAGGAGAGCATAAAAACATTGAATAGGCATTACAAAAAATATATGTAACCGCAGATTTTCCCTTTTTGTAACTGAAAATCCTATAAATTGTGCTAAAAATATACTTTCAAAATATGATTCATTAAACAGTTCAAATTATGGTCTCGCATTAAGACGTTCATGAGAATAATTCGCAAACGTATAAAAAAAAATTACCCAAGTATTCCCGTTTAGTGAATTTCGTGTTACGCAATGGCGTAATAATACCAGCATTAATTGCCGTTGATGAATTATAATCCAGAGGTTTAAGTTACGTGAAGTATTTTAAAACTTTGTATAACACGGCGGGATAACATCACTTTACACAAACTTCGTCTTATTGTACTTTCAGTTTTATAACTGTTCCTGGGAAAGATTCAAGCTGTTCGATACGTACTTCTAACACTTATTGTGCATTGTCGCGCAGCTTTTTTTTTATAAAATCTTTTGAAATTCACCCTTATGTTTGCAGAAAGGATCATAGCCCCCCGTTGTTATTCTACTACGTTTCTATGCTGGTTTGAAAGCGTCGTGCAGGGATTAATTGGCCATGATCTATGTTTGCGATCTGGGGGAAGGACTTATGATGGTTGTGTGTGTATTTCTTTTCCGATACCTTGTATAAATTTCTTTTGTTATTGTTGGCAGCGATCGATGCAAACGCTCTAAAAGATTTTTAAGTTCTCTGTGAGAAAAGGGGGAAAATAGCTATATTATCTGAAGTGCATTCAGGGAAGTTGAATTTGTCTTTGAAAGAGTATTATTCGTTCTCTTTTTGAAGTTTAACCTTGTTGGGTTTGCAAATGAATTTCGGCCTGTTCCTTAAATAATTGTGATTTTATATAATCAGCGATATATTTAATAATAATTATTATTAATGTTTGTGATCTTTAACGTCAAGTGTAAAGTATGTTTAGGGGTACGTAAATTTCTCATAAAAAATATCGAAATTTTGTCAAGAAAAAAAAATCAACACATAAAATCTCGCATTTATTTACAATATATATATATATATATATATATATATATATATATTCAAAAATTTCGCATTTATTAAAAAAAAAATCCCTATTTTATTTACTTGGTTAGGTAAGGATCAAAATTTTTAGTTAAAAGCTAACATTGCAGTAGTCTCCAGTTTCTCTTCCTTTAGCCTTTAGGAATAAGTAATAAGCAAATTTCGAGAGTGAGATCTCTCAGTTAAAGACCGTGGATGGTCTTAGATAAGCAATTATGTTAATAAATTACTATTATTATTATCAAATATCGCTTAAAAAGCTGTTTATCACCGAGATTTTACCGAAAAGTAGTGAACAAATAGTTTTCACTTTTATCGAATAATGGGTGTCGGCAAATTTCTCATTTATTCGCATCTATTTCGTAAATAAAAAAATACGTATCTCTAGGTATGGTGGAGTGATGTAGGGATTGAAGCGCGTAACTTTTCAGTCTAATTGCCTTTATAGTAAAATCTGCGTTTCAACAGGAAGAGCTGATCATAGACTCATGAAATAGAAAAATATTAAATGTTTGCTAAAAATAAAAACAATGGAATTAACAACTGTTTGATGGGACAATTTCTCCGTGCACAGTTGTTAAGTTATAATTTTCCAGGGTTAGAGAAAATTACATTATAAATTGAAAGTCGGTTTTGATTAATAATCATACAAATCACTTAACTGACTTCTTTTTTCTTTGTAATGGTCTCCTTCTATATATGCTTTGTGTACAAACAAGTCGTTTGCCTTCAGGCAAATGCACTTTTCAAGTAGAATTTTTCCTCTATCTCTCTCTCTGAACTGATTTTTTTCTTTTTTATCATCACAATACACTAAGTTACCCTAAGAGATAACCATAATTTTTCTATTATATTTAAGGATAAATATAGTCATTACTTCTTCAGTTAAGCAGTGAGTATTAATAATTTTAATTTTTTCTGCTCTATATATTTCTAAGTTTAAAAAAATTTAATAGTGATATGCATTTAGTTGTAATGATATAACCTTAGAACTAAATTAGAAATGACGTTAAATGCTTATTCAGTTCCTAAATACTTAATGATGCCCTATTGCAGAGCACTCTAGACAGTTCTTTTTCAAACTGTAAAAAGAGACTTTAAATTGAGCGTTATTTCTAACGTAATAGAATTAGTAAGTAGATTTAACGTAATAGTATTAATAACGTATTAGATTTTTAACGTAATTTACTTGACGCGGTGACACAATTGATTAATGGTCTTTGGTACTTATTTAGCAATGTGATAGAATTTTTGTTTTGTTATTTTTATGCTTTATTTAGAATACTAAGCTTAAATATTGTATGTTAATGTCTCTGTTTAGAATAATGTGTAATGAATTGGAAACACCCATGATATCTCAACACATAGCGATTTTTATAGTTCTTTTATTTTTATTCATTTATTTGTATTTATGTAAATATCTTGATCCATCTGAAATTTTCACAAGACGACAGTAGTATCGTTTTGCATGTTTAAGATAATGTTAAATTGCTTCAAAAATATATTTGTATAAAACTTATAAAATAAATGATTTTTTTTTAAATTTTAAAATAAGTAACCTACTTATTGTATCAAAGTGTAGTGATTAAGCTTAAAAACTTCAAGTAAAAAAAAATTGTTAAAATTTATTACTTCACACTCCAAAAGCTCCTCCCAGAAGTTATCATAAGGACTTGACATCTAATTTTTACGAAGTATACCACCTAGATACCCTGACAATAATAAGACGACTATATCCGATAAACTGGTCAAAACCCTACCCCTGAGGGGTTACTGACCTGATCTTCTATGCAGTTAGACATTCGCTTGCCGAATAACTGTTTTTTGTTGTGTAAGCCCCCTATATTACTAACAATAAATCAGGTTCCTGATTAAGATATAAATCTTTACTTAAAAATTATTACCTATTAACTCATTGTTTCATTTTTCTAGAGACATGGAACTGTTAAAGGAAGTCATTGTTTTAAATCAAAAGTTCATATGCTGTCTGGAGTTACAACACTGTAATAATTCCAACGTTCAGGCGAAATTGTTCTCAAATCAAAGAAAATTAGCATTATATTCAGTTTTTTTTAAATATCCAATGCATTAGAGTACAAGATCAATATATTATTAGGAAGTTTATAACAGTTTATTTTTCAAGGGTATAAAAAATTCTGTTTAGACACAAAATTCGGAGCATTCAAAACTAGAGTAATTTCCCATTGAATCTTTAATAACGTAATGTTACTTTCATAAAATCTCCAATGAACGAGAAAGGGGTAACAGAAGAAAAAGTTGGGAAATTTGGAATATAAGTGAGGATTTTGATACCAAATTTTTTTGTAATAATTTTTTAATTGAGAAATAATTCTAATGTGTTTCTTTTTATCTTTAACAGCACATTTATAGGAAAAGAAGAACTATGAAAACGCCAGCACTAATTTAAAACGATAAAAAAAATTTAAATTACACAAAACTTACATATCAATGGAAAAATTAAACAATTATTTTAGAATTATTAAACTTTTTTTCTTCCTTAAGAGTGGCAAGGCAGTAATGTGTTTTTGTGGTTATTTGGTATCTGTACAGTTTTCCCATTTTACTTCTTCTCGATCAAGATGCTGTATAATTAGGGATATGTAATTTTCATATTTACGAAATAGATGCGAATAAATTCGAAATTTGCCGATACCAGCGAATAAATGCGAAAATTATTTATTTACTACTTTTCGGCAAAAACTGGGTGATAAAAGGCTTTTTAAGCAAAATTAGGTAATAATAGCAATAATCTATTAACATAATTACTTATCTAAGATCATCCACGGTCTTTAACTGAGAGATCTCACTCTCGAAATTTGCTTATTACTTATTGCTAAAGAGTTAAGGAAGAGAATGTGGAGACTACTACAATGTTAGCTTTTAACTAAAAATTTTAAAACTCACCTAACCACGTAAGAAAAATTGTGATTTTTTCTAATAAATGCGAAATTTTTAAATTAATATATATATATATATATATATATATATATATATATATATATATATATATATATATATATATATATATATATATATATATATATATATATAGCGAATAAACGCGAAATTTTATATTTTGTAATTTTTTTTTGTGAAATTTCGATATTTTTTCTGCGAAATTTGCGGGCCTCTATGAATGATATGACTTACATCATATATACATAGTTTCATCATCATAGTTTATCAAACTGTGGGTCGTGATATCCTTTTAGGTGAGTCGCGGAAATATTCAAACTATGAAGTTCTTCTCATGTTCGTTAAGAGGGGTTCACATATTAAGACAGCGAGTGGGTCCTTAAAATTTTTCCCTCTTGACATTTTCTGAATTCAAAAAACAGGGCTCAGCACAAAAAATAACTTGCATTCTAATAAGTAAAGGAAAAATTTTATATTTAGCTTATCTCACCAAGGCATTCAAAAACTAATCAAAGAATTCTCACCTGTCATCTTATTGTGTGTTCAATAGAAACATACGTATGTTAAATATCCCCTTCAGGCGCTTTTCCATAACCCTGGAAAATTATTTCCCTTCGCGTACGGAAGTTTTGCCAAAATAATACGCAGGAATGGAGCCCACATATCAGTCTACTCTGATTTCTCCTTGTTAGCTCATCATAATCTTGATTCTGCGAAATACCCGTGCCCCGCGTAACACTACATGTATTATAGCCCCATTTCTTTGTCTTTCTTTCTTTTTTTATTACGAGTCTTGTAGAGCGGAGAGGGAGAGAGAGAGAGACAGAGAGAGAACACTCCACTCGCCGTGTTTGCGCAGGGGATTATGGCCCGTGTTACGTTATGCCACACAATATTTCCGCTGCTTGTTTTCAAGTGTGGGGCAGGATTAATTGGTCGTTGTCTGTGTTTGCCGTCTCGGAGAAGGACCGTTTGAAGGAATTTTTCTTTTTACAGGGCTACTATTAATTCCATATATCGTCGACTCAAGTTCTCTCTTCGAAGGCTATGTTGGGGAAAGGGATGTAAATCTAAAAGTTGTTGTTGAGCAGTGTGAAGTATGTAATTGCGTTTTTGCTTTAAAATGGAAATGCCTTACAGTGTAAACTTTCAATTACATGGATCGTTTTTTATCCGTTTAAGGGCACAGTGGACTTTCAAAATTGTGAAATTTGTCCAGAAATTCGATTTTTTTATTTTATTGAATTGTGAAACTACGGACGAGTAGGAATGTGTTGCAAAAAGAATTTTTAATTTCTGTGATTACTTTCCTAGTTATAGGCATTTGCATTTAATTTAGATATTATGTGGTTACTAATAGCAATAACTTTAAATGTGCTTTTCTCAAAATAAAAATTTTCATGTCATACGAATATTCAACTGCTCCAGGCGCATATCTAATTATCGCATTGCTTTGAAATTTAAGTTTTATATACTAAACTGTATATGAAATAAATCTTGTTGAAAAAAATTATGCTTCGTAACTCAGAATTTCTAAATTTTTACTTGAAAAAATGATTTATAGGTATTTTGCGTAATAAAAAGGGTGTTTACACTATTAGTATTTTTTTCTCCTTATGTTTTTAATGAATGCTTAAAATAAGCAATAAGTTTCATTGTTAGTTCTATAAGGTATCCTGTAAATAAAAATTAACATATTATATGCAAAAGAAATGCGCATGCAACATTTTTAATTAGGCCAATTTTTGATATGATTAATAATTCATAATCCATATTTCATAAATTATTAATATTTCATCTTTAAATTTTAACCACTTTTACATATCTATGGTACTAATCATATATTCCAATTTCAAGCAAATGAATTCAAAACAAAAAAGTTAGGTTTGAAGGTCCACTGACCCCTTAAGGGAGTTTGTATCCAGATAAGTTATAAATAAAAGTTGTAATAAAAATCCCTAATAGTGAATTTAGATTGGTGACTAGTTTCAAACTAACTGGTGGATTCATGCTTGATTCGTTTCTCGAAATAAATGTCTTCTAGTGTTCTCTGACCCGGGGCAAAGCTACACTAGTTTATCTGATGTAGATCTGTGAAAAAAAACTCAGCAAAAATTTACTGGTGAACAGGTCTAACCAAGGATTAACTTGTGATGAGTCACTCTTTATAGAATCCCATTTGCAATCTGTCTTTTGGGACAACAACATCTAATACTGATAAAGGGGTACTTAAGTAAGCCAGAAATTAGAAACCAATCTTGGGCATTATTACAGTTTCAACAACAACAAAAAATATCAACTACTTTTTCGTTCTCCTAACCTTCGTGTGAATATCATTTATTAGGATATTTATATACAATGACTAATTTTTTCTACAAAAGAAAACTCGAGTATTTATCTTACGCTTGTAAACATCGCAACAAATAGATTCCTTGTATGCCGAGCTGAGACGTATTAAAAATATAATGCTACTGGTACACTTTGGAGGAAATTGTTTATTTCAAATAAAGCCTTTTTAAGGTATCATATTAAAAATGTATTATATATGCATGATATAACGAGATCTTGAAGCTGCATCCCAAAAGATAAAAGAGAATGAATTGCACTAGTTCAGTTTAATTTTATTCAACATGATAGAAATTTACTGGCGAGTATTTTTCCAAACTAAACAGAAAATCAGTCTAAAGTCGTTACTTTAAGTCTGAATTAAATTACATTGTCAATGCAGAGATCTCGTGAATTTTCAACCTCGTTAGTTTTCAACTCTCGCTATGCAGGAAGAAGTAGATTGTTTTTTGAACTTTGTTGATTGCCAACTTTTAACAACAGCAACAACAAAATTGAGTATATTAGCAAATTTCAGTTAAGAAAAAAAAAGAGATTTTGTGAATTCAAATCGAAAGTTTCTGCACTGCTGTTACAACCAATGACTACTCTTTATATGAAATAAAAGGATACTTAATATAATTTATAAAAAAACAACGGTGTTTTGCTCAAATTTTTCAATCTTTATTCTAAATTTCTGTGATAGTGCTTTGAAAATCTGGAGTCATTACCAAGTGGTAACGTGCCAGCTCACCGACATCTTACAGTAAGAGAGTGAGGTTTAGGTATTCACTCATTAAAGTTAATTTGGACGTATGTAGTTCCTGTGTATGTCTCGCAATGTCCTTGCGATCCGAACAGTTCATTGGTGGTAGAATGCTGCGCCATAGAATACATTTATACCGTTTAAATCTTGAGTTTATGAGACGTCAAGCTCTAATGACCCCATGTTCATTAAAAACTTCCGTTTTATGGTAGTCGTTAGGTAAATAATTATAAATCTTGCATTATATCACTGCTTGTTTCGCATATCTTTTTCTCTACCAAGTAGACATTAGTATGACATGACTGTTGTCCGAAAACTTGCCATCACTAAGACAGCATGAGTATGGCAGCATGAGTATAGCCAAGCATGAGTATGTGCTTTGATGTGAATGTCACTTCAAAAAAAGTCTTGTTTGTCCCAGCTTGTCAAGGTTTGGATTATGGAGTGCGAAATTCATTGGTTTGAACAATCCTTTAACAGGACTCCTAAAGACAGGTTTTTGTATATATTTAAGAATTCGTAGGAGGTTTCCTTTCAAAAGGGTAGGGTAGAGATATTTTTCTGCTATGAGTTTCATTTAGAGAATAAGGATGAAAACCCAATATGAGAGAAAGAAGACAGCGAACCGATTCTTAACACGAATGAGATTCCACAGTGATCTAGTGATAAATATTTCTTACCCAATCCTTCGAAGGATGTTTGCACCCAGAGAACGGATATCCCAAAATTACCGAAACTCGACAGAAAGATTCACTGTGCCTTTCCCGCCGCTGAAATCGTAATTCCGTGCATGGGAAACGCCCAGACTGTTTGTTTGCAAGGCACACATCACGTAATATCGCGTCTCATGCTGGCGTTTTTTTTTTCTCGGCACCATCATTCCGATGGTATCACTCCGATGTTTCCGAAAAGGATTATGCCCCGCAATGGGTTATGGCGCGGCGCCTCCCCTGTTGTTGTGAGTTTTAAATATATTGCCAGGATTAATTGGTCGCGCGTTGTTCTGTTTGCTCACTTGCGTTGTAAGGTGGGCGCCGGGAAACGCGGAGAGAGACACGTTTTTTTTCCCTTCCTTCCCCTTTTATAGTTTGTGTGCGATTCCTTTATCGCTCTTTATTGAATCGCGTGTTGTGTGGGCACAATGCGAAAGCACCTGAAAAGTTCTGGCTAGCATGTGGATTCGAGATTATGCAGGAGGTTGCGGCGGTTAGGGTGAAACAATGTGTGGTTGAACTTTTGGAGGAGAAACTTTGAATGGGAAATTTATAGTTTCAGAATTGTTAAAAATCTTCTTAATACAAATGCATTACGGGCACGCGTGGATTAGTTTACTGACGACTATTGTCGCACAAAGACCACAGTAAGAAAACGTACAAATATAAATATTTATATTTATTAATTAGTCTGTCATTTTGACAGTATATGTAATTACTGAAAATTTTCTTGTTTCTCAGCATGCAAATACGCCGTTGTGCACTGTTTTGTTCATTATATCGAATTTTCTTATTAATGAACAAAATACATTTATTTATTATATATATGTATATAAAATAAATAAATATATATATATATATATATATATATATATATATATATATATATATATATATATATATGTATGTATTTATTACACGATATCATAAAAATTTTTCCAAGCGTACACAAAGTATACAAGATGGATACATAAAATAGGGCAAGCAAATTTAAAAGCAACCTTTTTAATATTAAAAAATATCCGTCAAAACTATATGATAAACGTCAAAATATAATGGGGAGTTTGAACAATACAAAACTCAACTTCTCTGAAATTCAGCTGTATGTATTAAACAAGATAACCATAGCCGTAATCATAATCATGGTAAGCCCTGTAAAAAAAACTTGTTAAAGAAAGACTCGAATCTTCAGTTAAAATGTCTTCTTTGACATATATTCTTGGACTTATCGAATAAAGACCAGGAATGACAATTATAGTATTGATAATTCACTAGAACTTTAGTTGCTTTATATAATATAGCTGTTGCTTGTTGTCGAATTTTTTATATCACTTATGTTAGAATATTCTTAAGCCGAAACCTATCACTCTTAGAATTATTTTCGATAAGGAACTATAGTAGGTCATAATTATACGAATTTTCAGTTTAATAATTTTCTTGCATAAACTATATATGATATTAAAATAATAGCTTGGATAGTCTACAGGGGGATTCACTCTCTCGAAAGCATAAGGAAGAAAGAAACGGTTAGATGAATGCCTTCTCGGGTTAAATTTTACCAACCTCATCTTTCTCAGAACTGATACACATGTTCGTCTATCGAGGAGAGCGGGAGTGATTGCATTTATGTTTTTAGATTTAAGTTTTTGAAAGCATATAGCAATTAAGTGATAAGTAGAACTTCCTTCCCTTGTCTCCAATAGTATCATACTGAAATCTTCAATACCCTATTAAATGTTTCGATTTACGTAAAACTGGGTATCAGTCCGAGATCCAATACTTCTGCTTCTACCACCTATAATCCCGTTATTCTTATGGTAAAGAATAATCGCTTCCTACTCTTCTTGTTTTCTAATCCCTAGCGTCAACAAGCCCTTGCTTTGCTGTGTTTTCGCCCCTTTCCTTTCCCCTTGCTCAAATTCTTCTAGGAGAAGTGATCCAGACGAGGCTTGGGCGGAAGAAAGAAGAACCGTAGAGATTTCTAGCACTGGTGAAAGTGATGTATGACCAAGATAAGGCGTTCATAGCGATTAGTCTGTAACTGTGGCTAGGTCTCGAGTGTGGAAAGGGGATCTTTGTTTCCAGCTTACGTCTTTGGGTGCGTTGCACATGATTAGCATTTACAAGCACTGAGTTTCTGATAATTAATTAGAGTTAATGTTACGTAGTTCATTTACTTACAAAATGCGCGTCTAAAGCACATTTACTTAGTAAGCAAACTTTCCGCACAAGTTCACGAATGCAATGTGACATTCATTCATAGCACATGAATCTCATGACTTAAATCTATTTGCCCTTATTCATGGACTCATCATGATGTAGTCTCTGATCTTATTAAAGAGGGCAGTACCTAGGTCTGGGACATATGCTAGATATGGTGTTATACGTAGAGGTTCCTATCATAAGTGTACGTCTTATCCATATTTCATTGTGTGCACATGCATTTATTTCAACTGAAATATATTCTTAAGATAGACAAGTTCTAAATAGTGCCCCTCATTTAACCTCTTTGGACAAACAAATTTATTTTCATAAGAACTCTTTTAATCTTTGCGTGATCTTTTTATTTAGAAATCAGTTCATCTTGTAAACCGCCCGTATAGTGTAGTGGTTAGCGTTCTGAACTGCCACGCAGTGGGCTTGGGTTCAAATAACCAAATAAGGGTTGGCCGTTTCCATGTCGTCCCATTCATAGGGAGCAATGCTGGCTCAACTATAGGGTGCTCCCATAATAAAGTAGCCAGTAAAGTAGCCAGTAAAACAAAAGGTAAATGTCTAACGACAAGTGCTTCCGTATTAGACGACTAAAAAATAAAAGTTCCTGTTTTAAATCTATTCTTGCAAACAAACAAACATATTTAGTAGGTATATGAAGGGTCCAGAGGTAAAACTACTTTACAGCAATTTTTACGGAAATGAGTTAGCAGAGCCATCTTGTAACTTTCAAGGAGTGCTAACCCCACGTGCAATTAATTTCTGGGGCAGAACCACTTTAAAGCCGTTAAAAATAGCGATAAAATTTCGGTATGTCACTGAAAAATCACTTTCGGAAAACTTTAAAATTTTTGATGTAAAGTGGTTTTACCCCTGGACCCTTCATATATGTATTGCTGAGTTACGTACTATATAATTATGGTTACATAAAAATAAAACTGATGAAAATATCTTTTATTCATATGCGTTTAAACTTGCGTACATTTATAGTATATACTAAATACATGAACAATAATCACGTACTGATTTTGTCTATAAGAACTAGAACCATTTTTCTTCACTTATCGGTAGAAGTGTAAAAATTGTACATTGCAGTATAAAGTCTTGACTGTATAACAGGATAAATCGTGAAACATTACAACATTATATATGCAGTGTTTCTCTAACTGGATCTCTCTATAACGGGGAATAAATACATGCTTTGTAGGGGGAAAAAGTCAATGTAATAAAAGACACATAATTGAATAATCGCACAGATGTGTACCTCTAACAAATGAAAACATTTTTCTTCGCATATTGGTAGAAGTGTATAAACTAAACATTACAGTATAAAGTCTTGACTGTATAACAGGATAAAGCCTTGAAACCTTACAGTACTGTAAGTGAAGTGTTTCTCTAACTGGATATCTCTATCATGGGGAATAAATGAACAGTAGGGGGAAACTTCTGTAATAATAGAACAGAATAGTATAACTGATGTCGAGAAAGCCGAATCCTTTCAAACATTTATAAATTTAGAATCACTCGTTAATGCACATAAGACACTCCATAATTTACAAGAAACTCGGAGAACAGTAACTAAGTATCGACAAGATCTCGCCAAAAACGAGTGCGTGTGTGATCTAACACTTTTGCCTCCGTAATCCCGTTATCCCCGTAGCCAAGCAGAATCGCGTTCCGCTCTTCTTGTTCCCTCTAATCCCGAGTGTCAACAGGCTCTTGCTTTGCTTTGCTCGTCCCCCTTCCTCTCCTCTTGGGCAAACTCTGTCCCAGTGGTGATCCAGAAGAAAAGAAGAGCCGTGGAGATTTTCTGGAACTGTGAAAGTGATGCATGATTCAGATAAGACGTTTCTGGCGATGAGCTTCTGTATAATGATGGCTGGTTTCTGCGGAGGGAAGCAGGTCGTTGCTTCAGGGTTTCATAGCAGCGGCTTCTAGGTAGATTTGGCATGATTAACATAGGGATCGTGTTTCGCTAACCACAGCCTCATTATTTAATTAAGTTAGTACGTTAACACTGTAAATAATATAACAACTCATGTACATTTACTTATTTGTTAATTACATAATTACATTACATCGTTATAAAGTGTGCGTTTACTTTCGTCTATTCTTCTTGTGTAAATACACACGCGCGTGCACGCACACACACACACACACCCCACACAATATATATGTATGTATGTAATATCTTAAATATTCTGCTTCCATTCTAGCATTTGAATTCCCTTTCTTAATCTAATCCCCATTAATATTAATTTATCGCTTTTAAAACCCTTAGCCACAGAACTTCCCATGATTCGCATGCCTTTGCATTTCTACACGTGTATATGTCCGAATTCAGAGGTGGGTTAGCTTCCTGAGACCCTTAATCTGCGACACCTACAAATAATAGTCACCTGTCTACCTCGCCCTCTCGCGTTTAATGTTGAAAGGTGGATATTATTCCTAGCTGTTCTTCTGGAATGAACGGATGTATTTTTCGCCTGTAATAAACGATTGTACTAAGAAGTTTGGCCCGATTGCATTTTAAATCTAATTTTTTATTCCTTTCAGGTTGAGTCTAGCTCCGGCCATGTAACAATACACAAGAAAAAATATTGCTTGCATGAAATTTTGTGGCGGATGAATATATTTAGAAAGTCATCCTCTAAACATACAAATCTTATTTACATTTAATTGTGGATTTGTAAAAGCTGTATTTTCAAATTTTGTAAAGTATGTAAATGATGTTTTCTTTTATATTTTTCTACCTGGTAACTGCAACTGTGAATGCCTTTAACATGTTTACATTATTTTCATTGGCTCGACCGAAATGATAGGAAGTTTAAAGGGCCGAACAAGTGGACGTGGTCCAAAGATGTCCATAAACCATTAAGACGAAGGGATGCAAGTGAGATATCTGCCTAAACCTTCACGCCAAAATTATGAGCATATATTCTTCTTGGAATAAACCCGTCTCAAACGCTCCACAAATAAGAACACACCGAATTTTATCTCGAGCATTCATTTTACCTATGTACACCCCCTCCCCCAGCTTAAAAAATACTAAATAAAAAAAAAAACACCTCGCACTCTTAAAATGCTTCCAAAAACTGCAAACTATTTTCTTGCGTGTGGAGCTGCCTATCGATAGGGGGTGGTGGGAATAATCGATAGGGGTGGGGAGGCAGGAGGGAGGGGCTCTTGAGTTGCTGCAGGTGTGGTGGGAGGAGAAGAAGTCCATGATACTGGAAGGGGGAGGAAAACCAATGGGAGGAGGCCATGATTAGACTCCCAGGAAACAAAGAAGAAATTGCTTCTCTTTCCTTCGGACTCGTCCTCCTCTTTTTGTTTTTGGTTGGGGATTAGGGATATTTTCTGATTTTATTTCTCGCGAGATTTATGAATTTGATGAAACTTTTCAATAGCTGAGACGTTCCGACTGGTAATAGACACGCGAGTTTTAGTTATGCAATACACCGAGCCGTTTCCCTCCCCCCCCCCTCCCGATGACAACATTTTCAGGCGAGTAAAGATCAAACCAATTAAAAGATATAATTTTTCTTCATTATTATGAGTTGAAAGTTCTTTTTTTTTTTTTTTTTTTTTTTGGTGGAGAGAATAACGGCAAACACAGGGAAGAATTGACACCCGTTTGGGTTAAAAGACCTTTTGTTGAATATTTTTATTCTTTTCTTTTACCAGCACTTATTGGCAACGGGGAATAAAAATGGTATGCATACTGTTTAAAAGTTGTCCGAGAATCTGTTTATCTCTCTATGCTTCTCTCTATATATCAATGTTTGGAAGAACTTGTATCTAATGCTCTACATATTTTACAAAATACACTCCACCATACCGAAATAATACGAGTACCAAACACGCTATTCACTTTGAGATGCAGTTCGATATTCACGGCATATTTCTTCATCGTATTTTTTCCTTCCCCATTTGCCATTAAATATGTGCACTTGAAATGTCTTTGAAATCTGTTCAGTTAAGTGTAAAGTTTTCTGCAATCTAAAAGCGTAATGCAATTATCATTTATTTAATTATGTTTCATATATTCTCATTAAAAGGGGAGTGGTCACTTTTAAGTACCTTTAAAAGTATCTTTTTTAGACCTATGTTCTATATATATACTACTCATGATTTTTGCTTGATTACATGAAATTTTTTGAGTAACTGCCTAACATACTGATTATTGTATAGATTACAATATTTCAAGGTAATTAAAAAAATTAAAATTATTTTTTTATGCGTAAAAGTGAATATTTTTTTTAAATCGAGCATTTTGCAGGTCTACTGCTGTGCACATTCTGTCAAAATATCTCATTAAGGTTACAGTAATAATTGTTTACTATATGTGATACAATACTTCAGGCATCAATATCCACCAACATTATTCTAAAATATAATAAAACATTTTAGTACGTGCTATTTTTTAATCAGAAATTTCAAAAATGTACGAGTAAAAGTTACAAAAACATCTTTAAAAAAATTAAAATATCTTAAGGTGAAAAATGTTGGTGGATTTGTTGCCTGAAGTATAGCAATCACATGTAGTAAACAAATTATTACTGTACTAAATAATTTATTTTGACAGAATGCGCACAGCCAGACTGCAAAATGCTCGATTTAAAAAAAAATATTTCACCTTTTTATGCATAAATTTTTTTTATCTTTTCATATACCTGGTGAGAATATTGTATATCTATAATAAACAGTATTTTGCTCACCTGCTTACGTGAATGGCACATAGCGCAGTGCTATCACGCGCTCGACCTGGCTAAACCATACTGTGTGGCTTCGGTCCAGGTGGTGATGCATCTTCCAAATTTCCCTGTCTCGATATTTTTAGTTTTCCCCGCCGGAAATCTGCAATTCAATCTCGTTACGCATAGTATGACCTGAACAGAGCGTTTTTTTTTCTTTTTTTTCAAATTTCCCATCTGTTGCTGAAGGCCACCTTTTCCTTAACTTGTTAATAATTTCATATTAATATCTTTAATTTTTTAATTTTACATATCTAATCTTAATTTACGTAATCTTAATTTTTTTTAATTTAATTTTTTTTACTTACCCTTCAACTTTTGAAGGGTTCTAACCTTTAAATTAATTATTGAAGTAACTTGTAACTTATCGTAATTATTTTTACTACTGAGCACATTAACATTGATTATAAGCATCTCGCGACAGGAGATAAAGTCGTCTGACCAATGCACTCGACTCATCAAATTCAATTCGCTAGGCAGTTACTCAAAAAATTTCATGTAAATCAAGCAAAAATCATGAGTAGTACATACAATCGAACATAGGTCTAAAAAAGATGCTTTTAAAGGTACTTAAAAGTGACCACTCCCCTTTTAAACAAAATTACTTGCTCCATATTACACGAACATTTTTATTAAATAGATCATAATTCGTAAAGATTACGGCGACCTCGGCTTCGCCTATACGCCCTGTTCAAACCGAAGACCAGGGCTGCGTAGCAATTCCTGTCAGTGGCGCACCCAGGATTTTTCTTGGGGGGGGGGGGGGCGAGATGAACGGATAAAAATATTTATAATGCAAAATCAATATTCGCTATGCAATTTGTATTTCTTTGGGGGGGGGGGCCCCCCCCCCCTCTGGGTGCCTGTAAACTCAGCCTAAGATCTATTTTCCCTGCTCGGTGATGTTTCTTAAAGGCCTGGGCGCCGGAAGGACAGTACAGATCTGCCGACCAATTTGGGCAACCCTGGGCCCCTTAATAGATCATAAGACATCATTTAGTTCCTTTCTATTAATGGGAATTAATAATATCATTTTACATCCTGTACGCAAAAAATGCATGCACAAATTTGCGGTGCTCGGTTTTCCGTATCCTAAAACGATTGTTATTGGTATAGCAAATGAAAATGCTTTATTGAACTTAAAATCCTTTTGTTTCGGTTTTCAATTATGTGTTAATGAGGGTTTTTATTGAAGATTTAAATATTTGACATATTGCACATTGTACCCATACTTTTGCATTTTTTTTAATAAAAAATAGATTTGCAAGTTACAGAATACGCCCAAGTTATTGCAAGTTATACAATAACCCAATGGTGTTGAAAGAGCAGTGCGTTTATCCGTGATATTAATACTCATAATCATTCCACCGGTCCAACAATCAGCTCATCAATCCAAATGGATCGGCCTATCAAAGGTTCGGAATCACTGCTACAATGGCATGCAAGATCTTTGATTGAAAACAACAGGACAGTTTTTAAAATTATTACAAATTTACACAAAAGCCCAAAGTTAGAAATTTTTAAATGTGAGAAATATAAATTTTCTCACGTCGCTGGGATTGTTTAGTTAGTAAAACGTCTGTTTCGATGTTAGGACATCAGCGTTCTTTTCTTGATCTTGGCAGTTGATTCCATCGGTTCGTTGATGTAATCCTCCATTGGAGACACAGAATAATTTCTTGAATTCTGCTATTCGTGTGATCTTTTTCCTTATATATTAGTAATATAGGGGCTAAACCATTCTCAGCCTTTGCCAAAATGATAATGGACAGTAGGAAACTAAAGACAAATATGTTGCTGTCTGCCAATGCGGAGCCCTTGTCAATGAAGGTGTTTGCATTTTGTCGGCGAGAATCATTAGTTGCTTTCAGTGGGGGCCAGTGGCGTAGCGAGGGGTGGGAAAGGGGGTCTATCATGCCCTGGGCGCCACTCGGACAGGAGTGCCAAATAGTCCTTTTCACTAATTCTATATATTACATTACTATATGTTTTTCGGAAAGGGGGGCGCCAAAAAGGCATCGTGCCCCTGGAGACAGTTATGCTCGCTACGTCATCGGCGGGAGCACCATATAGGTGAGCCAACACCATCGACTGATTGCACCTGAATTTTCACAAAGCATTTCTGGGGCAACATCTGGAGGTCTCGTAACTTCTCCCACCCACTGACCTCTTGGAAGGACATCCCAGTCTACGAATTTAACTTGCCTATATCCAGTCTAGACAACAAGGTATTTGATGGCCTTCCTCAGAATTCGAACAGAGCACCCCTAGTTCAAAGCCCAACTCGCTCCCACTACGTTACTTCGAGCCCTATTATATATATCATTAGGAAAAAAAAGTCAGCGTTCTCGAAAATAATTAAAAAATTAAAAGATATAGAAAAATATGCATAGGCTGACATCATGGTGAAATTAAAAAAATAACCGTAAAATCTGTGCTCTTCACATCCCCGGATAGAATATCGACCTCGTGATCAAGAGATACGGATCTACCTCGATTTTGGAGGAAAGTTGTTGCAACTATTATTTGAAGCTTGAAGAAAACGCATATGAGTAAAAACTAAGGCTATCAACAAGTTTCTAACTAACTAACATATTTCTTCATCAGCCGAGAAGCATTAGGTAAGATTGTCTCTATGGACAATTTTCTCATGGTTATTATTATTTTTTTTTTTTTTTGGATTTTTAAGAAACTGTATGTTCCTTAGAACTTTACACGGGTTAAAAAACTCTTCGAATTTGTCCCGATTTATCACTTTCACTGGGGTTTGCACATACATAAAATCTATCACTTCTCGATATGTAATACAAGTTGGCTGAACCATGATTAAACGTTCGTATGGGACATTTTCCCGTCAGTTTTCTGAGTTTCCACACTTCCAAACCTATTCGCACATGAGATATGACATAGCGAATTCCTAATGAACACGAAAAGCAAGAGTTTATCCCTGAAATCATATTTCACCACACTTTGTGACCACCAACTCGAAAAAGAATCTCTCGCTCTATGACCCTTTGCATCCATATTTAATAAATCTACTTTTACGCTTGCCCTAGCATGACAAATCGAAGGCGTCGTACAGAAAAAGTGCATCAGATCAAAAAAGAAATAACAAAAAAAATGGCGGAACAGAAAGTCCAATACAGCATGTACTGAATTATGTTCGTTTTCCCCTCTCCCACCCCTATGGCCGCATAAAAACTGTTGGCCAGCAAAGCGTTACTCCGGTGTGCATTTCAGTTTAATTTGTTTCCTCCCTGGTCCCTGTTATATGACTTGTTCTCACTGCTGCTTTTAACGAGTGGAATTTCGGAGCATTCTTGCGGTGCAATGTTATTAATGCCCTGCTTGCTCTTAAAGAAACTTAAAACTTTTTTTGTGCGCAGGGTTATTGTGATACTTAAATTTGGAAGGTAAGCAGTTCTGTTTAAGATCCGAAAGCATAAAAATTAACTTGTTTCACCCACCAATACGTTACATTAAAACTCCTTTACCATGAAAATTGCCGAAAAGTTTTTAAGTTTATTAGCTTATATACATATAAAAAAAAGAAATTTCTTCCTCGCGTGATTACTTGTGTTAAGAACAATTTTCAACCTGTTGTAAAGCAAGCTGATTCAGTCTAAACTCATCAAGCCCAACCGTAGCTTAAAAGATCTTAGGAACATGCGCGCGTCATAAGGCATCACGTTATTGTCAAGTATTTTTCAGAGACATGCACACATGCTTAGCCCATTCTTAATTGGGAAAAGCCTTTATATGCGACCAATTTAAGAAAATATTGACAAGTCATTAAACAAGTCGTTAACGGATAGTTCAAAGGGAGGTAATTACAGCCACCAGTGGGACCAGATGCTCTGAACACACTAACTGACCGGATATCATGAGAGCTTTCCCACACCGATCCAGAAGCTTCTAGAATGATCTGGATTTTTCTGAAAGATGGGGTATATAAAGGGAGAGAAAAGGGAAAGAGGGAGGTAACTATGGGATTTGCTTCAAGTCTCTATGCTGAACTTTAGATTGAACTGAGTTACGACTCTCTGGTTTTCGACGGATTCATGATTGATAAGGATTGATTAGTAATGGAAATTGTGTATGATAGATTCTGTAAATATGTATGAATAATCAAGATATATGTATATATGTAAAGAAGGAGTTGTTTATGTGTCCATGGAAACCATAAACAAGCTACTTAACCACGAGGTTCCGACAGTATTAACATTATAATGCACTTGCTTCGTGAAGAGTGTTCATCGCATTGTAATGAACTTGCCTCATGATAGTTAACAATGGTAATCAATAGTTTACCATATGCTGAATAATGTGGGAATATATATTATATATATATAATATATATATATATATATATATATATTATATATATGCGCAATAGTCCATGATAGTTAGATCATATCGGCTATTAAGCATAATGGTATAAGTGAACTTACGTATGCTCTGAAAAGTCTGTGTTGTTGTTTGCGCTTGGCTCAAACTGAATCGTATAAGTTCTAGCTTGTTTTAAAGTGCCTGCATATACAGGATGATTCACAAATTCGTAAAAACTTTAAAAAATCATAAAAAGGAAAAAAATATCTTAAAGAAAGGCGGTTTGCAAGAAAGAGCTCACAAGGAAGTCGGATTTTTTTTAGCATCAACAAAAATAAAGTCACTGACGTGCTCAAACTGAATCGTTTAAGTTCTAGCTTGTTTTAAAGCTAGATGGCGCTAAAGATGGCGCTGACGTGCGAGAGATTCAGCAGAATTATGCAAATCAATCTTGCAATAAATGACTGTGATAGACGATGATTTCTCATTCGTTTTCAGAATGTTAATATTACAGGATCGAACTGTTAAGAGTCGCCTTAGTTGTGTCGTACAATGTTCTGGAGGCCATGTTGAACAATTGTTATAACATGAATTAATGAATGGAACGTAGTGTTGTCCTGTTCATTGTGTTTCGGGTCGTCCACGCCGAAACCTGTGACATTTTTAACTAATTTTTATTTTGCTACTAAAAAAAAATTGCTTCCTTGTGAGCCCTTTCTTGCAAACCGCACTTTTTTTATCATAATTTCTTCCTTTTTTATGAATTTTAAAGTTTTTACGAACTTTTGGCTCACCCTGTATTACCTTCTTCATTAAGCCCTATGAAGAACAAAAATGAATGTAAGAGATAAACTCATTTTTGTTATATCCGAGTTCATCTTTAACCTGTCAATTCCATGGGCATTTCGAACAAAGCATTTGCATTAAAATACCAATTAAACATTTTTGTATTTTCAATGTAAAAATTTAAACATCACCCATTTCTTGCATCTGTGTTTAAATAAATAGATGTGAAAACATCGCAATTTAACAAGCTTTCGGTAGTTTCACTTCACCACTTCCCTCCACGTTAAACTGAATGATGGATATGCGAGATTCATTGTACTGAATCGCTCAAAATAACAAAACGTAGTGCAAATGACAAAACACTTGGCTTTAAGTTAGCCTCTACCTGAACCCACTCGCACGGCGTGCAACAAAACTACATTTATCGCCAAGCGATCGCGTAAATATGACGCACACGTTCCACCGATCTCCGTCAATATCTTTTATCGCCCGCCATTTTTTTCCCCGCGTCCGAGCTCATGCATTATTCACGTCCCCCTCTCCCCCCCCCTCCCAGCAGATCCCTTGTCCAGATGGCATTTAAACACCCACCCCCGATCCTTTTTTATGGGGCCTCTATAGACCCGAGAATTACATCATTTAGTTCGCCCCCTCCCACTCCTCCCCACCCATCCGTAGGTACGTGCGAGTGACACATGGATAGCGGGTGTCGCAGCGGCGCACGCGACACGTTTTTATTTCCTGCCGACCTCTGACTTAAACAGTGTCCTAATCGCCACCCAGGGAGATAGGCTGTTGATGAAGTGGTAAAGATGACGGAGGCTTTAAATGGGATTAGATACGGAGGTTGGCGACAGAGCGTATGGCGGGCGGAATGCGCTACTCGAACCTGCTATCGAGCGGACTGCTACTGGTCACTGAATGTCAGGGTATTTTCTTTTTTTTTCGAGTGAAAATCAGATAAATCTAAACGAGGGCCCGGCAGGAATATATGTGATGTATGATGTAAATAACACTCCGAAAAGCCCTAGGCTTAAGTATGTCTAAGTACGCATGTTTTCAACTTGGAATGGGAAACTCTAACCAGAACAATGTGAGACTTAACAGCTTTGTCAGTGTTTGCCTTTATGTAATATATATGTATATATATATATATATAATATATATATATATATATATATATTATATATATATATATATATATATATACACTCGATTTCTAGAAATCGAGGTGCCGGAACTGTAACATTCCGGGTAGTGGGGAGGGGGTATTCCAAATAAATTATATATATATATATATATATATATATATATATATAATATATATATATATATTTATTTATTTATAATTGGCCAGGCCCACTCACTAACAACAGAGTAATATTTCATTAAATAAATATTTTTAACTATGGTAATTAATTTTTCCTAAATAGAGGTACCGGAGCACCGTTCCGGCGCGTTCCGCCTCAAATCGAGCCCTGTATATATATATATAAAGAAACAAATTCCTATTTTTCTTTCTCATTTTCTCAGTATTTGTATTAACTGCTATTTTGAAAGATAAGACACAAAGTATTGAAAAGAAAAACCTTAATATTTCAGTAATATTGACGGTGAGAAAGGCTCGATTCGAATTTCTAGACTAAATTGAGATAAAGGAATTGGAATCAAACAGTTTTTTTTTCACTGCTAATTACATAGATAAAGGTTATTCTGTTTGTTTACAAGCTGTGGTGAGCAATTCTTCAAAGACAATCTCATTTCTTAGGAGATCGAAAGTTGTCAATAAACCCTAAGGCCGCTAAGGCTGTGGTTTCGGAAATTTAAGATATTTTTTCATGGGAGCAATATTTTGGCTGACACCCTGTGTTCAGCCGTTATTTCTTACAATAATTTATGAATTGAAGTAATGGGTAACATTTTCTCTTAAAAACCATTTTGCAATATAAAATATTTTATTATTTATTTTTTATTATTTTTTATTATTATATTATTATTATTAATTATTATTTATTTAATTTTTTTTTAGTGGTTGCTTTAAAATTGTTTCACGATATTTAAATTTAATAGCAAATGTTAAATTGTCTGTATTAAAACCAATGCATTTAACCTTTTTGTAAAATAAATTTTTGCTTTCATGCAGTCTGTCCCTACATAAAGGACAATCAGTCATTTACGCTTTGTTTACACGTTCTTGACTGATTTCTGTTCAAATTACTTTTGTGTGTGTGTGTGTAACATCCTTCAATTCTAGAGTATAACATAAAATTTCTTCAGATACAGCATAAATAATCCTAAATAATTTTTAAAATTAAAAATAAAACTTTTATTCATCGTTTAAATGTTCCAAATGATTTACAAAGCAGTTTTAAACTATTTAAATTTACTTAAACGCCAAAATATTTTCCAGTTACGTTACAACTCACTGCAAACAAAAAATCGTCGACTACGGCCGTTTATCTGGTCGGCGTGTATTACGATTTGATGTATACACTGCAAATTTAACAAATGGAGGCCGCTTCTTTCCTAATCCCCCGCAAATACATGATTCATAAACAGACCATTTGTTACCTTTTCGTCTCTTCCCCCGCTTGTGAATCTTCCGATTCAAGAGACAAGTTCCTCTATCTGATGATGACACATACACGCGCTCTGCCATGTTCCGAGCGATGTTGAAACAACGTTTTCATATTCATCCCAGAGTGTCTCGCTGCTGGGACGGGGGAGAGTTGGGGAGGTGGGGGGATTGTTTGGTTTTGACAGGAATACTGAAATACTGGTGTCGCGTGTGTTTATATACTACTATGGGGAGGATTCTTCTTTGTCTCTTTCTGCGTATGTTTGTGCGTATGAAAGTAAAGAAAACACGCACACTCAAAGTGTGAATAGGGGAGAAAGAGCGGTTGTAAATTTATAGACGAATTTTAAACCCAAAAATTGAATAAAATGGAATAAAAATATTTGAATAATTAAAAATGACTTGATCTAATACCTCCTCCCGCACACACACGCACACACACACACACACACACACACACACATATATATATATATATATATATATATATATATATAATATATATATATATATATATATATATATATATACAGTCGATTCCGGTTAATTGGACCACTGGTTAATCGGACCAGCCGCCTATTCGGGCCAAATCCTTGGGACCGAATACCGTCTTGTAACATAAGGGATGTTCGTTTAATCGGACCAATCGGACAAGGTTATTAGGACCAAAATGATCACATCCCGATGTGGTCCGATTAACCCGAATCTACTGTAAATAAATAAATAAATATATATATATATATATATATATATATATATATATATATATATATATATATATATATATATATATATATATATATATGGGGGTGGTGGCGGCCCAGTGGTGCAGCGTGCTGGTTTTCGGTGCTGAGGGTGCTCAGATCGAATCTCTGCGTTGCGCCACAAAAAATGCCTCCGTTCGTGTCGTCCCTTCATAGGGGGTAATGCTGTCCGCCTATATGGTGTCCCCATAAAAATGGACAGTAAAACTGCGGCGTAGTAAGGGCGAATGTTTGATTACAAGTGCCTCCGCATTGGTTATATATATATATATATATATATATATATATATATATATATATATATATATATATATATATATATATATATATGTATCCGGAAAAAGTGGCCGTTTCGAAGGGTGGCAGTCGAAAAGAGATTTCTTACATAACATTGGCTCTACGGAGTCTTTAATCGGTTCTGAACAAAATAATTCATAGGGATTATCATTATACAGTTAAGAGTGGTGGCCGGGAGAAGTTTCACATATTATATATATATATATATATATATATATATATATATATATATATGTATATATATATATATATATTAATATTGATTACAGTATTGCGTGTTTCGCTATTTAATTTCTCCTTTAATAGGTTTCTTTTTCCCACTTAAAAATTTACTCACGAACCAGGAATCGAACTAAGAATCTTTTGCTTTCCGGTCGTGCTACAACTAAACCATGTTATGATCTTCGCTATAAGCTTCATCAGTAACGTGTGTCTGAAACAGGAAATATAACAAAATCACTTTTCTAGTCAGGATTCTTATCTTCTATGTTCAATATTCAAAGAAATGTTTTGTGTTGTCTTTGTTACGTATTCTCTAGGTGTATGTTTCTCTAAAAAAGAAAAAAATCCAATGGTAGAGTTTCTGAATGTAGCCGTATTCGCATGAAAAGGATAATCACTTCATAACGATTATGTTATTGTCTGTAAAACTTTACGTGTTTAGTTCCATTTATTTAACTCCTAGACAAGTCCAAACTTATATCTTATTCAGAACATAAATTTACCATCTCTGGCTGAAATGTTTGGAAAAATTGCACAAACTTGAGGGTAGTATCTTAGCCTTTTCATCCTCATTCTTAGAGAAGGAGTTAATTCTACATAAACTGTCTTCAATACGACGTTCTGAATCAATGTTAATTATACCTGAGACATAAATGCATATTCTATCTGAAGTCTTAAATTCAAATAATGAATCAGTAAGTTAATTTTAAAATTAAACTCCTAACATTTTCATATATAGCTCTAATTAGCCACAATATATGAGAGATTTAAAACAAAATTTACCTTGAACAGGCACAGTCAAACACAAGTGATAATCTATTTGTGTTTCGAAGACATTAGAATTGGAACATCTGATGTATTCGCTTGTTAAATTGTGTGTTCAGTTGTCTGGAATTTAACGACTAATAGTTTCCTTTTAGGAAAAAAAACAATATAGTTTTCTTGTTTGGAAAACAAATCTTCCCTTATTGTGGACTAACTTTTTTAACCAAAGAAAGGAATAAAAGAGGAGGTTAAAATCCAGTTAGTGGAGCATTTCTGAACTTAGAAAAAAAGGGTTTTAGAGCTAAGTTAAAATTCTCTCTTAGTGCCAGTTCCGCTTCATACTATTTTAATGACATTTTGTTGTCGAATCGAAATGCCTTAAGATAACTGAAGTTCCACCAAAGACAGTTTCTCAAACACATATAAACATTTTTTCTGGCAAAAAAGCTCTAATGACAGTCAAAGGTTCCTCAACCTCCAATAGTGTAAAAAAGTTTGCAAATATATCCGGGCAGATTTTTGCTATCCTTTAACAAAAAAGAGATTTATTTGGCTAACTGCCTGGAATTGTTAGCGCTATTTCTTGAATATGAGGATTAAACAGATCCACGAACTACAGGCTAATAGTCAGTTGCAAATCTCTGCTAACTGTGGGACATCACACGAAGGTACCAAATGTGTCCTAGTTGTTTACCCTTCTTCTGAAACAGAAAATGGAGCATTTCGAGTGACAGACACAAAAAGCAGACCGTGGTTTTCTCTTCTACACCCGATAAAAATGAACTGCTTCCCCCCCTCCCCACTAATGCTGCAGGTACTTTGTCCTGAGGACATTCGCCTATATATCTCGTGAGACTTGTTGGTTATCTCATTGCGGGAGCACCCACTGGATGCCCCCACAATGTTCACGTTGCATTGTGGTTAGCATGTAGTGTTGCTAACCACTATGCAATGAGCTCGTGGAGCTGGAATGTGAATATGGGAACGTTATAGAGAAGAAGCAGAGTCTTCATCTTTAACTGGAATACTTCCTTGTCTAATTATTTACTAAGAAGCTGTGTTCGAAAGAAGATACTAACGTTTTTGTTCTATATAGAATGTAGAAAATTTGAGTGAACTTTCATTTAAAAATATTTTCAAATTTTTAGAGCAGCAAAAGAACTGTTGTCACGCATAGCAAACAATCCCATAAACTCTAAAGTTTCTTTTTGGGGCATGTCTTTTTTTAAAGATATCTACAGCGGACTGATTTCTGACGAGTTTTGCTTTCTCTCGGCAGGTATACTGGCTGCCAGTTCTCCCTCAGACGGCAACGACCTGGATGATCTCGGTGATGGTTTAGGACCCGATGGCGAGAGTGCCCTTAGCGAGCGAGACTCTAGCGTAGAGAGGGACAGCGGGGCCGCCTCCACAAGCAGTCCGCCTCTCACCCACCTTCACTCGGGCCCCAACGCGGGCCCCCCCAATGGTACCAGCGCCAACTCCGGCGGCGGGGGCGGCGTCAACAACAGCAGCGAGACGACGAATTCGGGGGGCGCGAACGACGAGAACACGCCTGGAGGTACGAAGCGAAGAGGACCTCGCACCACCATTAAGGCAAAGCAGCTGGAGACGCTAAAGGCTGCCTTTGCGGCCACTCCTAAACCCACGCGACACATCAGGGAGCAACTGGCGCAAGAGACCGGACTCAACATGAGGGTCATACAGGTGAGAGAAGTTTCTAAACCCTTTCTCGATTTCAGCCCATGGATAGTTATAATATCTTCCTTATATTCTCACAATATCTCAAGAATTGCGGAGAAATTCCTATTCATTGCTTGTTGACGCGTAACTGCGTCAAGAAACTTCAAGAATGACTTGTAGCAGAGAGGAACTAATCCCTCCAGTCATTAATACTTCTTCTCTTTCGGTAGATCACCATGTTTTGAGCCAATCACCTTTTTTCTATACACTGTTTTTCTAAAGTACTTTCGCTCTAAATATTTTTTCGTGTTCTCTGAAGTCTGCGACTGCCTTCAAAGAACTCTTGTGGTATGATCTGATTCATTACCTTTTGCCTTCGAGTCTTCTAGCAAAACATGTTCAATCAGATCTGTCTGATAAGATCTCTTTCCTTTTCTAGCAAATTCTGACGAACTTAGTCTTTCCACATGAAAAATTCTAGACTATCAGATCGACTTCCACAGTCGCGATGGCCCATGCAAGATTTTTCTCCGTTTTTCCAGCGTGTTTTGGAAGAGAGATGAGATTTTCCTCGGAATGATCTTTGGGAAAAATAACACTGTAACATTATGCTTTTTCACGTAACCGGACTGTAAATAAAACACTACAACATAATTCGAACTTGATACTTGACTCATCTTTTGAGTCCTTAAACATTTGGTTCCTCGTTTAGATAGTCTTCGCTTATTATTCTCAAGGAAAATGAAAGGTAGATATATAGATTTCAGAAAGAAGGCTGTAATTGTATTTAAATAACGATTTGTAGTATGATAAATGCTTCGTATTTTTTCACTTGCCCACACTTTGTTTTTTTAAGTTCGAGTTATTCTATTTTAATTTAACATCTTTGTATCATTCAGATGATTATCCTCCGTATATATCATTCATATTCATTGGTCACGGGTGGGTGATAAGTTCATTAAATAATTTCTTCTTTGGTGGATTACAAACGTGCAGATCTTCTGAGTTCAGGATGTGGAGTAAGAGCAGATGGCCATTATATATGACGTAGAGAGGTCGTCGTTGTTACCGCACGCTACACCCATTATATTCAAAACGACCCCTCTCTGAAACATACCCTTCTACATAAGTAGTTCCGACTGTTAGTTAACCAAAAATTGCTTTTACGAATCCATGAAGAATCTGAGATTAGAGGCACTTAATAAAATGAAAGTAATAAGGACACCAACGCATGCATTTTACATTAACAAACAGTTATAAACAAATAATTTTTTTTCCATTTAATGAGTTACCATACTGATGGCCTTCCTTTGTGAGCAGTGGATACAGTAATAGGATTTGCGGAAGCAGATATCCTTTACAGATTCAAGTGGGCTTGAAACTGAAGAATTAATTTACTTCAAAAAACTAAATTGTAATCAAGACAACAATTTTTTAAGATACAGTTATGTGCGTATATGCAGTTCAAACAATTTTGTTATCATGATGTCTTCTCTTGAAGTTTTGAGGATTATCGTGCTGTGTATATGTACCCATAAAAATATTTTAAAAATCATTTGAAATATGCCACCTTTGTAGTTAAAGTATAATAATGCAACAATTCAACACAAACTAAAAACTTATAAAGCGGGCATAGACTGCCGAACAAATTAACTGAAACCTACCCTAGCGTCGAGAACCTTTTAACTTTTCAATAAAAGACTGTCGCAGGTTGCAAACAACTCCTGATATTGAAAACGGGCAAATATAACTAAAATAATATTTCAACAGAGCTAGATATTTATATAAGAATGCGGACCAAAAAAAAACAAAAATCAAGCACTCAGGGCTCCTACGCACCATAAGGCAAAATTCTGTATTAGTGACGGAACTAAACCAGAAATCGAGGTACCGACTGTCTCGTCATCAGGGAGCCTAACCAAATCAGTACCTCAAGGGGGAACTTTCTGAATAAGATGCAGGTCCTAACCAAAAGACATCACCAAGGCCCGAGATCCCCATTGAAACAGATAGTCAAAGCAAACTGAAAAACAAGGAATAATTGTACCTTAGGACCCTCAACGATATATTGGTGCGTTTGGTTATGCTCCCTGATGACGACCACCAGTCGGTTACCTCGATTTCTGGTTTAGTTCAGTCACTACTACAGAATCTTGCCTTATGGTGATTAGAGCCCTGAGTGCTTGATTTCTGTTTATTCTTTGTCTACATGTTTCCTATAATTATCTAGCTTTGTAGTTAAATCTATCTGTGAGAATAGACCTCGTAAAGTGACATTCGTAAACTTTATAGTGGCAACAGTTCAGTGAATTAGATATCGGCTCGAATTCAGAAGACCAGTGTGTGATTCTGGTTAAGTGCCTCAGACTGTTAAAAGACGAGAAAAATGGACGTTAGGAAGCATTAATGACTGCTTATGGGGGGGGGATTACAATACTCAGGAAACAGTTAATTAATCAGAGAGGAGGAAAATAAGTACAGGCCCCAAAAGGAAGCATATATGTTTCATTCTCAAATACAGAAAGCCCATAAAAATGCCGTAAAAAAGGCCTTAATTTCATAATAATTTAGGCTTCCTTAACTTATAGATTTCCTTGTATTTTTCAACGGGGAAAGTTTTCAGTCTGTTAAGCATATATTACGAATGTGAAAGAATACAGTTTTGTTTTCACTGATGCCAACAATTATTTATTTCATTTTTCAATTAATAGACATGAAATTTTATATTCTTTACTTGTAGCATCATTTTTTAATTTTCGTAGAAATCTTTAAAAATTTACAAATCAAATTTATCCTGAAACAAAGTTAGAAATGGCTATAAAGAATTCTTATTTTTAATTCAAGGTCTTATCAAGAAAAAAACTTTTCAGGTCTAATCGGACATAGTATATTTATACGTAATTTGTATGTCATGCCAATGTTTTTAATGTACAAATTATGGGCACTAATGAAGACGACAGTAAGATTCCCGTGTTATGTATTACATTGATGCTCAGTGGCATTTTTAAATCTAGCTTTCGATACTCACTAAGCATGAGGCCACTTAAACACATTTATTTGTTTCTGCGCATTATTATGATTTTCAACATTTGGCAATGATGCGTTGAGTATAATTTGTGTATTAGTACATTTATTTACTATCTAGCAGTCATGTTTTGACGGGTACCAACTAGTACTATTTAAGATACATTTTTAAAAGTTCATGTTAAGATTGTCATTTAATTTTTGAAGAAATCCGATATTGAAAGGAAATGTTTGTTTTCCCCATTAGTGCTTTTAAATGTTAATATTAAAGAGGCGGATCCTGAAGCCTGTCTATTTTCGACTCCATATTAAGGAAAGCCCTAGTGGAGTATTATGACAGGATCTCTATGTTTTCTGAAAGATGATCCAGCTGCCCATATAATGAACTGTACACAATGCAAAATAAGTGAATGTTGTGTGCTGGACTGCAGCTCCGGCCACCTATGGAATTTCTGAGCTTATTCATTGTGTCGCGGCTGTATGCTTACCTCGCTTATTTGCGGTGTGTAAACTGCCTATGTGTATCGGACAGCCAGTGGTTTGGCCAATAGGCACCGGAGCTTATATATCACCGAGCCCTTTATGCTATCTTAGCATGGTGGGTTCTCATCGTCGACATGCGAGCAAACATAAGCATCGAACGGATTATCTGGACACATTACAAGATTATGATTCACACGCGGTGGAGGGTTTGTCACTGCGATTGGATTCTGATATTAAATTCGGTGTATACCACTATCCCTATATGTACACGCATAGAATCAGATTTATAGTGAAGCACTTCAGTTTCTCGACCGGCGCTTTGATTTTCAGGCCTGAAAAACGTCTATAGAACTCTATTGTGTGTTTATAAAACACATTTATTTCACTACTAAAAACTCCCCAAATCACTTACGTTTCCCATTTTCATAAGTTAGGGAGATCTCAAGCACTGAACTTATGTTAGGTTTATTTTAAAATCTTTAATATAATTAAGTGTTGACCACAGCCACGCATTGAAAAAACATTATTTTCATTATTTGGAGAAGCTTCTGTGTCCATTGAAATTTTCTGCTAACAACCTTTTTTTAATGATTTGTAAACTTTTGAAAATATCGAAAAATTTATTTTCTTCTATCCATGACCTTAGAGCCTCGTAGACACACCTTACGAAATAGGCTGAAAATAAAAGTTTTGCCATAATCAAAGGATTTTTATTTGATATCAAAACATAGCGGCAATGAAATTTGCAATTGCCTGCGTTTTTTTCCTTCTACATATACAATTGAATACACAATGGATTACGAATTCAAACACGCTTACTTCGGTCAATCGTGGCTTGGAATTTTTAAAGAAACTTTTTTTTTCCGTTTTCCGTAGTAAAAACACAAAATAGGTTGCTGTTGTACGACGTTTTCAATGAATCAAATTACAGACACACTAACTCACATTCTTAGTACTATACAGATAATGTTACATTTTGGATACATTACAGATATTTGGATACATATGTATACATACGTATGTATATAATATATATATATTATATATTATATATATATATATATATAATACACAGTGGAATCTCGATCGATCGTTTTCGGATCCATCGTTTTTCCATATGTGTCGTTCATTTTATCCAGTCCCAACGATATTGAGTTGTTATTGTTTCCGCATCTATCGTTTTCCCGCATTTATCGTTCATTTCTATCGGTCCCTTGGAAAACGATAGATCGAGATTCCACTGTATATAAATATATATATATATATGTATATATATATATATATATATACATACATATATATATATATATACATATATATATACACATACATATATACATATATACACATATATGTATGCATATAATATATATATATAATTATTATAATATATATATATATATATTATATATATATATATATATATATATATATATATTATTATTTGCTGTTGCGTTCCTTGTAGCTTGAAAAATACTCTAAACGCCTAAAAAAACTGTCTTTCGTTCAAAATCTTCTTGAATAGGTTTTTCAAATCAATTACTCAATGCATATTTTTAATTTTTAAGGCTTTAAACATATAAAAATTTTGCTTTAATTCTGAAATCTTGAAATGACATTTTCAAATTGCCCGCTTTGCACCTTACCTGGTCGATGATAAAACATGATTCCAAAAGAGTAGCGGAATTTCCCAATACAACAAGTGCTCAGTGTTTAGAGTTTCGAAATGTCACCTCTTTGTTCGAGAACTTATTGTGTGCTAGACGGAGAGTTTCAGCACGAGATCCTTCCGGTGAAACCCTGTGGTTATTTCATATCAGCTTTATTTTTCGCCCCACCACACTTTCGTGTTCTACTGTGCTCAGATTCTTATGATACTTCTTGGATGATAAAGGAATAATGTAGATCGCGTTTGACTAAATGAGATTTAAGAAGCATGAGATTCCCCGGGGACCTTTTTTTTAAGGCATTAAACCCACCATTGAAGAAATCCACGATGGAAACCCAAAGAGTGACTAACAAACCCAGGGATTTCTAAATTCAGGTTAAATGATAGTCAGTTTTTTCAACTTGCAAATCCATAATTACTTTACTTTTATTTGAACAAGCATTTTCTATATCGCTAGGTGTTTGAATACCAAGCTTTAATAACTAAGTAATCTGATTGGTCTTGGACCAAGTCTGTGCCTTAGGTAGTAAAGCTGGCGGGTTTATCACCCCGTCACTTCAAACTTTCACAGAAAGCCCTATGTGACTTAAAAACTCCGAATTTTCCCGAATTTTCATTATCCAAATCTTATTGTAACCTTTTGAGTGCTTTGAGTAAACGGAATATTTCTTTGGTTTGTCAGCACAAAGGAAAAAAAATCCTTCAAAAGTGTAGGTAAAAGACCATGTTAAAGAATTCTTTCATATTAGACTGGGTTTTATTAATTAATAGAATGTCTTCTTTTAAACTTTAAACATATAGATTTCACTAAGCTATTTCAAGCTTTATTATTCTGTGTGCTCCTAGTACCCAATAAAATCCAAGAAACTGGATATTTCTTTATTAAATCAAATTCTTACGTAAAAAAATATTCAATACATACTTTTATAAAAAAATATGTACTTAGATTCAGTTAAAAAAATTATACATTGAAATGAACAACAAACAACAAGCGGTTACTACTAGTTGATTTCCTTTTACTCTTCCCGCTCCAGAAAAAGTGCCAGTTAATACTGCCCAGTTAAAAATATTTTTAAAAACATCGATTGCTAGGCTTACCGGAAGGTTATTTTCAACTCGTAGAGGTATTTAATGTACTAAGCGTCTGAGAAATCATAATTATTTATTTTTTACCTTATTAATTAAAATGTCATACATAAAAATATCAAACAAATGGGATTTTTTTTAAAATCGAGATTATTCTGTTTACAAAAAAAAAGAAAGACATATTTTTAGGGGGAACGTATAATGTATATCTGTATATCGATTCGGGCTTTATTCGTTTTATGGATTATTCGGGTATCACACAATAAAAGGGGTTGGAATAAGTTACAAATTGGCCGAAAGAATAGGATGAAAAACAATTTTTTTGCCGAAAAAATATTGATAATCTCTTAAAATTTAATTTACATTTTGTTGTAAATATCTTTGGAAAATAATTAAACCCATTTAAACCACAAAATAATCTCATTTATGGTATGGAGTACTATTTTATTATAATTCGTATATTCAGGTTTTCCGTGCATTAGTATCAGTAATCGGGAACACCGGAACACGTATTTGAATTAAACGAATGTAGCAAAATGCGCAAAATATACTGTTAGGCGTACTATAAACAAAATATATTTTTAATGAAAATTTATGGAGAAAAAAAAGCAAACATGCTTTTTGCTAGCATAACAACTAAGCTTTGTGGGATTATTTAGTTTCTTTTTATCTCTCTGAGCTTGTAATGCAAAAGGATGATAATACCGCTTAATAACAGTGTGTTTTTAGCCCAGCGTTATATCCAATTCCGGAATGAACTGCGAAATGAATTTGAAACGCACAGATTACCTATAGCGGAATGGGCCGCTTCTAAATACTAAAGCTCAGCAAACAGCCACGTGTTCGGGAGTACACGCGGCACAGCCTAACATGGCTCTCTCGCGTCTATATACATCACGGAGCCATATAAACGCGGGCATGCAGCGGATTATTTGACAGGTTACAGAGTTAACGTTTCGCAGGGCGCTGGGTATTGTCGTTTCCATAGCATTCGGATATTCAATTCAATGATGTTTCGAGAGTCATTTCATGTTACCGAATCGCCCGGTATATATACCGTTATGGATTGGTTAAATCTGGGGATGAGCGATGCGCATTGGGATCTAAAGGGGCGGGATGACAAAAAAAAAATACATTACATTGCCTATCTGTCATGACATTTTATTGCTGAGTCAAAGTACGACATTTTAATTAATCAGTATCGTACACAATAATACATCAAGCACCTCGGAAGAGATATAAATGAGATATATGTTTTAATATTTACGTATCTATATATATAAAACAGTTCCGTAACTGACTGACTGACTGACATATAACGTACAGACCAATCCGCTGGACCTAAAGGGCTGAAATTTTGCATGGCGATTCTTCTTATAGTGTAGGGGTGCACTAAGAAAGATTTTTGAAAATTCTTCTTAGATTTTTTAAAATTAAATTTTTAAGTTGCTTTTGTAACATTCTTTAAAGTTTGTATTTAAAATAATAATCCGAGGGTTATAAAATTTATTTCACGAGAAGATCATAAAAATTCCTTTAAAATGAAATCTTTTTCGAATCTTTACCTCCATTTCTGATTTTTGGTGAATTTTTAAAGATTAATTTTTAGAATTTAATTTATTAAATGCTGATCAGTGGTTCTTTTCATTTTGTGATGCTTTAAACTAATTTTGCGTCGCGTGCATAACAATAAAATAGACAAAAAATATATTTTTTTTCTTCCTAATGCGGCAGACGATTGGACATTATCCAAAAAATATTAAAATACAGTAAAAAAAAATATTCCTCAAATAGTACTATATCTTTAGTATGTTCTATTAGATTTAATTTGAATTTTTCTTCTACATTATTTGTCTATAAAAATATCCGTTACGATTTTTTATGAATATATTTTTTCGTTTTTTTGCATCAATTTCATATATTTATCGTTGTATTATATATATATATATATATTATATATATATATTATATATATATTGGCATTAATTGCATACATTGACCGTTGTATTTAATTTGAATGTACTTCGTATAACATAAGAAAACGCGGTCAAACCCAAAGACAATTAAATGAAGAATTAACAGATGTGGACTTGAGAAGCAGATAAAGGCATATGGGGAATGTAGAGAAAAAGCATCAAATGTATTAAATTACGAAACAGGTTTCAGAAAAAAAAATCTATTCCCATACGCGAAGGAAAATGATCTCTGGAATCAAACACAGCAAAACGATACCCACTGCTCATTACTGCCCTGTGCTGTTTTTACTGCAGTACCAATTATCAGAAAAGCATTACACTTAGCTCCACCGGCATTAAGTCTCCGTATTATCACTATTTACGTAGATGTTGCAATAGGAAAGTTCAAAAGTTTAGAACTGATTTTTTGGAATCGCTTGTAAAGAGTGAGAACAAATGCGTAGAGACTAATATTTATGTAAAACTCTTTATGAATTGATACGATGCCAGTCCTATTTAAGAAATACATAAAAATGAAATCAAGCTAGACGGAAAAAAAATTTTAATATGCAACTTTGGCATGAGGTATAAAATCAAGTAAGCGGATATACATAATAAATGGATTTCATAAGAATGTGATTAAATCAATTTATTTGTCCCAGTAATTAAGTCTTTGCGATATAGCTTGGGATCATAATCTACTCATTTTTTATCCAATTTATTTCCTGGACACGAAAGATGGAACATACATAAGTAGTGTTCGGGAAAATAATGGTCGCGAAAATTTCAATATCTCAACACCTCCTACAATTTTAGCTTCTCATTACTGCGCGAGCACACACGTACACACAAAACTATGCAAATAGGGTGTGAAGGCCCAGTTGGCAAGGGCACGGGCCAGTGTTCGGACGTCTGGTTCGATGCCCATCACTGCAAACCCATCGCCGTGTACACTAATGGAGGCTGGTGCACGTAAAATCTGTCGTGGCTGCAATGCCCTCAAAGTTTCAATTTACCTCTGGAGGTGCGGGGTTAAGTGTTCAGGTATCGTCACTTGACTCGGTTCTAAATTACGGGACAGGCTTGTAGGGGTAATGCTGGCCACCTATACGGTGCCCCCTTAAATGAATGGCCAGTAGTCTCGGCAGTGTATAAATTATATGGGAAGTTTCAAAAACAATTGCTATGTGTAACAACAACAACAAACTATACAAATTTCCCTTTATCTTCTTACTACTTATCGAATAGGCACGCACTTAGAGTACATGAATGTACTTAAGCTTGTGTTATCTAATTTCAGGTAATAACTTCATGGAACTACGCCTTGACAACAAAAGAGGGCAGAAAAAAAAATTAATTCGTAAAATTTAGCAAAAACCCTGGTGCAATTTTTGATGATTTCGCCTTTTTGCTGCGCTAATCCAGGGACAAGGTAGTTTACTATCAAGAAAAAATGCAATAAAAATTTAAAACCTGCAAAATAGCACCACATATGCGACGAAATACATGTATTAGACTGTACCACTGTTGCCACCTTTAACCTTTACACCCACATAATAAATATATATATATATATATTAAAGCGGAGGCTCTTGTCGTCAAACATTCGCATATCACACCGCAGTTTACAGCTCATTTTTTATGGGATCACCATATGGCGGACAGCATTACCTCCTATGAAGAACGACATATTTTTGTGGCGCGATGCCGGGATTCTATCCGAGCATCTTAGCATTATCGATAAGTAGTAAGAAGATAAAGGGAAATTGTATATATATATATTATATAACACACACACCACACACACACAGCTATATATGCATATATAGCTATGTGCATATATAGCTATGATGCATTTATATATATTATATATATGCATATACACACACACATATATATATATTATATAATATATATATATACACACACACACACACATATATATATATATATATATATATATATATATATATTGTATGGAGCTCTGTCTTACATTTAGTATTCCGATCCTTTTTATAGAAGACAGCTCTCGAAATCACCCATCTCCAAACCTATCATAAACCGAGTAACATTTCAGAAATTCTCTGCAAGAGTGTAAAGTGTTCAAAAACATATAATAAAGCGTCCGCGATCTCTATAAGAAAAAAAAAGGTTTAATTAGAAGGTTTTTATACTAATTTTGTCTAGAGAGTTGAAACCCGTGCTGCATAAACACAGCCTTTACACTGATTATTGCATCTTAAATATAGTAATTTTGTTTCAAGATTCTGTAGCCCTGTGCGACACTATTGTATTCAAATGAACAGCACTTCACAACAGTCGGCGAAAAAAGTACATATCGTGGCACTAAATAATAATAATAATAATAAAAAAGCGAACGAAATGTCGTGCCTTTGACGAGCGAGGCCTGCGATATATTTTTCGCTGTCATTCAAAAACAACTCAACTGTTGAAGAACATCCTTTTTAAAAGCTGTCTGATGAAAAAAAAAAATTACCGAACGAGTGTTGGGCTTCAGAACACAAACCGCAGATTAGAAGTGACACTTGGGGCGTATCAGGGGGCGTCGGTAGCAAGTGGCAATTACCCCTCTCAGCGGCGAAATTACAGGGGCGCGGGCGCCGGGGCGGAAAATGATACGACTCACGCGAAAACCCCCTCGAATTATAGGCAGATATGAAAATATTCGGGCGGAGGGAAAAATATGTACGGAAGATGATATGCATTGAATGAGATGGTGGAAATTGGAGAGGTAGAGGAGAGAAATGAAAAAAGTAAAAGTTGTAAGGGGGGGGGATTCTTAACCTGTAATGAAAGGCTCCTCAAATAGCACTTATTGGATCGTAAATACTTTCTTTTTGAAAATGATTTCATTGGTGGCGAGGAAATTTTCTTTCCAGTTTCCGTTTTTGAGAGCGTGTGAGAAAAACCGCTTCCCTGTTTGGGAAACTACTTAACTGCGGACTTACGCGAGTTCCGTTTCTTTGACTTACGGAGCATTTTTCACGATTGATTGTAACTGACAATTACATTTCTGGAGAGGGTAGGATAGGATTCAATTTTGAAGGAATTGAGGTATGAGATAAAAAGGGGTGCTTACTGGGGGAAATATTTCCTGCGTTCTCGTCTCAAGCGCGTTCATATAGCTCTCGTCTAATAACCATGCTGGTTCTGAGTTGAGTTTTTTTTTCGCGAATGCATGATGGGTAATGCGTTTGACTGCTTGTGTATGTTTGAGATCTACCTGGATCCAATACAAGTATAAGGATCTGTACCTGTTCAAAAAGGAATTAGGAAAGTGTCATCGAAAGTCACAGATTGTCATAGACATAGGCGTAGCGTGCTTCTAACTTTTATGGGGGCATGAATTGAATTCAGTTAGGGCCCTCCTCAGCTCATTGACTGCCGGACGGTACTTAAAATATGAAATATTATGATTTTTTAATTGAATAACAATTGATTTTTCAGTAGTATTCAAAAGTTATACGATGAGAAAAATAAATATAATATAAATAAAATGAGAAAAAAATATAGCATAGAATTTTTGTTATGGATCATATCATTGTTAAAAACTATGTTAAGGCTAAAGGCATAAGTGGAATCTTCAGTTTCACAGTTTGAAAAAGCGGGGAAAAACCACCTTTCTTAAAAGTTTTCTACAATTTTCCGATTTTAACTTAACTTCTATTAACGTTTTAATTTATTTCAAGTTAAGTTGGAGGGGCGTGTGCCCCCCCCCTCCCCGACGCTACGCCTATGGTCATAGATGTCAGCCCCACAGATTTTACTTAAATTAGTGTTCATTTTGCGCGTCTCGGAGTTTCATTAGAAGCTTTTTATGTATTATTACTTAGGAAAAGTTTTAAATTTACAGATTTTTGAGTGTGAATATGCTATATATTCGATCCATGTTTCTGATTTATTTGAAATTTTATGTATCACTTATAGTACACATATAACTATAACTAGAAAATTGTAAATAATTCAACAGAAAAGGATATTATATAACAGGAAGAATGCAATGAAAGTCAAACGAAATAAACAGAAATCCTACACTTAGAGCTAAACGCACCATAAATGCAAGATTATGTAGCAATAGAAGAACACACGAAAACTAAACTACATAACAAGGCATATAACGATGGTTTAGTTTACGTATGTTCTACAGAATCTTGCATTTATGGTGCGTTTAGCTCTAAGTGCAGGATTTCTGTTTGACTGTCATTGCATTCTTCCTGTTATATAATATCTTTTTCTGTTGAATTATTTACAATTTATTAGCTATAGTTATCTGTTTTTTCAGTATGAGGATTTGTTGCAACTGCGCAATCTTTTATTGAAAAGTTTTAAAATAATTTAGCGATTGTGCAGTTTTTCTGTTAATTTCGTTCGGCTATCTATGCCATCTTTTTGTAATTTATTTTTATTTTCTGTTGAATTATTTACAATGTAATAAGTTATAGTTCTGTTACACACCTATGCAACAAAAATGTTGGTAGACATGTCGGTTGTCGTGTTGTTCCATGTCACAAACCTCACGCTGCATCTGTGACGGAAACATCATTTCATTCACTCCTGGAGATGAAAATGATGAGCTCCTTTGTAAGAGTCAAAGCCAAGACGTTTCAAATACACTTCACAATTTAACGTCACTTAATAGGTCATTAAACGGATATTTTAACGTTTCCGTTCCTTGACTGCATCATGACAGCAAGGTCATGTGAGGACACCGCAAACGTCACAGTCACACTATCAGTTGGTATAGTGTTGTTAAATGACTATTGCTATATCACAATGCTCTAAAAGATACATTATTCAGCACATAACATAGAGCTTTGCGCACATACTGAATAATGTGATTCAATTTTGATTGAAATTTTAAATTAATCAGACTTTTCAACATCAAAAAATATACTTTTACTCGACAAAACGGACAAATTCGATATGACGGTTCTCTTCTTTTGGGTCTGTTTTAATCATTCGACCATTTTCTGCAAGAATGGTATGTGAACAAGGGGTAGTATTAACAGGAAATCCAACGTAAATAAAGCACAAATAGCAGTAAGGTGCAATTTTTCACACGACCGTTTCGAAGCTGCAAAGGAGCTTCTTCATCAGTGCAAAGAACTTATTGACAGTTCAAAAAGCTGAAAACGAAGCTGAAAACTAAGCCAAACTAAGTGGCTTTTTGAGTTGCCACTAAGTTCTTTGCACTGATGAAGAAGCTCCTTTGCAGCTTCGAAACGGCCGTATGAAAAATTGCACCTTACTGCGATTTGTGCTTTATTTACGTTAGATTTACTGTTTATTCCTCTAGCACAAAGGTTTTGTCTTTTCTTTTCAAAAGGGGCTAGTAGTATCTGCCCTCCAACAACAATCATGAGCTATACGAATAAGCTTTTTCTGGCTTTCCAGTAAGTGACATAAATTAAACTAACTTCACCTTAAAACTCCTTCCATAGACTCTACCAATGTATTCAGACATTACGACTTTGGGTAACTTATCATACTGGATAAAAGTGAATAAAATAGTAAACAGGGCATTCAGGCGGATGAATGGTGCACAATTTTTCTAGATAAAAGGGGTTTGAAAAAGTAAAATGAACAATGAGCAAAAGTAATCCCTCAAACAGTAAACCTCAGTAGAACACAAACAACATTAAAGTTTAACATTTTTGCTTCATTTGCTGAAAATACAAAGTAAATGTTTCGGGAAGAAATCTTATATCATCGTAACATTCAATTACGGGCTGGTATGTTCCATCAACATCCACTATTTTTTCCTTTTGCTTTGATTCCAGAGAGGTGATACAGATTCATTATATGAATTTTTATTCACCTTTATTTCTCCGATATGACAACTTCCTATAAAATGATTAAAACCATAGCATTTCTCTTCAAAAGAATTGTATGCTCTGTACTCTATATACGGTATGTCGTATTTTACAAAAGAATCTCATAGATAGCAAAGATTATGTTAATCTTCAATCTGATTTTTTTTTTTTTTTTTTTTTTTTTTTTTTTTTTTTCGTCCAACATAAATAGTTTATTTAAAAGATTTCATTCATATATTTTTATCCACACACACACACACACATTTGGAACAGGTTATTTCAAATTGATTGATTACATTTTTTTTTATGCATTCCTAAACGGAAAAAAAACGTGAAAATATTAGTTATCTCTTAAAGTAATAGATAAAAGACATCAAAGAGTTAAATACATTTTCCATTTTCACGAAAAGGAAAATATCAAATCAGATTAAAATTATTACCAACTAAAATTCTAGGAGTTGAAAAGACCTCCTATTCACTCAGGGCTGGGCGGGCCTGGTGATGGTCGAATGGCTAGGGCGCTGGCATTCGGTTCAGATCCTGTGGGTTCGAATCCCGCTGTTGGCATGAATGTTTGTAGCCGTTTGGAACCGGCTTTAAAATGTAGGTCTCGGTCTAATTAGCCCTCGTGTAGGGAAATCTGTCCGTACCGCTCCAATCCAAAGCAAACCAAATCACGGCCGAGTGGCTAGGCAGTTGGCCCTCGGTACTAGGGTCTATGGGTTCGAGTTCCACTATTGGCACGGAAGTCTGTAGCCGTTCGGAATCGGCTTTAAGCAGTAGACCCCGGCCTAATTAGCCCTAGTGTAGTAAACGAAATGACCGTAGCACTCCCAAGAAACATCCCTATTCACGTTATAAATTTCATCTGTATAACAAATATCACTCTTATTTCACTCAGAATCCCTTTTATCTGTCAATTCTTAGCTATTTTAACAGGGAAGAATAGCCTTCATGACTTAAAAAAAAAAGGAATCAAATAAAATTTCTCTATTTTTAGAACAAGACCTTAAAAGAATTAAAGCGTGTATTGAGGGATTATAATAAAATTAAAGAAGACAAGCTGTCCTGAAATCTCTGAAGAGGAAATGACGCCCTTGTCTCACTCTATCTGCAAGGGCAAAAAAAAATAAAATTACTGCAATTATCATTAGACCACAAAAATTTTTAAAACCTCAAATTTAACATAGCAGAATTTTCAACTCCTTGTTCGGGCGTCTGTTCAACAACCATATTCCGCCCTATCTTAGCGTACTGTACATATTTCTAATGGTTTCTCTTTACGCTCCATCAACTATGAACCATTTTGGACTACAATTTCCGATTACGTAGTGTGACACAGAAAATGAATGGTCCGTCAGCGGAAAAACTTTCCCGTGTAGTACAAAAACCTGCCAGAAGGAGCTTCCAAAACCAGAAATTTGTACTTCCGACAGAATAGCTCGTTATCACGGAATCATTTTAGTTTTATTATGGCTCATTAACCTGGTTGTACTGAAATGTGTCATACACACGACATACAAAAGCATGTGTTTTGCATGCTTGTGTTGGTATGAAAATGTACCTTCATGTTCTCCTTGTTTTTGAGTTGTTTCTTTACTTTGGATGCTGCGTGGAGGGAATTATATAAGCTTGTATTAATATCAAACATTTTTAATCAGTTTGTCATTTGGTGATGACTCAATTCAATACACGCTGTTAGAGGAAAAAAAAATGATTTAGTTATCTGACTTCATGAATACATTATTTAAATGACTAAGTACGGCTTAACGTGAACACTGTCTTACTGATAAAAACAATAAACTGAGGCGGGGAAAAAAACGTATCAACTAGGTAAAAATAGCAAAATAATTATCGATCTATCTTTCCCTCTCTGTCTCTCTCCCCATTATATATATTATATATATAGATATATCTATATATATATATATATATATATTATATATATATATATATAGCTGTATTCTAGTGAAAGGGATTACAGAGTTGATAATAATGACATTATTGTTTGGTTTGAATTAAAAATTGAATTTTTTTTTTTTTGCTAGCGAATTTACGTTTTTGTTTATTTTATTACAAATTTTATTTATGTTACTAAGTAACTGTGCAATTTTAAACAACATATTGAAAAGTTATGGGTGCGTATTATAGTAGAATTTTCATTTTTTTTTTCCGAAAATTCTGAGCAAAATCAAGCCTGCGTCTTATACGCGTGTGCGTATTATAGTCAACATTATACGGTATCTATACAGGGTGGTCATAAAAAACTTGACGAAATATGGACTTCTAGCGGCTGGTACCCTTCAACCCGATCGATAGGAGATATCAGATATAGTCTATTCAAAGGTGAACGGCACCAAGTGGGTGTTATTCTGTGAACGGCAACTGTTATCTGTATAGTTATTCTGTGAACGGCAACCAAGTGGCGGTCAGGTTACGGTGATAGGTACAGAAATTCAAAATTTTGAATGGCAATACCCACTTTTTCCCATTGCAAAATGCTCAGCACATGCAAAAACCCTACAGAGCGTTGGAACGGTACGTTGTATCACAAAAACGGACGCGTTATGCACGCACAGAATACAGCTCTGCGAACAGCCTTGTGATGGCATTATGTGGAAAATGTGTAATCAAATAAAAGTTTTCTTTTGTCGATCTGTGTTGTCATCAGCTGATTGGTGTCTTGCCTCTGTCATATGTAAATTTCCTCCGTGTTCCCTGATCGTTTTTTTGTTGGCCGTTCGCAGAGCGGTTTTTTTGTGAGTGCTTAACGTGTCCGTTTTTTTGTGATACACGTACCGTTTGTAGGCTATTTTAGGGCTTTCGCATGCTCTAAGCATTTTGCGATGGATAAAGTGTCCGGTTGCCATCCGAAAATTTCGAGTTTCTGTACCTATAACTGTAACCGTGCGCGCCACTTGGTTGCCGCTCACAGAATCCCAAGCTCATACCTCTGAATAACTATATCTGAAATATCATCTCGATCGGTTTGAACGGTCCATATATCGGCAAAGTTTTTTTATGACCACCCTGTATTAACATATTAACATCCATGGTATCAGTATGTGTGTGCCGCATCTGACGGCAAGATATCAGAAACTGGTGGCTGTCTCTTTATTATCCAAGAGAACAAGTGTGAATATTCACGGTACGATAACCATTAGGCTGGTTTTGATTTGCATCCTAACAAACTCAATGCGAAATTTCACTCGAGATTGCGAAGATTTCTCTCCTCTCCTTTTATGTGCCGTTAAAAGTGAACCGGCATTGTGCGGCGAGAAGGAATACTTCCTCGAGGCGAAAGATAATTTTTTATCCATTCAGACATCTTTTTCATTTGCATGAAAAATGGAGGAATTGCAGGTTAGCAGCGGCAAGAGACCGGCTCTCCGTAAAACGCGGCCGCGGTTAAAAAAACGGCAAAATTGGGTATCAATCTCGGAACAACAATGGGGGAGGAAGGAATTACACACTCGGGGAAATGGGGCGCAGAAGAAAACCATCAACCTCCGAAAAGAAAGGAGAAGGAAGGGAAGAAAAAAAAAACTGCACCAAAACAGCTTACAGGTGTGGCGAGCAAAACCCCTGATTAGGAAGGCCGTGGTTGGAAGAGGCATTCAACTGAGAAAATGTACCTTTTCGATGCCTCGCAAACTCGCAACAGTCTTTGCCGGGAGTCGTCAGTTGAGGTCAACGCTGCTGCTTCTGGCCCCGGTCAACTTTTCTGTCAACGGGCACAATGCTCTGGTCCCCGCAAACAATGGGCATTCCGAGGGTTCTTGCCCTGTCAGCAGGGCCCTTCTGCCAGCTCGGAGCCTTTCAGTTCAAAACCGGCTGCGGATTATTGTGATTGATAGTCAATCCTGCAGTGCATGAATGCGTCAGCGGCTACTGTGCGAAACCACCCCAAAAGTGGATTTAAATACAGATTATTTTTATTTATGCCCTGTTTCCCCGGCTTCCTGGGTTAATTTTCTTTCGTTCTCTGTAATTACCGTTCTGGTTGCATAACTCCTGGAGAGGAAAGAAGAAAATATTGCACCTTCCATTCCGATTCTGCAGGCTTGTAGAATTCATTGCTGGGCTTTAGAAATTTTTCGAAAGGGAAAAAGTTAAAATAAAAAAGAATGTTTCCGCAGGCATGGAAACCTCGAACGAAAATCTGTTGCCTGAAAGTCGTTTTTAGTAGGATTTAGTGTGATGTAATCTGAGAATAAGTTTTTTGGTCCCTCCCCCCTTCCCTATTTTACATACGGGAACTTAGCAGTATGGAAGTGCACAGATTTTCAAACGATGGTATTTAAATATTCCTCTGAAATGTTATACGCTGTTTAGCATGAATCTTTAATATTAATTGTCGGAAAATAAAAGTCAGTTTCTTAGAAATAAACATACAGGTACGGAGTCATACCTATGGCAATTTAGTGGTATTTTACGTAGGAATTTTTAATTATGAGAATAAAGAACAGCAGTGTGATGCTTTTGCTCTAAAATTTGAAGTAATAATGCTCTCATAAATTGAATGTCTTTGCAATTTTTATTTTTATCATCTAAGGAGTTTGTTTTCGATTCTTAGATTAACACAACAGTAGCTGAACAGTAGCTGAAACAGTAGCTGAAGAAACGCACTTTTTGTACCGGTGGTATCCTTCTTTCTTCAGATGATCATACATATAGGTAATTAGATAGATAGATTACGACTAATATTGGGAAACAATGGCTGTTACATGAAAACTTTTCCTTCATGCTTGAGGTATTATAGTAACCCTTTGGTAAAACTATTTCCTCTAATGATCCTAAACGTCCGATTGGGGACACCTGAAACTAGTGCCGTACTGTGAAAGCTCACTTGGTAATTAATATGCTTTTATCTTCAATAGTAAGCTACTATTGTTAAAATAGGGCTTAAAAGGGTAAGTAATTAGCAACAAATACTTCAATTTTTGATTTAAGCAACATCCTGACTAATTTCCGCATACACAAATTCGAAATTCTAATATATTGTCATCACTTAGGATCGGCGCATACTTAATCTCATCTTCGTGGACGGGGTGGGGTCTATTCATGTAGACAACGGACTTTTATATTATTCAACTAACACTGTTAATTTGTAACCTTTACGCGGGAAAAAACGTGACAGCATGCATAGTCATCAGAAGTGATCTATTACGCATCTTTCTGAATTTTCTTGAGAAATGACTTATTTTCGTATTTATCTTGGTTATTGTTTTTTATGTTCAGAATAATGTAACTATAGAATATAACACCCTATGCTCTAGTCTAAGCTCTTTTACAATCCTCATGACTATTTCATTAATGTCGTGCCCTATATAAGCTGCGTCCTGTTCATTTGTTCCATAATTCTAAAAAACCGAAATGGATTTAGTAAAACATCATATTTACATCCCACGGGAAGAAAATCATTAACATTTATCGAGTCGCAATTGTGGAAATCTAAAAGTACAGTCAGAAAAAATTCTTTGTGCATTCATTCCCTCTGTGCATTCCTTCACATTTTCGCAGTATATTTTGCAGGCCATTGTTTAACCTCAGTCGAGCCTTGTTATTTTATTTTATTCCAAAAGGTTTAACAAGGCTGAAAACTTTGATTCAAGTTTCAGAACTTAGATTTCATTGTAAGCTTGTATATCAAAGAAAAAAGATTTAAGCTTTCTCTCAAACTAAGACTGGACAATATATATATATATATATATCTATATATATATATATATAATATATATATATATATATATATATATATATATATATATATAATATATATATATATATATATATATAGCCAATTTTCGTTGAAAACAAACGCTTCCAGAAAGCTGCCGGACCCCACACATCGGGCTACCCCAATCGAGCGCCGAATTTTTCTCTGCGATTTACCTTTCGGTATAATAATGACAAGGTGTGGCGAGTATAGACAAGATATAAGGCATATGAAAATGGTTTCCATTAATGGATCCGTCACGGGTTGCTCGGCTTTTTTCGTGTCCGCATTCTAGATGCGAAATTAATGATGTGCCAAGGATGGGGTGAATTTTAATGGCCTTTAAATGGTTCTTTTTTCCTTTTTAATAGGTTAAAGAGAGGATTTTACGGAACTTTGCAAAGCGGTTTCTATGTTCACTCTCCAAGATAATACGCAATAAAACATACGAGTATTTATTTGTACTATATATATATCTATATATCTATATATTATATATATTATATATATATTATATATATATATCTATATATATATATATATATATATATAATACTATATGTGTGTGTGTGTGTGTGTGTGTCTGTGTGTGTATATATGTGTATATATATATATATATATATGTGTGTGTGTGTGTATATATATATATATATATATATATAAGAAATTTTTTCAAACTATTTCAGATCGTTGAGAATTAAAGTTTAATGTCGATACATGCATAGTAAGGGATCAGATTGCAGCCTTTTCTTGTGTATGAATAAGAATATAAAACAAATTGAAATAGGAAATCAAACAATGAAGTTAAACAAAATCAAGGGAAACGATTATTCTAATCATTCAATAATAATATTTTTTCACAGAGGCACATTATCATTCGCTGAATGGGTGTCGAAAAGTTGGGATCTTCAAGACAGACCCATTCTGACACTGACCAGTCCTTCCAAAATCATCCAGGAATACGAATCCCAAGAACATTTGAAAAAAGTTATATGCGAGCTTTCTGCTCGATAAACCGAACACAGGCAAGGTTGCAGCTTAAATGTTGGCTACTTGATGTAACATGGAGTATGCTCCAATATTTCAACAACAGAGTGCAGACATAGAAATATTCTTTTCATATATATATAATATATATATATATATTATATATATATATAAACAAACTACAAATATATATTTCCGTTTATTGCAAGCTTTTATTTACGGGATGTTGTAACATCAACATCTGCGATAATGCGAAAATCAAACAAAAGCATTTGAACTTAAATCACAAACAACTAGTTGACCTTCCAAACGAAGTCGTCTAGTTGATAAGCGAGTAAGATTCAGAAAAACAACTTAAATGCAAAATGAGGACTTAAGGGGATTTAAGAACCTGCACATGTCAAGGGTATGAAATCAGGGGACGAGGGAAAGGGTAAGTATATATATATATATTATATATATATATATATATATATATATATATATATATATATATATCTATATATAATTTTATATTGAGAGATTGTGTTTCGGAAAAAGTGAAAGTGTTTGTAACAATGTTATACAGTATTAATTTTCTCTGGTCTGTTTGCAAAACTTCTATAAAGTTTACCGTAAAAGAAATTTCACTTGCTTATAAACTGAAACTTTATTCTTCAGGATTAAATATATGTTTTTGCAGCACCTTACGGTTTCTGAAATAGTGAGCAAATATGTTTATCTGCAGCGACAGCTAAAGGGGAAATATAACTTTTAAATTAATATTGCAATTCATTGTTGTGAAATCACTCATTTTGAAGTCTCTAATTTTTTTTTTGCCCCATAATCAAAAGATAATGGACATTAATCAGAAGAATCTATAACTCATTATACGAGAATCGTATTCATTAAATGAACATGGAATATTTTTAACAGGTTCATATAAGATAATTATCGAAATATGACTTACACTGTTCCCCCACCATCTCCCACTTAACATTTTTTTCAAGAGCTAGAAGGAAAAAAAAATTATATCCACACAAAATCCAACTTTAATTCACTCTCAACTCTCATAAATGAGGATTTATTATCCATGGCATTTCAGACCTAATATTTACTAGATAATTAATTTGTGTTTCTTTTCTGATGTTCACCAGGGCAGGCAATTATAGTTGAATTATGTAATTTTCACTCAATTAGGAAACGTAATAGATAGGGCTTTTTTTTAGCACTTGGTGTTTGTTCACTAAAATAAAACACACTCAATTGCCTTTTAAGAAGGAACTCATCCCCTCCCCCCCCCACCTTTTTGCCACAGTTTCGCTTGCGTTTTTTCCTCCCACCAGCAACGCATTTAATTTTTTTATGTGTTATCATTAGTAGTTCACGTTTTTTGCGGTTTTAGTGCTTTTATCCCCCTCCCTCTCTTAAAAAACGCGCCCTTTTTATCTTTTACCACCGAAAGAATAATAAAAAAAACACCCTGCTGTTTTTACGTGATTATAATATAATCATCTGTTTTATTTGGCGTTAAAAGACTGTGTAGCATTACACGCTTACTTGCTACTTTTACGATATGAGTAAAAATTTGTTTTTATGATAACACATTTACACTTTTTTATTTTTTTTTTTTGGTTGAGAGACGGGGGAAAAAAGTTTTACCTTTGGTTTTGGTGCTAATATGTGTTTGCTAAAAGCTACTGGAAGTTTTTTAATCATGTTGTTACGGTTTACGTGCAATTAGGGGTTTTTTGCTGGGTCAAAGCGAATTAAAATTAACCGCTTCTTTATTATTTTAAGGGAAGGCAGCTTACAAAGTGACAATTCGAGTAAGAGATTAAAGTGTGTCTAGAGTTATGGCTGGAGAAAAAAAATCTTTTTGTAATTATATACGAGTAGTTTATTTTTGTTTAGAATCGTTTCTTTATTGGGGAATTAAGTGCTTTTTAAGTGTTTCTCTTTTACTGCACTTTATAGGAGGAGAGTGTTTATTAAAAAAGCTGTAAATTCAAAAATATTAACAAATTGCTTTTGTAAAATTAGATTACATCTAAACTTAAATTGCAATGATAACAGCTGCAGTGATGTATTATAGAAAAACTGAAGAAGTAATATCGTTTTCTAAAGAAAAATAATTGAAACTGGGTATATTAACCCAACTGAAAAAAAGTTCTAATAACAATGAGTTAACCTTTTCCTTACGGGATGGGATAATATGTATCTCTAGAATACGGGCCCAAGAATGAATGCGTGTATATATATATATATATATATATATAATATATATATATATATATATATATCTGTGTGTGTGTGGCAAGAAGTGCCTAAGTCAGTTTTCTCCAAGAAGACTTTGTTTGCTTATTTCTCTTTAAAAAAATATTATTTTCAATGTAAGAAGTACCCAAGTCTGTACAATGGTTTAGAAAACACTTCTAAAGCATGGGACAGATTTAAGTACTTCCTATATTGAAAATAATATTATTTTAAAGAGACATAAGCAAACAAAGTCATCTTGGAGAAAACTGACCAAAACAGATATATATATATATATATATATATATATATATATATATATATATATATATATAACCCCCTTACTGACCTTTCTTACTGAAGGCTGGTTTGTATATAGCCTTCTTACAAAGGGGGTATGAAAATTCCCGTTCTAAAGATGGAATCGAAAAATGTGCACCGTAAGTTAAAGGTTAAGAACACGTACCTGCGGGTAAACCGTCATGAAAATCCAATAGCCTTAATGTTGAATGCAAGTTGTATCGCAATGAATTTTTTTTACATGTAATTTCCAGAAATTATGTTCAATCTTTGACCAAAACTATCTATAATGAAATTTAGTATTTATAGATTTTAAAATACCGAGGAACTAAAATCTGGAGAATATAAGCTGAAGTAAGTCTTATTCGGATAATATTTAATCTTCATATCTTACATTTGAGGGGTTGGTTTGTTAGACGGTTTGAAATGTTATATAATATTTTGTCGACGAGGACTAAACGGATAGAAACCTATAAACTGAAGTCCATTCACGACTGGTTGCAGTGGTTATTTAATTAAAATTTTCCTTGCAAAAGTTAAAAAAATATTTAAAATTATCTATCTGAATATATAGATAAAAAATTGGCAGATGATGGAATATATACTTAAAAACGTAACTTGTTTGACAAAAGGGATTACTCTTAGGGGTTTAATGCAATTTTCTTGTGATTAAAGTCTATGAAACAAGGATTAAGGAGGTCTGTTTTGATTTCTTAAGCCCTAATACTATTTTATGATATTGACCAACTGAAAAGAATTATTGAAATATGGTGTACACAAAATACGAAATCTACGTTTATTAGGTATATTTTTCCCAGCTAACAAGCCCGATTAACTAAATCCAAAAGAACTATTTGCAGAATTTCATACCTTATACTCTATTTAGTAAAACTCTAAGTTTAAAAAAAATTCTTCTATTACACAGGCCTGCGAAATTGAAGTTTTAAAAAATACAAGAGAAGTTTTCACCGAGTTTTATGTTATTTGGTGTGCTGATTTTGAAAATGACCTCTATTTTTTTCCCATCATGTCAGGATTTTTTGTAAAATTGATACCGATATTTTTGCTAAAATCCTATTTGAAAAGGAATTCTCTCAACAATTTTACATGTACTATCTGGCAACAGTGGTTTATAGTCATTTAAATCTATGTAAAATAACCGATTCTTGGTGAGTCAAATTGATTTTTCAGCAATTGATTAAATTTTATAGGTATGGATGAAAACCACTGTTGCCAGATCGCACGAGCCGCCTCTGATCGAGAAAAAAAAAAATCCCTTGAGTTTAAACTTTTTACATCACAATTATAGTGCAGTTTTTAGAAGAAAATCACCGATTTACTATTTTAATTTGTTTTTATCAAGGTAACTTACATAAAAAGAGATGACGAAGAGGAGCAAATATTATGTATGTGTACATGACAGTTTGAAACAAAATTTAAACTGAGCAAAAAACAAAACGAAACGAAGTTTCTATTTAAGTACGTACTCTTTTTCCTTTGAAACTTCTTTTTGGCGTTCTTTTATGTTCAATCTCAGGCCTATCTCGTGTTAACATCCAACAGTAGTCGGCGAGCATGAATCTTGTCCCATTTCCTTGATATTTGCGCTCCATATCTTTGATGCCTTGATGGAACCTTTCTCCCTGTTCTTCGTTGACTGATCCTAAATTTTCGGGGGGAAAAGTCCACATGTGAGTGAAGGAAATGTATTTGACACTCATGGAGCAACTCAACGCTTGAAATTTGTCCAGCATATTCAAAACAATTTCTTTATAGTCAGGATCCTTGTAATTACCCAGAAATTTGATAATCCTGGAAACTTTTTGCACAGGTATTTGAAACAATCGCCATATTTTAGAATAGTCTTGACAAATTGCTTCATTACACCAAATTTTATATACAGAGGAGGTAACAATACTTTTTTTGATCAACTAAGCTGTTCAGAATCATATTCTTGGTGCTAGGTTCAAGATTTTGTCTTTTCGGCCATTCTTTTTTGACCCAATGTTGAGTCTCATCACGGCTATCCCACTCCAAATGAAACAGGGGAACTTTGTATATAGCCTTGTTGACCAAGAAGCATGGAGATAACTTTCAAATCACCGCAAATGGTCCAACCGTGGTCGGCATATTTATTTTGTTGAGGACGAGAGCCAGGTTTCCATAGCGTTCTTTAAAGGCATCTAGTGTGAAACTGGTACAGATGCATACTGGCTTAAGTGATGAAGAAGGACAGCTTTAAGGCTCCTTTTGAATGAATCTATAAACAACCTCCATTCATCTTTATCTTATGTGATATTAAATTTGCTCATGAATCCGGGAACATCAGAACAATAGACCAGGTTTCTTCTCTTCTTCAAAGTACTTAACAAATTCCTTTCCTCGATTCCTGTACCAATAAAAAGAGGTTCCTTTGGTCAATAAGTTTTTCTTTCAATCTGGAGCCCAACAATACAACTGCCTCTTTCGAAAGGCCAGATTTCTAGTCAAATCATTAAGTACAAGCTGAGAGAAAGGTAAAGGGCCTTTTAAGCCCTCTTCTGGAGTCGAGGGCCTCCAGAGGGCTTATATTCGGTAGCGGAGCTTTGAACTTCTGTATGTTCCGAGTCTGAAGACTCTGAAGAGATGACTGGCAATTCAGTTGGAGGCAAAGGCACTGGCACATCAGGTCCATTAGGAACGGGGTGTATGGCCGATGGAATGTTATTAGGATAAGAGATTAGCTTTTGATTTTTGAGGTTATACCCACGGACATAGCAGGAACAAAAGTAACAATCATCAGAGTGGTTTTTCGGCTCCCATGTCATAGGAGTTCCAAACTGTACAGCAGTCTTCTTTCCTTTGAGCATAAGCGTAGATCATTGAGACACTGCATACAACTTTATGAGGAACCCAACAATTTGTCCTAATCTCTGAGTTTCATGCCAAAATACGCAAGATAAAGTCATCTTACATAGTCTGTATTGCTAGGAAAGGTGTCACAGAGAAATATTCTGATGGTTTCACCACGGTAGAATGATGGTCAGGCAGAGAGGTAAGAAATTCAACGCCAGAAAAAAAAAATTATGGTAAATGTTCATAAAAATCCAAGTAAAATTGAATTTTTCAAGAAAACGTGACGTGATAGAATATTTTCACTATTTTTTTTTGAAATCTGCACCAAAAAATACATAAAGTTCAGTTGTCAATTACCTTGTATTTTTTTCATCGCAGGCCTGTGTTATTATTAGCAAACCTCACAATCGTTTCATTTTCTCTATTATTATCTGAAACATTGGGGACATAATATAGTCATTTGTGCTGTTTATCATGATAAGAAAACTGAAAATAATTAATAAAAATGTACTGATATCATTGACGTTTTACATTTAACCCGTCCAAAAATATTTTTTTTTGGTTTATAACAATTTGAAAGAACTTTCTAGACAATGCATGCATTTTTTTAATGAGCAGAAGTTTAAACTTTTTTATCAGAGTCTTTAAACGTTTTTCGACATTCCTTACCTATATTTTCAACTATGGTAAACTCATGCTATGAGATTCACTTACAAATATTCGGAAAGATTCATTCAATTTGTGGGAATCAATAAAATTTAAATAGATGTATTAGATGTTTTATATCGGTGTTTCCATAGTTTCAAAACGAGGAAAAATGGAATACGTTTTGGTTTGTTTTAAGTAAAAGTTCCGATTTTAGACAATCAAAACTATTAGAAGCTTTTCCCCCTTTAATCTGATTGTTTTCTGGTGTATTAAACTCAATGGAAAGTTATAATTTTAACCTTTAACATATCCGAATACATACAAAATCCTTAAGGTACAGAGAGGAAAATTCCAGATTTCAATGACACTATATAATTAATGTTATTAACCTTTGTTAAACTAATAGTAGTATGATATTAGCAGTGAATATACTTTTGATGATCATAAGAGTTGAGACATCGTCTTACGAATTAATGTGGACAGAGATAATGATAAAAGATGAGTGTTTATTAAGTGTTCCCACATTAATAACTAGATTTTAGAGATGTTTTTAAAGTTATGGTTTCTTGTGTAAAACAGATCAATGTGTGTTTCACACTTATGCACATATCGATTGAGAACACCAATAAAGTTGCTTAAACACAATAGATGAGACAAACGCATTATAAAAGTTTGATTGGACATTTTGATTATAATTTTATATGCCTGTTAAAGAATTGTTTTTGTAATTCTTTAAGGAAACTATAATAGATTTATGCTTCAAATTATTACATGATATAGTTATGCATCATGAACATGGCATTTGAAACATAATATAGCCATAACCTGATAAAATTCAAGATGATTAGTCTTGTGATTTAAAACCATAAATTAGTTTATTAAAATTCCACAGTTCTCAAGAAAAATACTTTTAGTTTTATAAATGTAACGGAAACAGTGCTGAATGCTTAGTAATCATGAAAGTGAATACGCGAAAATTTATTATGAGTTGTGTGATGTTCCTAATGTCCTCTGTTCGGAAGTTCAAGACCAGGTACATATAGGCTTTGCGGGCTGAGTAGTGGGGCTTCGGTTTATAATAGCAACACAAGGGTCGGAATACGACTTGGCTAGGTGTCACCACAATTTTGACCAAGCACCCCCATGGGCGACATCTGGGGATCATACGATCCCCACACAACTTACCCTCATAGAAGGACTTTCCGGTCAGCAGATTTAACGCCCCCATATCCGGCCTAGACACGAAGGTATTTAATGGCACGTGTCAGGATACAATTCAAGCACCCTCGGTACCGAAAACCGACGCGCTACCACGAGGCTACCTCGGGCCATTATGAGTTGTATGAAGATCAGATGTATGCCTAATTATATAACTATGAAAGCTTATCCAAACTTGCGGAAATAAACAGTTTTTGGGCTTATTTATATATATATATATATATATATATATATATATATATATATATATATATATATATATATATATATATATATATATATATATATCTATATATATATTTATTTATTTATATACTTATATATGGTCCATTTTTGAACATTTGCTTATTATTTTAGAAAATAATATATTCTAATTTAAGAAAAATAGTTTTTCTAAACGGAAACAGTTTTTTTCCCTGAATGATTATTCCAAACCTTTGACTGAGGAGTATAGTTAGAGTTTTCTAAAATTTTGTTATACATTCACTTTTGTTGGATGTTTGGAAGAACCCACTCCCCACCCCCTCTCCCACCTCGAACCTATGTTTCCCCAGGGTAACTAGGGCAACTATATAATTCAAAGGCTAATTATTATCAAACATCCTCTTAATCCTCCCCCTCCCCCCCCCCCACAAAAAAAGAAAAAAAAAACTTTAAAGAAGACAGCTCCTTTGAAATTAAGCCTATTGCTTTCCATTGCATGCATGATGTGTGTAAGTGGGTATTAAAGTCATATTATATATAGAGAGCAAACAAATTTTAAAAAATTGTTGAGTAATTTTCTTTTTAAATAGAATACATTTTTTTTTGCAACACACATGGTTATGATTTTAAAAAATGCATATCAATGTTTTGTAAAAGGAATCGTCTTAGGGCTTGATTATACTTCATTCTTTATTTGATAAAAATGTTTGGTATATTTTTCGGTTCCCTTTAAACCTCCCACTTCAGTATTTCGTCTCTGTTACTCCATTGCAATAACATACACATTAACGCCACTACAAACTTCCAACTTCCCATAGCGGCTCCTCTTCTTCAGTCCTCGATGAATAAAATGCTTTTCTTCGAGCAGCAGACTTAGTTTTTCCTAAAGTAACTTTTTAACACTCCCGCATCGTCTCCAGCGCAATCGTGCCACAGGAAAAGAAACAATAGCCCATCATAACAACAGGACACACGACAATGTCGCTTTTATGACGAAACCCCACATTTCAGCTCTTCTGGAGACCGAGGGTAAACAAGGTGGTGCTATGGGAAAAACGAAGAAAGCTGAGGGGGGGGGGGATAAAAAAAACCTCACTCAGCGCACAAATACACACATTCCGGAAAACGCCGGATGTGACAGAAGAGCGACAAAAACTGCGAAAGCCGAGGAAACAAAGCGGGTGGGGACAAGGAAAAAAAAAAACTACCCTAAAAATATTCTTCGCTGGCACTGCAAACAAACAGGCGAGACTACACACACATACACGTATAGGCAGGCACACATACACACCACACACACTCGGGGAAAAAAATAAAAGAACGCATAACAACAAAAACGACAACGTGGAACTAAAAGAAGGAAGAGGTAAGGAACGAAGAAATGAACGGGAAAAGGAAAAAAAATACAGGGGAAAAAAGAAGAGAAATGATTTTTCCAGAATGGGGGAGAGAGAGGCGAAGGGAAAGACTTCTATGCTGTACGAGAGACACGTCTCGACCATTGGAGAGAGAGAGAGAGGAATAGAGAGAGGAAGAGGGTTGTGTCTCTCTCCTCCCCTTCCCCCTCCGGCACATGATGCCACCATCCTATTTCCTGGGGTAGCGATGACGGTTGGCAGCATTAAAGGGAAGGAAGAAGTTGAGGAGCAGAATCGTTTTCCAATACCCCAACCCGGGGCTCCAATCACTAGCAGACGGAGGGGCTTATCTGGTGCGGCCGCGCGTCGTTTGGGCGGCCCCCCTCCCCCATATCTGCTGACGACTCCCCCTCCCCCGCCTTAAAGCCTTCCCTTTTCCCACACGGGTTGGGGTGATGGATAGATCTAATCCTCCCTCCACCCCCCTTCTCTCTCTTTCTCTCTTTGCGATAGTCTTCTCTTTCCCCCTCTCGTGTTTCCGAAAGTTTCGAGATTTTTCTTTATTCGGCTCCTTTTTTTTCTTTCTCCTATTTTGTTGTTGCCCAGCGATGGATATGTCTGTGTGTGCGTAAGGAGGGGGAACTGGGTTTATGGTTTGGAATCGTACCTTTTTCGACGGCTATAACCGGGCGAACAGCTGATATAATTGCCGGAGCTTGCTTTTCGGGTCCTTTCTTAAGATCGTTTAGAAGCTTTTCGCTACTAACAGACCTATTCTTAACTTCTGGAGATCTCTGAAGTCAATAAAAGAACAACAATTACTTTTAGGTATTTTTAAGTACTGCTGTTATACTTTTGGCTGTCGTTATAAAGCCATTACGTAACATCTTGTTGTTTACTCAAGTCTTGTGCTTCAGCCGTGAAGTATTTCTTTTAACTTTCCTCTGCGTAATGCATTTTAACCTGCGATTTATTAAATCTTCTGAAAGGTCTTCAAAAGCTTTTCGAAAACATTTTTATATTTTATTCATGAAATGACCAAAGTAGCGGGTCTCAATATTAACTAAACACAAACACACACACACACAAATAATAAAGAAATAATAAAAGTAAATATAAATAAATATAAAATAATTTTTTTTTTAATAGGAAAGTAAAGTTTTTAAAAATTCCAGCCTGTTTATGCATAGAATAAAACTTCAAGGTCTTTACATCAAAGTCTGTTGCAAGAATCAATTATTTAATTTGAACTATATATGATTTTAATAAAATATAAATTACCTCATTTAAGAATTCATTAATTGACTAACATATACAAACTAAAATCCTCTTTGATTCTCGACAGCAAAATTACCTTTCTTATCTCATTCATAAGAGTTTGGAGGTGCTAAGTTTTATATATTGCTGGTGAGATTTTTTAGACCTAAAAAGAAAAAAAGTATTCAAGAGGAAAATTAATGTTACGTTTAACGATCTCAAGAGATCATTTTAACTACTATTCCTTCTTTATTATGCAAATAAGGTGAAAAAAAATTATGTGGTTTTTTAATCCTTTCTCTTTGTTTTAATGCTTCTCTATTTTCAAATATTTTCTTTCAATGAAGTTTGAAAATTTGGAATCGCAGTTTTTAAGTGTGAATGTAACGCATTCGATCGTCTTATTAACTGTGCAAGCTTTTAAATACAAAATATATCAGAACTATTGGGGATTCTCAATAAATTACTCGTAATTTATATTAAAAGAACTAAATATTCTAGCATTTTAAAACAGGGTTTAAAATATTCAGAGGAAAAAAATATTTATCTATTTTCCATGATCAGATGTTAACGTGTAAGAGACTGGTCTAAAAAATCTCACAGCAATATATAAAATTTAGCACTCAAAACTTTTATAAATGAGATAGGAAAGATAATTTGTGCTGTCGAGAAACAAAAGAGGATTTTAGTTTGTATATTTTAGTCATTAATGAATTCTTAAATGAGTGTAATTTAATATTTTATTAAAATCATATATAGTTCAAAATTAAATAATTGATTCTTGCAACAGACTTTTGGCGTAAAGACCTTAAAGTTTTATTTCCATGCATAACAGGCCTTGAATTCTTAAAACTTTACTTTCCATATTTTAAAAAAAAAATTATTTTATATTTATTCTATTTACTTTTATTATTTCTTTATTTATTTGTTATATGTGTGTGTTTAGTTTGAACATAGTTCATAACCCGCATAAGTGGTTATAACTATGATAAAAATGAACCTGTATTTATACGATGTATTTAATTAGTCTGGTTTGTTGAGAGATATTTCTTAGACATCTTTTTTTTGCTTCACTCTCCAATAGAAAAATTAGATTTCTATTAGAGTAATGAAAAAAATTTGTCCTCCATTATAAATTAAATATTTGCGTAAACAAATATATTTTATAATGTTTTTAGGTTTTCAATATCTTCTGATTTTATCTGTTGTAATTCGACTGGAAATTGAGTTTTCTTTGAATGGTGAGATATATTTTAAAATGTACTACGTACACAACGTTCAACGCAGCGTTAATTTTTTAAGATTAGTTCAGTAATTTTCTTAGGTAAATATTTTTGTTTCCTGTTTGTCACAAAATACGCATGGGTCAAAGTAAAGGGGGATTATTCTACATAATATGAAAGAAATTTAGCGAATAATCTTGAGGTTTTCAGTTATGTATACAGAGACTAAATATAGAAATTATACGTCATTAAAATTCCTTTTTTTTTTAAACTGAAATGGTAGGTATTTAACATAAGCAACTTAGTGCATGAATGCTATCTTTCTAAAGACGTTAACAAATCAATAATTATCTTTAGACTTAAATTTTCTTCAATGTAAAGATAATAAAATATAGTTACTAGATACAGTCGAACCCCGTTATAGAGAATCCGGTATATAACGAACTCACGGATATAACGAACAAAAATTTTGGTCTCGTTGTTTTCCTATTGTACGTAATTTAATTAGTATTGTGTCAGTTTAATGTAATCGATTTTAGTCGCTTTAATTCATTAATTATCATTTTTAATAGATTTTATCATTTTTAATACATCATTAATCAGTACACATTGCCAACTAATGAGTTATACATTTTGTGAACTATAGTATTTTCTTCGAATACAGCTAACAAAATCTTTGGTCCCTTGAAGTTCAGTATAACGGGTTTCGACTGGAATAAAATACTAGTAATTAATTATTAAAGACTTCTCATTCCTATTCTTCAAGATACTTACAAAGTGGGCAGGTCTTCTAAGAATAATTTTTTTTTACAAGTACGCGTGGGAATTTGAAAAAAAGTGAAAAGAAAAAAAGAAATGAGGCATATTTAAAATTTGAGTATCGGCTACATAATTACACAAAAAAGACTGATTCCTATTGAAAATGGTACGCTCCCCTCGCCAGCAAACTTTAGGTTTTCGTTCAACATATTCACTCAGAACAGAAGAGATGATTTTTACATTCACTACATAACACTATACACTTGTCATTTTATTTCTATAATAGGCAGTTGTACACTAGAAAACAAATTTACAGCCATTACTGTGATTTTGGAGTGATGACAGAAGCCATCATTCATCCATCATTTTACACAAAGTCGAAGCATTTCAAGTCTATCTTTATTACAGTAATAAATGCTTTGACATTTTAAAAAATAGATAGGATTCTGTTAATTTTAAATCCTAATAGCATATAAATGTTTCTTTTCGTTTTTAATGCAGTGGTAGAATTCCTTTTGATTTCAGTGGTATTCTTGCTGTACGAGCTTCAATTGTACGTACTTTGCTCACAACTTCATTACTAAGTGCATAAAATTATTAAGTTGTTAAGGTCTGCAGCACATTTTTTTTCTCTTAAGACATAAAAAGAACCGTGATCATATATATTTAATTCGTACATTCATTTATTTAATTTAATTTTCCGAGAATGCTGAATTTTTTTAACTAAAAACCTTTTCATGCTCGTGAAAAACAGTATTATTTTCTCAAACGCTCAGATCTCCCTGTAAAGACATCTGACGGAACCGAGGATAAACTCCCTGTCTTCTAACCTCTATGTCTTATGTTTATGTCTAATGTTTTATCAATTGAACTATTCCAGCGATGTGGAGAATTTTTTTTTAGTGTTCTTCATCATGTAGTTATATAATAGGAATTGTTATTAGACACTGAAATAATATGCAAAAAGCTAAATAGTTTTTCTTCTTGTCCATTATAATGTTATTATAAATTTATCTCATATCCTTGAATTATGTAAATTGTAAGGTTATCGCGCAGCCTGATAAAAATAATCTGTTTTGTTGTATGTAAAATTCAATATTCGATTCACGTATGTTTTCATGATATTGGATTTAAAACCCTGTTTCACAGAAAAGCTTCCTCGCATAATAAGATGATAAAAATCGGAAATATTCAGGGTTAGTACAAATGAATGACCGGATTTTAAATATTTGAAACTGCTACACATATTACAATGAGTGATGCACGAAATTAAAGAAAAATATACCAAGTTTTATTTTCAGTTACAAATGTTCGATGTGTGACCCTTTTGTTATACGACAAACATCTAATCTCCAATCAAGTCGTTCCACACATTTTGTGGCATCACACTGTCATTGGTTCCTAATGCTGTAAAAATGCGTTCTTTAAGTTCTTGTAGTGTTTTAGCATGGGTGGTGCATAAACGGTGTCTTTGAAATAACCCTATAAAAAGAAATCACATGGCTTAAGGTCTGGGGATCTTGGTGGCCATGTGATTAAGGTTATATCATAAGCTGCCATCTATTGATCGACGGTGGAAAAAAACTTGGTATATTTTCTTTAATTTCGTGTACACTTATTGTAATATGTGTAATAGTTTCGAAAATATAAATTTTTAAAATCCAGTCATTCATTTGTGCTAACCCTGTAATTTCTTAATAACTGTGATTAAGTTTAATTTTACAGATCTTAAAATTACCAATTCTATATAATTTTTTTTCAGTTTATTTATTTAAAAGTTATTTACACCCCTAAAACATATGAATCTTTTCCCAAGAATTTTTAATTTTACATTTTCAACACTATAGACAAAAGAAAAATAATGTGTATTCTTTTTTACTACAACTGAAGACCCTTAGAATTTAAAATAAGGATATTTTGGAAGAATAATGCCTGTTTAAAAAAAAAAAATTCAAAAATTCTAGCATTTTTCAAATTACTCTGTGCATTCCGAATCATTTAAAACCTTAAATTTTTAAATGTAAGTTTACCGTACATATATAAACATAACACTGCAATGATATTATATTTTTGTATGAATCAAAATCCATAAATAATTATTTTGTTAATCTGCCTGTTGTTGTTTTTCATGTTTTTACTTCATTTCCTGGTTTATAAATATGAAAAATATTTTTGGTTTCTGAGAATAATGCACAGGTTTGTGGAAAACGCTTCAATTAACAATCCTTAGAAATTTAGAAGAAATCAGAACAAAAGTAATGCGCATGGAACATTTTGAAAAAGGCTATAATTTTTGAAGAATTTTTTGAAAAAGACGTCTTCTACAAAATTCTTATTTTTGAATTCTAAGTGTCTTCAATGTAGTAGAAAATAATATTAATTATACTCATTTTGTATATGAAAGTGAAATATTGAAATTTTTTAAAAAACTAGATTGGAAGCCCTTAAGTCAAAATAGAAATATTTAGTCCCCTTCAACAATAGCAAATACACCGCAGTACCACGGATTGATATAAAATCAAAAGGAACCCTTTAGCAACTAGTAATGTTTACATGAAGTTAATGTACAATAATCTAGAAACAAATTTATATTTTAATTTGTGTGTTTAAAACAAAATAGAAAGGTTAAGTCTACACCATTCGATGATAATAAAAATACCACTGTAATACTGACAGATATAACTTCTAAATCAACCCTTTAGTAACTAGGTATGTTTAAACGAAGTTATTGTACAATTACCTAGAAACAAATCCCAGTGCTTAGTTTTACGCTGTAGACAAAATAGAAAGATGTAGTTTTATTTTGCCTTTTTCATAGCATCTTAAATTAAAGTACAAAAATATCAAAAGAAATTTTCTTAAACGCATTGAAAATATTAATCTGTAAAAATATCAAATTAGAATATCCTCTCTGAATGCGACGTCACCTTTTAAAAAGACTTTCAATAAAAACACGAGCCAGCGATATGTAATCTAAGTAAATAGGTTTAGAGAGAATTTGATCTCTTCTGTGACGAAATGAGTTTGCCAAGACGAAATAAGAAAAATTTCTAATGAGATATTTCACGAAAATGCGTATTTGGAATTCACCACAATAGACGATTAAGTAAACACGCTTATTTACTTTGATTTGTGTCGCCGAATGATTAATGCTCTGTTTCAACGCATCTGATAGTGATATTTACCTATTTCGCTAAAATTTGTTTAGACCGAGTGTATTTTTTGAAATCCTTTTAAGAAAATAGTCACAGCTGGCTTTGTTTGCTCCCTTAGTTTTCAAATAAAATGAGTTTACCTAGAATTCTACTCTCACTATCTGTAATTTACAAAGCAATCACTGATGTTGAATTTTTATGTACAAGTCTTAGGCTGAGAAACTCTACCGTCTACATCCCGATGGCAATTATTAAAGTATATAGTGAGTAAAAAGGAGGGTTAAATAACAATGGAGAATATGAGAACGCTGACTTAGTAATCAGCTAGCTAGATCTTAGCATCTACGAAATTATTTTTGAGAAAAAAAAATTCTTTCAAATCTTGCATGAATTTGAGATAGTCATTTTTCCTTTCCCATGATTTTGTCTTTAGATTAAACAGAACAAAATTATATGTTTCTAATTCACGTATAAAATTTTTCCTTCCTTATAAATTTAAAAGATTCGGAAACATGCAATTTAGGTGAGAGGCTAATGATTCAGAATTGCTCTCTCAATCACAGTGCGGTTATATAACTTTGATGCATATCTTCCTATGTTATCGCGGATACTTGTTTTGCTACGCGTTGGTTTTATAAATCTTATTTAAGCCATGTATATTTCTGATCCTAATTTTCTTTAAATATTTTTTTCTTTTAATAATTCCCATTCTTTCAATAAAACTTTTTTCTGTCATACAGATGATCAATATTCAAGTACATTAATACTTACACAATGAATTACTTTAAAACCTAAATGCCAAAATTAATATTTAAAAGAGTAATATCATCTGCAATCATAAATACTTTAAGATACTGAACTCATACTAACTTAAGATCCATAACTAAAAACAGTGCAAAATATTAAAGTGCAAAATATTAAGAGGTGAAATCCTTAGATTTTGTCCTTGATCCAGTTCTGTCATTCAATAGCGAAATGATGTAATAACAAAAGTGACCATGATATCAGATCTTTATCTGAGATTTACAGTAACAGAAGTACAGAATTTACAAAGTAATTTTCACAAACTATTCGAAACTTCAAATACAAAGTACTTTACTTCACAAAGCTAATCTATTAAGACAAGTTAGTCCTTAAAGAAACAGCGTCGTTACTCAAATACCATTTCTGTCAACATCGACCACAATAATCAACCACAAGAGTTGTTCGGTAAGGTAGGAGTAGAATAGTAAAGAAACAGCATGTGCAGATTTTTCTGCGCATACTTGAAGGTGGCAAATGAGAAAGAGTGGTTAGACTCTGCCTTTGATATTAAATACTGATTCGCTAATTGGATGTAACTTGATTTCAAAGAAGTCAAACTGAATGATTATTTTCTGTCAATGGTGTTTTAGTTCACAACGATTAAATTTATTTCTAAATTTAATCTTTGCTGACTCAACGATTAAATTTAGACGACAATCGTCATAGTGCGACGTTACTCAAATGGCATTTGAGTAGCGACGCTATTTCTTTAAGGAGTAACTTGTCTTGATAGATTAGCTTTCTGAAGTAAAGTACGTTGTACATGAAGTTCCGAATAGTTTGTGAAAGTCCCTTTGTAAATTCCGTACTTCTGTTTCTGTTACTGTTGGGTGTTCTGTTTCTGTTCTGTTCAGTATCTTAAAGTTGTTAAATCACCAATCATCTAAGTACCCATTTAAAGATTTTTTTCCCTGATAAAAAATCATCTTAAGATAACCATCAAAGGAAGAAAATGGCTATTATCTAAAACATTACTATAATTAATTTTTCTCTTACAATGTAAGTTATTGGTTCGGAAAGGCAGATTCTAGCCACTTGCTTACTTCACACTCCGTGACGTCAGTAGCACATGGGTTACTACGCGATATTAGCTGACTTGAAAGTCTTGAGTTCAGAGATGACAAGTCGGTTTCCAAAGTTATCCTAAGCTGTTCGAAACTGTGCCTAAACCCAAAAATTAATATAATTATCGGTAGTCACAAAAAATAAGGGGGAAAAAAATTACACGGGTGTGCTGGCGCAACAATTCACAAAAAACTTCGAAATTTATAATCCTCCTTTATGACCTTGTAAATTTCCTCCTGATTGTTACCTAATTAGACATTTTTTTAGCAACTCTATTTCTGTTTCCTAGATCATTTTTTCAGTAAATAAAATCAAATATATGTAATGCAAGATTTTAATTACGTGTAAGGAAACAAAGTACATTGATGTTTATGTAATCACATTTATGTCATTACATGAAAGTATCTTTGGTGTACATGTTTACCTATATAATCGTAATACGATCAAAATTTCAGTGTTTCATACCTCATTCACAATTCATTATTTCTTTATAAAACTTTTTCATTTATCTAACTTTTATTACTCTTATCTAACTGTTATTCATTTATCTAACTGTTACCCACATTATATATATTTTAGACGCGATTCGATAACAAATCAAATATTCAAATAATTCGTTGATTTATTACATTTTTCGTTTTCTTGGAGAAACTTTTTTCCTTCTGTGCCAAAAACACAGGCTAGATAGACATAAGAAATGTATCCCTTTCCTTCTTATTTTTTTCCCGCCTTGCAAGGACTGGGAGTGGAGAAAAATAACTGGAAATCCTAACAGCGTTTCTATCAAAAGAAACTTGTCATCATCTCTTGTACAGATGCTTCCCCAAGAGGTGTGGGCAAAAAGCGAAGTGACAACGCGCCGGTTTCTGGAAGTTGAGATTGATCGATACCTCTGTATATATACTTCACACATTTTGAGGAACAGTGGTGCTAAGCTCTTTTAGGCATTGAAACCGAAATTTTTAGATCATCCAGTTTGACAAAGCAAAAGATATTTCTCGGCTTAAAAACATTATTTGGGTATTACAACGTCCTATGATGTGCATGAGTTTTAGGATGAACAGTGCATTGGGTAAGTTTTTCTTTTAGAAATATTTATAAATATACAAATCCATAATATAGTTAGTAGCAGGCGTTAAAGATATTCTTAAAGTGAGCATTTTTTTTATGTATAAAGTCTTTCTTAGTGAATCATATAAGTAGCTCATTCAAAAGAGAAATAGTAAAACCAGCTTTTTTGTGAGTCTTATAAGAAATTCGATCCCGAGTTCAAATTCTAAATAATATTTTCTTTTATACATTTGATATTTGTTAAACATCAGTTATTGTCTTCTTAGAGTACTAGGTTTGAGTTTAAAATGCTGATTGTAGTTGCGAAATATATATTATTTTCTTCTGTTGTTTAGTTTCCTTAATTGTCACTTGGTTTTAAAGAGCCATTAAAAAGAAACTTTGAGCTGGTATCGTGGAAGAAGTTTTTGTGCCCCATATGAAGCATTGGAAATAACTGCAAACGCATGTTAAAATCCCTAAAAAGGTCTCTTGTCATTAAAATGTTATAAATATTTTAAATTCTATACATAAATTCAACAGCCTTACCTCTCACCCCACTCTAATTCATATATTTTTACACGAAAAATAAGCAATGGCAGAAGCATTTATTGAACCCTGTCATCGACATCCCATCTTTGAAGAGATATTTTAACCACTGAATTACCGTGCCATTTACTGACTCCACATAGGCCAATGAGCCCATGTTTTGGTTGAAATACACATTGTCAGATACACATTGTCAGTTTCGTTTAGCAGTACAGAAATGACCAATCTCTCCCGCTTCACTCAGCTACATATTTAATCCAATTTAAAAAGAACTTTCTGCGAGGAAAGAACGAAATCCACCTTCTTCGGCATATCACCGAACTAACGTGCCATATATATCATTGTACACCTTTACGGAATATTTAATAAAGCTTGTATTTAAAGTACATTATGTTTCATAATTTTAAATATAATATCTACAAAGTTCTTGTAATAGATAGATAGGATAGAAAATGATGTATATCAGTATTGGAGCAACATGGGTAAAATATATGCCTTAAAATAAAAAAAACGAAAGACAGGAAAGAAAATAAAGAAAATGTTCAGTTTATATGTCTTTTCTAACCACAATGAACCAGCATACACAGAGAAAAAAAAAGAAAAATTTTGAGGATAATTTATAAAAACTTTTTTTCGTCATTATAATTGAATGTAGATAGAACGATAAAATGATTCTTAAAGAAATACAGGGAAATTTATATAAAAAAGGAATTAAAAACTATACTAAAGGAATAAAAACATCCCAATGAAGGAATTGATTATATATCCCTATATTAATATTGATTATATATTGTATTTTAACGGAAAATAAATTCGATTGAATAAAACTTAATGTAACACGTATTTACATTGCGTATAGCTTGAATTCATGTAATTTCTATAGCGTCCCTCTAGTTCAGTCTAAGTTGCTTGTCAAGGCATTTAAATAAAAGGGGTAGCTATTATTTACATGTCTATAGATTTTGGAAGTTTCTTAAATGTAAAAATTTTAAATTGTATATAAAATAACATATCAACATTTTAATAAAGGCAATAAAGTTGGATTTTTTTCTTGTTAATTCCAATTAGTTTCGTCGAATGCATAGCTTTCATAAAAAGATAATTAAAATATACATGCCAGTACAATTTCATGTATCCTATCAGAAGACTTATATACTCCCGAAATAAACTGAAAGCTATCGCACAACGGCTGCATTGAGTTTATATGATATAGAGTATCATGCTGGTAAATCAATGTAAACATTTAATATCTGTAAATGTATTAACGTAGGGAGTTAATCTTGTCATAGATCAAAGACTGTAGCGAAGCGTTTTAGGCAACTAATGCCGTTTAGGATAACGTTAGCGCTGCTGATTCCGAATACTACATCTTATGCAGAGAGATCATGAAATGTTAGTAGCAATAGACATTAAAATCACCGGTTCGCATTAAAAAAGTTTTCATCATTTATTTTAAGAAACTTTAACACGCGAATGTGCAGAAATGATTTACTATTATTTATTTGAATCTGAAAATCTCTCTATAATTGCTTTTCCTTAATATATAGTAATTTAAATGCATATAAGTTTAATTTAAAATATTAATTCCTCATAAGTTATTGTATTTAAAATTTACTTATTTTTCGATTTCATACAGATTTAAAGTATTATTTTCTCTGCCAGATCTTCCAAATTTAAGAGGACTGAGTTTTACAAGTTCATTGGTGCATTTAGTATAAATCTCTTTAAACTATATTAAAAGAACAATCAAAAATAGAAAACAGGTTTTAGTTTTTTTTCTTACTAACAATTAATCAATCAATAAATGTGATTGCATCAGAATGTGACATTGTGATTATGGTCACTTCGAACGTCAAAATAAATTAATATTGAAGCTGATCGTCTTTTAAACATTTGTGTAAGATTTGACGTCACTCTCGCTACGTTATATCTGGATTATCTTGCAGCATTTTTCTCTAACCTGTCGTATTTAAATGCTATTCCTTCAAATTATAAGGTATTCAGTCAGTGCGTGATTCAGAGTAAACACATCTCTTACACACGTGGCTAAACAGATTAAAATTATTTTACAATTTTAATTCTCTTCTTCAAACTTTACCTATTTACTCATCTGACAGTTTACTTTGTGAGAAAGTTCCCTCAGATATTGAACCCTATCTTTTTCTGGGCAACGATACAGAATGTTTGCCTGACCATACTTATTTATTTTATATGATCATATTTATTTATTTTATTAGTTAAATTTTTTTCGTGATGGTTTTGTTAGATATGTTAGTATTTGTTAAATAATTACTGACAATACCTAATTTTTTTCCAACTGATGGTCACTTCTGCAAAGGCCCGAAGCTTGGAATACGGTTATCTAAATCTCTTTAGGCCAGTATTCTACAAACTAAACTGTTCTTAAAAAGTGCTATTCTTAGTGATTTCCCCTAAGACTAATGCTTCTTATGACACTCACATTTTTTCTGTACACAGGTTAGGGAGTACATGCTCTACGTTATGCTTGAATCTGCTTTGCAGATCTTGAATAATGTCCATTGCTGATCTTGAAACTCCTGTATTTTGAAGGACAGAAGAGTTTTGAGTTTGATTCTTTCGTTCGAAAAAACAATCAGATCCACTGAAAAATCTCCAGATGGATAGAAATTTGAAATATAAGAGTCCTAAACTCTTTATATGGCGTTTATTTCCCTACGAAAAGAAGTTAGGCTCTTAAAAAACCCGTCTCCTTCAAAGAATTTCGAGCAAATTTGATTTTCATTACTCAGAATTTTGATTATGATATTAAAAAAAATGTTAAGTTAATGTATTAGATTTGGAAACAAGGAGATTTGTCTCTATACAGTTTATAACTTTGTTAAATCCGAATTTGAATTTTGCCTTCTTGGTAGGAGCAGGTAATCGTAGACGCCAGTAGATTTTCGATCATCTACCACTATTCCTACCAAAATTTTGATGATATCAGACTTTCCGAGAATTAAAGCAATTTTAATTCGAAGGGGATATTAAATAAAATCCCTGCTAATAAGTAAGAAGATAATGAGTACGAAAATTTCATTCTTAGAGGTCAATCAAAGTTGTCTTTCCTCGTACACCTTAGTGATGTATTGTAACAGTTAGGAAAAAAAGTTAACGGTTATTCAAATCAACCAAATTATTCCTGTAATGCTTTGTCTAAGTAAAATTCTAGAATAAATTCTCGGACGATTTGAAAGAAAAAAAATTATGTTGAGTTCATTATGCGGTTGTAATTCTAAGATTGGCATAATTGAGGAAGTGGAGTCTTTCAATTTGAGCCTGCTTGGGAGAAATGGTCCACTCTTAGTCCCAGAGCCCGTGGATTCGATTTTCGTTTTTGGATTTGGTGTATATAGCCATTTGGTATCAGCCTTAAACATGTTTGGATTTGGTCCTGTCTGTTAAGTCCTTGTAGAAGAAAAAAGGACTGTGGAGGTCCAAAAAAACAATTATCCAAGAATACGATGAATTTAGTCTCTATATCAAAAAACTACTCCGAAGCTTATCAGATCCCATTGGGTGCAGTTAAATTTAAGACTGTAAAAAGCCTTATATATAACTGGCATTGCGGCTTATTATCACAACTTTAATTAAGAGTTATATATGATCGTGGTAAATGTTAAAAATCTCACGAGTGTATCATCAGATGACAGCGTTATTAGACCAGTGAAGATATGTTTCCTGATACCCTTCTGGTAACTGGATCCCATTCAGAATTTTCCAAGACCGTGACTTGATTCATAGTTGCTCTGAAACGCGCGGGTTCTCCAGAATATCCTCGTGTCACAGTCTCTAAAGTCTCCCGGGGCTGCAGCCGCGTCACGAAAGAACGAATATATAAAGAATAAAATATATATACATAGGCGGCAAAGAAAAGAAGATCCGAAAAAAGAAAGGAAAGGACATTATAAATGGAGTTTCGTTCGAGGGAACAGTGGGGCATCTTTCATTTTACTTGAACGTTCGCTTTGACAGTTTCTGGGTAGTGACATTTTAGCGGTGCGTTTGGATATTTATTGGTGGACATTTTTTGGTCGCTGCTGCCACGGGGCTTTTCGGAGTGCGAGCACGGGCGGGCGCATATCTCATCTGGACTCTTTCTGATTGGTCCTGACAGAAGAAAAAAAGTTGACTTCGGTTGAGCTCTAAACAGATGGAAAAAGGGATTTTCGAAGTTTTTTTTTCTTCGTTTCCCTGTTCTTTTCCCTCGGGTGTCGGGATGGATTTTCATTTTGAATATTTAGTTTTTTCTTTCTTTAGGCCCATGATGTACCCCGGCAAGATTTGTGCTTTCCTTTGATTTAAGTGACAGTTGACTGAAAGTTTCTGAATTCCTTGAATTTCGAAGGAGTTGAACCACTCTCTCTTTTTATTTCAAATAACTTGACTGAAGTATGAATGGCCTCTCTGTCAATCACAGATTTTATTCATCCGCATTCAGTCGCATATATTTTGAATATTTTCTCAGTTGCTAAGAGTTCAACAAAATCTAATTTCGTAACATTTTGTACATTCTAGTGATGTAAGCATGGCATTGAACTCGCATCTGATAACGTCTTACACCCCTGCAAGTTAAATTTCAACTTTTTAATAACAACCCGTTGGTTTATACGTTAAACAATTCATAACTGAGCATAATTTGGTTAATGATGCTCTTCAAGTTGGATTATTCTTATTTCACAACACGTAATTACAGTGCGCTTCTCCTTTGAAAGTCCTCTCAGAAAGGTATCCCTACTGCTAGGAAGACAACATGTTTTTCTCATTCAAATCTCTTTCAATATATGTTTGATGCAAGAAAATTCCAGCCAAGGAACGTAACTCCTCAGCCTTTAGCTTACGGGGCCCATTTTTCCGATACCTTCTTAAGAACGGGAAATTTCACACCCCCTTTGTAAGAACGGTCATTAAGGGGGTTATATATATATATATATATATATATATATATATATATATATATATATGCATGTATATATATATATATATAGTATATGTGTGTGTGTGTATGTGTTTGTTTGTTTGTTTGTTTGTTTGTGTGTCTATGTATATATATTTATACGTATATATATGTATGTGTATATATATATATGTATGTGTGTATATATATATATCTATGTGTATATATATATATATATATATATATATATATATATATATATATATATATATATATACACACACACATTCAATCATGGGGCCCGTATTTTTGGGCTACATGCTATTACCCCCCCCCCCCCCCCCGTAAGAAAAAGGTTAATGTTCATGCTGGAATCCAAGGCGCGTGCCTTTGTCTGTAGAAAAAAAGTGTTTTAAAGAATCAAACGTTCATTACTACATTATTTTAAAAAAATACATAGTTATGTATTTTCTTTCATTTAAAACTATGAGAAAAAATAATTGGTGACAATTCTTCACCTTTCATAGATAGATCATTTGGCTGAATATAGGCTTTAAAAGCACGGGCACACAGCTAGGCCCTTATAATTTGTCATTATAGTAGTGTCCGATACTTGGCAAAGACATTTATAAATGTCTGTCAAATAATTTCATATAAATCCATCGTAAGAAAAAGTTCAGCAATTTTATTTTATAACACATGCTAAGGACAATAGCCTGGGTTATTGTCTTCTAAAGGAAAGAAAAGCAATCGAGGGAGACATCAATAATAACAGTTCTTCCCATGGCTGGTATACTAGAATTGCAGCATCAGGTTATATGATTCCGTTTCAAAACCCATTCCTTATCATCAGTTGTCGCAAAGCATACTAAGTGTCACAAAATTATGCTTTAAAAAATTCTGTCGATTTATTTGAATGCAACAAAGTAGCCTAGGTTCTGAAATTGTTTTTGAAAATAGTAAGTGTTGAACGATTTTTCCTGTTTTATCCATTTCTCGACTTAATTTTTACACAGTGTATGCTTTATTATTTGTCGTATATTGCAATTTCAATTAATTTACATTAATGACAATTTTTAATACTGAAAATTGAAAAAAAAATTCTAAAGCAGCTCAAAGAAGGAAAAATATTTTAATTAAAAATATCATTATTTGAAGAGATATATTTATTCTGGATATTCATTCTTCAATTTTCGTCATATTCATAAAAAAATATTTTTTCATAACCACACCCAACAAAAGCATGTAAATACTAATAATATTATATTAAATTCTATGTATTTTATCAAAATCTAATTATCAGCCAAACTAATTTTGAACCCTTTATCAATGGTGGGCATGCGCGAAAAATTTCGCCTGTAGAAGTTGTTTTCTTGTGAAAACGCCTGTGTGCGGTGAAACATCACATCAGGATAAAATATTTTTTTCACGTGTTTAAGGCGATGACTATCGCAAAAAGATATTTTAATCTTATTTCTTTAAATAAAGTAACAAAAGTTAAATTTAACATTAGAACTAATTAATCTGAAGATTCCCAAGATTAACTACTATCTATGTATATATAACAGTTCCGTAACTGACTGATTGACTGACATATAACGCACAGACCAAACCGCTGGACCTAAAAGGCTGAAATTTTGCATGGAGATTCTTCTCATAGTGTACGGGTGCAACAAAAGAGATTTTTGAAAAATTCTTCTTAGATTTTTATTAATTAAATTTTTAAGCTGCTTTTGTAACATTCTTTAAATTTTGTATTTAAAATAATAATTCGAGGGTTATAAAATTTATATCAAGAGAAAGATCATCCTTTAAAATGAAATCTTTTTCGAATCTTTACCTTCCTTCCCGATTTTTGGTGAATTTTCAAAGATAAATTTTTAGAATTTAATTTATTAAATGCTGATCACGTGGTTTCTTTTTCTTTTTGTGAGACTTTAAATTAATTTTGCGTCACGTGCATAACAACGAAATAGACAAAAAAAAAATCTTGCTAATGCTGCAGACGATTGGACATTATCCAAAAAAATATTAAAATACAGTAAAAGAAATCTCTTTCAAACTGTACTATATTAACTGTACTAAATTCTTTAGCATGTTCTATTAGATTTAAGGGGGTCCGGGACACATTTAAAAAAAATTATTTATTGAGTTAAAATTTTGAATTTATTTGTGATGGTCAACCATTTAATTTGTAAACAAAATCACATCAAAAAATTTCTCAAGAAGTTTTAAAAAAATTTTGAAATTTAAAGTGTTTAATAAAAGTGTGGAAATTTAAAATCTTTATAACTCGAAATACTATTTGTCGAATTTCAAAATTTTTCATTTAATTAAACAGAAATATATAAGTTTTAATTTTGATTCAGCATTTTTTGAAATATTAATTTTTAAAGAAAATAAACATATTTAGATTAAAAAATTACAAAAAAAATTATGTAACTTATTTTTAAAAGATCATATTTTTAAAAGTAAATATTTTTTTATAATTTGCTGAATTAAAAAGTAAGTATTTAAAAGTATTTTGAAGTAAAATAGTTGAAAAAGACATGTTCCAAGTTTCAACCCTTTATCTTTAACGGTTCTTGACTTATGACAATTTAAAGACGAGAAATGGGGAAAAACCCATCATTCAGAAAAACGCACTTACAGGTTTAAACAACGATTGGCTACTATTAGAATGTTGCAAAATAAAATAATAATTTATCCTGTTCTAATTAAGATAGAAACATGATTTAAACGTCATTTTAAGCATAAAAGAACAAAAAAATTTTAATGCAATAAATTTTTTTAAAGAAAATTCGAACAATTTTGTGCCCTGGATCCCCTTAATTTGAATATTTTCTTCTACATTATTTTGTCTATAAAAATATCCGTTACAATTTTTTTATAAATATATTTTTTCTTTTTTACGTCAATTGCATACATTGATCGTTGTATTTATTATATATATATATATATATATATATATATATATATATATATATTGGCATTAATTGCATACATTGACCGTTGTATTTAATTTGAATGTACTCTATAGCAAAGTACGGGTTTTCAGCTAGTATATTTACAAATGAATGAAGAATCTATTTATTTGGAAACGAAGAATACTTTAATCAACCACTTTTTTGTCGTATAAATTTTTTGAAAGGTAAATTTTGTCTCAACAAATTTACAGCATTATGTAATCTTTAAAATATTTAAAATGCTGAAAGTTAAAAACAAAATTTATTTTAGTTTTCTGAAACTTTACGCTTCGTAAACTGATCAAAGAAGATTCTTTTAGAATTTGACTTTTTCCTTCTTCATGGGCAAAAATCAAAAAGCAATAGAAGGTGTTGTGTCACAAGAAAACATATATAGTTCGGTTGTTTAGTAATGTGTGAGAAATACAAGGTAGAAAAAGTGCTAATTAGAAATAATAATTTATCCTGTATTTTTAAAGAAATAAACTGTTTCTTTAAAAATTACCCTCAATTTTCAGGAATAACTTATGAAAACATTGCCATTTTAAAATATAAATGCATATTGTGGAAGTTTATTTAGAGGTTTTCTTCTATTGCAATAAATTTTCTATATATATTTGAAAATTCAACTAAAACAATTCATAGTATTTTCTTGAATAAAAATATTCATCAAATCTTTTATAAATGAGTAATGTACTTAATTTATAAGATGTGTTATTTAAATATTATGATATGATGAGTTATTCTATTCGAAGTTATTCATACCGTTTTTATGTCATTGTTTTGCGTTAATCTATTTTTTTATTTACAATAAATTTATAACTTTTAAAATTAAATTCTAATTGTTTTCCCTGAATGCTGATCGTAATACTATAAGCATCATAAAGAAAACCTCTCATTTTAAATTATGATCTTAAGACCAGCACAACCATTTATGAATTTATATATTTTAAAAATCCTCATATTTTTATAATCTTAAAGTGATGCATTCAAAGTCATTCCTCTGTTTAGTCATAGTTTGTCCTTTCTCTTTATTCTCTGTGGATGTGAATCAGTTTTACATGGAGGAAAATTTTATAAAGTTCATGATTCCACGCACATGTACACGCTCAGTCTGGCTGAATTTTCAAAGAAGTATTAATGTTTTATACTTATTAATCCCTACTTTCTTGGGAAGTTAGTCTTGAGTCTCCGTGAACAAATATTTATGGCAATTACATTATAGCTTATTTACATTTTTTTTCCATCTCCACTATGATTTTCGATGGAATATCTCCTTTTCCCATGTAATAAACATCTCTCTCCAAATTTTTATGGCGTCTTTCCTAAGAATAGTCTCTTAAAACCTAGAGCTGCATTTACCTGAATCAGAATCCGCATCCTTTTTGCATCCAGACATATACGAAATACTAAACCCTACCACTTTCCTTCCATATTAACTTTCATGGCTTTATCCGGGGCCCTATAAAGCCGAGGCCCGGCAAACAAATAAACCGAACGCTGGGCCATAAAAGCCGGATAAAAACAAAGCAAGACAGCAAAAATCCTTCCCTCCGGTTTTTCTGTAATTAGTCGCCAGGCACGGAAGTTTCCGAAAGTATTGCCATCATAGAAAACTCCCCCAACTCTCGTTTGGGCGGTCTTTCCCCGAAGTCACGATCCTTCCTCCAGTGCGAAACGACCCTAATTCTTTGCTCCTGCCTCCCCATCCTCCCAGGCTAGAAGTCGTTTGGTCTGAGACGTGACACCGACCCCCCACGCCATGATCACAGTTTGCTGTTCTTCTCGAGTGAAAATCGTAAAAGTTTTCTTTTCTTTTACTCCGAAGACCCTTCTATTGTTTTGTTCTCCGGCAGAAAACAAAGTTTTTGCAGCACTACCCTCATCAAGTGGAGAATTACTTTACCTACGGTTTTAGGATCCCGGGGCTGGAAATTGTTCCGAGGGATTCTGATATATAATAAGGTTCGGATGTTCCCTTCTTCGTTTAAGTGTGGCCCGGGTAATGCTTCTTACATTACATGGAATAAAACTTTCAAGACCTGTGGATCATTCTTTAATTTTTGGATTTTTTTTCCTTTTGAGTGGTATTTGTTTGTTCTTCACGCAGTGTTTTTGCGGTTTATGACTTTCGCACTTTTACTGCGGTTTCATGGAAGTTGTAATTATTTCGTAATAAAAATGCTGTAAACGGCCCTCTTGCATTTTCAACCCCTGCTTCAGTATTCTGAAGCTTTAAAAGTCAAATAATGGGTTTCCAGATCACGTAGAAAAATTTTAAGTGTAATCTATCTTTCAGTAGCCTTTTCTAAAATGTTTTGGTACATGATTTAATGGTCCTGGGATGGACCATTTGTAAACTGCATTAATATACGAATAAAACTATCTAAAATTAGGAATGCTGAAATCAAATTTTAGCATTAGCTGCACTACTTGATATTTTCGTGCCGTATACGGTTTTGGGCATAGGGAGCCCAGGCATTTCCAGTAATTGAGGATTTTTCTTTCTTTTTTTTGCTAATGTCCCTTGGGGGATGACGACATTACACCCCAGTCTGGTGTACATATGAATACAAGGAAATAGAAACACACAAATGACACAATCACAGAAGAATTTTTATTAACAAATGATGACACCGGTGATGGACGATGGGTTGCAGCTCCCCTTTGTAGACGAGGGGCTCCTTTTAGAGATGGAAGACTGACCGGTTCCCCTGAATACAACTTATGCTGGAATCGAACCTGCGCCCCCGGCGTGGCAGGTCTTAACCACTTAACCACTGGGCGACTGAGGTTATGTAACATGAACAAGTTAAATACCAATAAAAAAATAAGTAACTTTTTGCTAGATGTTTAGAAATAACAATGCATAGGCTAAAAGATCTGCCACTGCAGTCATCAGCCATAATTATAATGTATTATCATGTTGTAGTAATGATATTCAACTTTAAATTTAAAAGGTGTAAGAAGTAATTTTAAATTAAATTGCAGAATAAGAAAAACTTACAACATGATAAAATTTATTTAATTGATGAAATGCGTCAGTCACAGAGTCAGACGGACTTGTCTTTAGATACGCATTTGGATGAAGCACTGTATTTTATTAAAATGACTCCCCATTATCATAACGGACAATGTAGACTATTCTTTACTGTTCATGTCTCTTGTAAAAATAAAGGAGAAAAAGCTGGTAGGTGTGGGAGTATATTTAAACAAAGTTATGTAATGCAGAATGATATAAATTCTAAAAAAAAACTACTTTAGAAGAAATTTCCCTCGAAAATATATTATAAACGCCCAATTTATGGGACGTGACCATCTTTGTAAGGCGTTAAATCTAGAAGGACAAACTATTTTTCCGATTTTTTTTTCTCCAGGTACCTTGGGAGTGAAACGTCTTTTCCACCACACCTTCATCTAAATCTCTAATAAGAAAATCTTCCCCCTGACTTCCCCTAAACCCACCACGCAAAAACTCCATTTTACTCACCCCTCTTTCCCATTCCCCGACAAAAACTCCCGTCCGAAGAATCAAGGAAAATACTAAATAAATGCCGTCGTACCTCATTTCCCCATGCAGAAGAAGGCACGTCGATCGCTTTTCTGCACGGAAGTTTTTGCACCCAAAATTGGGATTAGCTGCCTTCACGCACCGTCGGCTTCTTTGATGATCACGTGCGCGGTAGCCTAATGACTCCTGCGCCTCCCATCTCCTCCTATCGCAGGGTCTTCACTCGACTGTCACTCAGGAGAGGGGTCTGCTGGTGTCACCCTAAAGGTGAATATTACGCCAGGATTTGATTTGGGTCCCAGCTCGGTATTGATTAATCGAGACACTTGGGAGAGCCTGCGGATTGCATTACGGATGCAGAATCCAGATTCCTTTTTGCCTGATTATCCGGTGACGGATTCCTGGCTGTTGCAAATATATACTGCCAAGTATACTCTTCGATTTCACACTGCAAGAATACGATTTAAGACTTGCAGTTTCATGACTTAATAACAGAAACAGTTAAATTAATGATAAAAAAATTACCACAAGGCATAATTACATACATATAGAGTTGTTTACAAATTAAGGAGGGAGATCAACTTTGAACTCTCAAAAATACACTCATTTTACTACCAAGCTTATTACCAAGCTTATTCAAACAGTTAATTTTTGCGTTTTAAGACTTTAAATTTTACAATTTTTTTACAAAAAATTGCTGTAAAAAATTAGTAATATGTACTACCAAAATTTAGATGGAAATTGTATAAACATACTAGATATACATGTATACAAAATTTTAGCAATTTCTGACCATAAGTTTTGAAGGAATAGTGCGCACAATTTTAAAAATAACAGTTTTTAGAAAAAGCCATTTAAAGTTTAAAGTTTCTATAAATTGCTGTACTATTAGCTTTATACATTAAGCCATAAAATCGTTTCTAAGTGTAGTCTGTATTGACTTAATTTTTTAAAAGATTCCTTACATTCTATTCTTCAAAATAAAATCATAATAAAAAATTGAGTTTTTTGGAGATTTTAAGGTGATCTCCCCCCTTGTAAGAATGTGTGTCTTGGATATTTTCATACCATTCTTGGGTTAGCTTTGCTGTCATTAAAGAGCTTAGGAGCGTCATCTTAAACCTTTTTACAATTTGATCTAGATTTCATGCACACTATTGATGCTGTCTGGCAGGCTGAAAAAAAAGGAAAAGTAAAATGTAAATTTCTGTTTATTTTCCGCGTTTATCAGTTATGTTATCGGGAGGAAACTAATAAGGAAGATACCTATTCACACCTGCTGTGGGAATATGCTAAAAATGTACATTTTTAAACATTCATCTAACTTTTTTCATGGTTTCGAAAATTGTTAGGAAAGTTTTCTTTTTCTACGAGTCAAAAGAGCTTCCACCCGTACAGTAAGCATGCCGGGGAAAATGTCATTGTTATTTTGCAGCACATTGCCAAATTCTCGCAACTATTGGGAAGAAAATGTCCACCCACTTTTAAGTTTTCTTGTGACCTAAATGTGAAACGCATTTGCATAAATTGTACTGCAGACCTAAGAAAAATGCTGTCAGAATTATCTTTTATGCTTGCTATCGAGTCTTGTCACTGAACGGCATCATAGAGTCGTTACAAAGTGACATTTAAAATATGAATTTTTGCATTGCTATCATATTATTGCAACAAGATAGGAAGGTCATGCAACGACCGTAAACGTCATAGTATGGGTAACATTGTGATTTAATCTTACATTTGCTTTATAACAAAAAGTTTTAAGAGTAGACAGGAGTCATTTTTCTTGCATAAATGCATATTATTCCAATTTAACCTTAAAAACACATACATATATTTACCCTTCTTCAGTTTAAGGGACAAGGTACATAATCCTACTGAAACAACATCTTTCACTATAAAAACATCATAAATTTTCGCAACAGAGCGGCTTAGTTTCTCGTAGGTGCATTCCTTAAGTATAAAATTTGCATTTATTTGGGAATACAACAGGTTATTCTCCACCACAATATCAGCGAAAAGTACACTGATATAACTTTACTCTTCTACGAGGTGAATTAATCGGAAGTTGAAATTCCTTCTGTTGCTTCTCGTGGTTCTCTGAAGCGCTTATTCTCATGCTTTAAAAGGATTCCGTTGCATGAACTTTTGAAGTTTGAAAAACGGATATCGTTACTGTTAGGTATGACTGTATTTGTCTAACTTAATTTTATAGATTTGATCAGTTGATGGCAAACACGCCAGTCCGTGGTCTTTTAGACTTCGGAAGAATTTGAGGCTAGGGCACGTGAATTCAGTTCCCTTAGCAATATCGGTTACATGTAGTCATATTTTCTATCTCTTCTGTTAGAGAAATGTAGCCTATTTCATCCCTGAGAGTTCTTCAGTAAATATCCTCTTCTGAGACATATCTCTATTTACATTATTAAATTATCAATATGCCAAGGAAATGAAATTTTAAAACACTTACAGTCATTGGATCTAACTGATTGTGTTATGTTTTTCAGTAGAGAGAGCTGCAGGATAGCCTGTTTCATTAAAATTCTGAAATATTTTCCATTAATTTTGAATGCAGTACGTCAATTTTCTGTACTCAGAAAACTGCAGGTCTAATTATTAAAATTAATGATTTTTAAAGCAAGGGAGTGTTGTATTTCAAATATCATTCTGAATCATTGCTGTTGTTTATAGGTCAAATAATGTTAATGCTAATAACTAAATTACATCAAAATATAAAACATTCCCCGATTCCTTAATACATGAAACGAACGGGAAAATTTTCTCAATACCTCAGTATTAAAAAGAAAATACACTTTCTCCATTTCCTCAATACTATAATTGAAAAAAGATTTCCCTAATTCTTAAGTGAGTTTTAATATAAATGAATATCTGTTATTTCCACAGCTCATCAACTTTAAATGTGTAAACAAACTTTTTGTAGAAAGTGTCCAATGTTTCACTTTATCTTCAGAGTGTTTCTCAGTAATCATAGAAATATACCTAGCTTGTCAACTTTCTTTTTGAAAATACTGAAAATGTCTGTGACAAAACAAACTATTTCATTTTACTTAGACAGAATCAAACTGAGGAGTATAAGACGACACAAATAATGTTATCATTCATTAATTGTTGATTTATGATTAATCAATGTAACACAGAAACAATTATAAATGTAGAATTAAGAAATTATAATGTACATAAAAATAATCGGATAAGCAGAGTGCATACCAAATCTTTTATTTACATTTCTATGCCATATTGACATAGTACCTCACCAATTCTGAAACCCTGATATCTTAAACTGACACTCATCCTAACTTGTAAAAGTGATAACAGCTTGAAATACTGAGTTCTTAAACAGAAAAATACACATTTTGCAGTTCAAAGCTACCTTGATTCAAAGATGAAAGTTTAACTCTGACATAGGAACCATTTCACTTACTGAGGTTCAAGGAAATTTCTCTCTTATTTATTTTAAAGTGATTCAAATACCTAGAGAGAATTGGATCATTCTATTTATTTTATTTCTATTTGAAGGTATTTTTAAGGGTAAAAAAAGTAACCAACAATAATTCTACATAGCTAAGCGGACGCCGCCAAAACGTGACATCCCCATACACCGCAGAACTGTGATCAGAGCAAAACAAAATCCAAGAAAAGCCTTGATTACGAGATCACGTTTTTAAGCACGCTTTAAGTAACGACGCGGAGAAGTCTGAAATTTTTAAGATATCGGAAAGGAAATATTGACACCAACAACTTCAGAAGGCCGGCATGCATTCACATCCACGAGCAACTGAAGAGTGTTAACTGATAATGCCCCCCGGTTGATGAGCGTTTCTCTGAGCCCCGCCGATGATTATCAGAGGCAATCACCATGGTAACCATTCACGTTAAGAGGATGCAAGAGGAATCTTTCTCCCTCTTCACTCTCTTACTCTTAGCGAAGGAGAAGGCTGAACAATTAATGGCACCGGCAGAGAACATGCCAAACGGACTTTGAAATTACTCCCCTCCCTCCCTCAAGCCGGCTCGTATTTTATTACTTTTTCTTAGGCACCCCCTTTTTTTTATTTCTCCTGAATATGCTGTATATTTCAGCCTGAAGGGCACTGGCAAGTTTCCCCGTTCTTGCATTTTTTTTTCATTATTATTATTATTCGGTAATTTTATTTTACTTTATTTCTCCTGCGCGCCGGAAAATTTTTTCAGAAAATATTTTTTATTATTATGTTTATTGCTGTTATCATTTCCTGCGTTGCCTTCGGGAGATTTTTTGACTTTAATGTATACCCTTCGTCTCGGAAGTAGCAAAATTCGGCAGATTTTTTTTATTTTACTTTGCTTGTTGTTTTTATTCTTTCTCGCAGTTCGCAGTTTTGTATGCGTTCAATCGGCGATTCCTTTTTATTTATTTTTTTTCCCAAGGCAGGGAAGCTATATTTCAGTGATCTTGATTGAAAGTGTTTCGTAGTGGATGTAGCAACTGATCGTCTCTACCGAAATACATTATCATTCATAAAACTTAATTGCAGTTCTACGGTCATCACTCAGACTTGCGATCTCATTGTAATGAATGGAGAGAGGGTTGGGGAACGTTATATATCATTCCGTCATATATCTATACGTACTCACTGCTTACAACGCCAAGGTACGATGGATGCACACCGATCCATGGAGAAAAACAGGAAAGCTTTCACTGATTATAGGGGGGGGGGGCAAAAACGTGCAAGAATTCTAACGTAAGTGGGGGATTTAATTCTTAAAAAAATATTTGTTTGTAAAATTCCGAGTAGTTGTTTCAAGGATCGTTTTGAAAAGTGCATACTGAAATGCTGATAAAGCCAGAATTTGACTGATATCTATATATATAAAACAGTTCCGTAACTGACTGACTCACTGACATACAACGCACAGACCAAACCGCTGGACCTAAAGGACTGAAATTTTGCATGGCGATTCATCTTATAGTGTAGGGGTGCACTAAGAAAGATTTTTGAAAAATTCTTCTTAGGATTTTTAAAATTAAATTTTTAAGCTGTTTTAGTAACTTTTTTTAAGTTTGCATTTAAAATAATAACTTGAGGGTTATAAAATTTATATCACGACAAAGATCATAAAAATTCCTTTAAAATGAAATCTTTTTCGAATCTTTACCTGCATTTTCTGATTTTTGGTGAATTTTTAAAGATTAATTTTTAGAATTTAATTTGTTAAATGCTGATCACGTAATTTTTTTTCTGGTACCTTAAATAAATTTATCGTCACGTCCATAACAATGAAATAGACAAATAATATTTTTCCCTTGCTAATGCGGCACACGAGCGGACATTATCCAAAAAAATATTAAAATACAGTAAAAGATATGTTCCTCAAACTGTACTATATTAACTGTACTATATTCTTTAGTATGTCCTATTACATTTAATTTAAACATTTTCTTCTACATTATTTTGTCTATAGAAATATCCCTTACGACTTTTTTATAAATATATTTACTTGTTTTTTTTTTTTTTTACAGCAATTGTATGCATTGATCGTCATATTTATTATATATATATATATATATATATATATATATATATATATATATATTTATTTATTTATTTATTTATTTATTTATTTATTTTGGCATTAATTGCATACATTGACCGTTGTATTTAATTTGAATGTACTCCGTAGCGAAGTGCGGGTTTTCAGCTAATGTAATATAAAGCTTTATTTTTGTAAATACTTCACCGATCTGGTAACAAGAAAAGCAAAATAAAAAGTTAACAAATAAAGATGTACAAGATCAACTCTGTATTAGTCGATCAAGTAGTGCAATTATATACATAAATACATAAATAAATGGAAGAAATTGTAGTATATGTAACGCGACGAAAACGCTCTTACAGCAGCTGAACTGGAATAGTATAAATGTAATAAAAATAGTGAAGTAATGAAACGTAATATACTGATAAAATGAAACTTGATCAGAATTTAAAAACATATAGGTAAATGCTATGTTAAACGAAGAAGTAAGCATGAAAAATCCAAGGGGCCTAATATACAAACTTTACTCATCGGTGATTGATTTAACATTTTATAGTCTTCCTGCTCTGATGAACTTGCCTTTGAATATATTTTCTTTTGTTTAGCTCAGGTTAAGGTATTTTGACCTTTGATGTTCTTATCAAAAGAATGACTTTTCTTGAGTCAGAATATTAGTCATTGCATTATGTTTTTTGACTATTTTAATTTTTTATTATGATTATATAAATAAATAAATATATGTATATAATAAAATTTACAAGTTGTTATATGATTGCATACGATATTTTTGCTGAAAATTATATTACTTTTATCATATATAGTTTAAATTACAACTACATTGCTGAATCTCGTATTTCTGTTTATATTTCATTAAAGCAAAAAAATTCCTTGAATAGCAGTTTAAAATTACAAAAGTGCACCATTGAGTTGAAGAACTGGAATTTAACTTGTCAAACTACATCGTTTTTGTTATGGGGATAGAATGTCTATTTGCTCTCGTTAGACGTGCTAAATTCTGTCTATACTTTCAAACAGGTAAGATAAAAGTACATAACAATTACTTATCGCATTTTTCTTTGTTGTTGCAGTAGATAATGATATCACTTAATAATGATATAATTATGGAAAAGCCAATAAATATCTTTTAAATGTCATTAAGCAAGTTAATGTAGTCAAAATTCTTCTAGCAGAAACCTCAGAATTATTTTCTTCCGTTTTATCTAACAGTAATAATTTATACGATTAACATGACCCAGTTCAAAATATCATTAACTAAAAAATTTTAAGAAAATATTAAAAAACTATAAAATTATTGATTAATATTGGAATGAAAATGAAGTAAAGTTTAAACTGCTGCTTTTCACTGCAGCTCAAATAAATGATTCACTTTATAAATGATAAGTGGGCATATTGATGTATTTCTACAGTACATTGGAAAAAAAATATTTCTCCTCTTACAATGAGTTAAACATTTATTTAAATATTGACTTCCTGCTACTTATAAGAAACTGAAACTTATAAAGGAATAAAGTATATTTAGGTTTATATATCTCAAAAGGTGAAGAGGCAAATTATTTTGAAATTGCATAAAAAATCCTCCATGGTTATGGGAACAAGATAAGGAACTCTACATCTAAGTTTATATTATGTTCAAATTCTCAAGCAAATAATCAAATTTTATGAAACTACTTCAATCATAACTTATTTGATATTTTGTTGCCTTTGTTATCTTTAATGACTTTTAAACACGAAGAATGAAACATTCTTTTTGATTCTGTAACTCAATAACTAGCTTATAGATATTTTATTGCTTTTCAAAACATTTTCACGAAGAAAATATTTTTTACTTATCAGTTTTAATGACATTCTATAAAAAGTTTAGATTTTAATATAATTTCTTTGGTGATAATTTGAAGAAGTGGGTTGGTTAAATAACTGGAATTAATATACTGGAATTAAAGTATTATTACTGTCGAATTTAATATACAGAGTTTATTTATTACTTTTTAAGTATGTTTAAAATGTATTTTTCCATTTACCTTAAGAGCAATAAATAAGAATTTGATCTGAAAAACCTTCTGATTGAAAAGTTAAAAATATCAACTGATGAACTAAAAAAGTACGTTTTCACGATATAGGAAAAATGGTAAAAACTAATGGTAGAAAAACTGAAATTAAATGCTAAATAAATCTATTTTCTGTCTTATGTAACACGCTGACTTTGCTAACATATCAGCTACGGGCCTATAATTAATTAAATTAAAAATAGAAAGGTTTCAATCAACGAAAACTAAAAGATATGATTTAATCTTCAAAATATATAAAATTTCCTTCATATTAAAATTGAATATATCAGATTTTTTTTAAAAAAATTTTAGATGACTTCTGTAAAAAAATTTTGTACAAGAGATCGCATTGTAAAAATAAAATTTATGCATTATAGACAACTTTGTTTTTTCTAGAGGGTATAGAAATAAGTTTAGACTAATTTCTGAATGACCTTTAAATTGTAAAAACACCGTTATTGCCGCTATGCTACAGTCACACACATCTAGACACGCAGTCCCCGACACTTGTTGACACATTTGGGGGTCGATTAGTTACGGTCCTCCCCCCAAGGTCCCTCGAATCTCTTTGATCATCTGCTTGAAAACCGACTCAGGGCAGGATCGCTGCACAGAGGCTTTGCAGAGCGCTGCCCATAAATCACTCGTTTTCCCCCTGTGTACTGTACAGGGAGATGTGTGTGACTGAAGCATGAGATGTTATGTTCATCGATAACATTCAAGAAGTATTGAGCCTACTTAGTTTGCAAAGAGTATAGCATTGTAAATCTTACAACATTCTAGGCATGCATATGATTTTGAAAAAATCCCCCAAAATTGATTTAAAATCTTCTTATATACAATGAAAAGCTAACAACATAAACTATAGGCTTTCAAAAGAAGATGTCATTTTTATGACTATACATAGATTTACCTTCTTAAAAAACTATATCGATCATATTACTGCACATATAATCAAAATTCTTTGATTATCATCTTCTGAATTAACTTATAATCAGCTTATAAACATTCAGTTCCATGTAAAATTAGAAATGTTGAATTTAGATTCCGCTTTTAAAGTAATAACATCTAAAGCATCTGTAAATTAATATACAATTTGAATAAAGCAATGCAATTTCTTACACATTCATATATTACTTAAAAATCTAGATTATGAATTAAATCTAAAATTTTCCCATTTAACTAAGTATCAAATCCTCTTTCAAAAATGATTTATTAATATATTAGATTTGAAAATCATGAAAATATCTCCCCTGAGAGATAAATAACTTAAGGACAAAGATACGGAAAAAAAGACTCAATGACACATTCATGTAATTTTACATTAACATTTGATCATTTTTTCCTCCTTAGATATTAAGCATATTTTCAGCTATTACGTTATTAAAAATATTTATCTACGAAATATTGCATTTTTTTTTTCGCGAAAACTAAATTTTGATGCACTTAATCAAAATAAGAAACTGGTTCATTAAAGCTTTTATGAGAGTATTAAATTCGAGCCGGGATTCTATCGTAATTACGTAGAACTTAATAGGACGTCAATATAAATTTCTTAGGTGTATTTTCGGCACAAGAGAGGGGAAAAAAATAAGCAGATGAGCTGGAGTAGGAAAAAAAAAGTAAAGATAGGCACATGATGATTTAGAACTGTCGCATTTAGCTTGCATAATAAAATAGAACAAAGAGAGGAAAGCACAAAACTTTGCGATACGATAAAAAAAAATGTCCCCAACAAAAGCTAAAAAAGTAATAAAAATACGAAGAGTAGAGACTAAAAAAATAATAGAAAAAATAGCGATCAGTGGGGAGGGGTAAAGAAAAAATAACGAAGGGTGGCTATTCTATAAAGAACGAGTCTAAGAAGAAATCTCTCTAGTGACAGGGGGATAAGCTCCGCCCCCTCATTCGAGCCAAAGAGCCACAAGTCACTTCGAAGAATGATGTATGGAGCAACGGGGTTTGCGCATCGGCACGACTCAACCAATGGCACCGCCCCATCGATCCAAATAAAATTTAAAGAAGGAACAGCGAGATCAGAAAAAAGGGGAGAAAAAAACAGGGAAGAAAAAGTATAAAAAGGGATAGAGAAGAAAAAATAAAGATACTGTCCAACCCGGGGGTGTTAAAGCGACACAAAGGGGGGGACGGTTATGTCCGAAGGGGGAAGCTTAAGTCTCCATAAAAAAGAGAATGGTTCTGTCTCGTTCAGAGCGCTGGAAAATATGAAAATGTGCAGGTATGACTCTGATTTATTGAGCTGGCTCTTTTCTGAAGGAACGAAGGCTTTTGTACATGGCCTTTAAGCATTGTTACCAACAGCACTTGGGTGTCTGGCAGGGAGAGCACCTATACAAGGTTCTAATGGTCAGAAATATGTTACACTTCAATGTCTATGGCTTGAGTTTCCTTTTACGTAAAAAGCTATACATTAAAGTGTTTGAATGAAATGCGAGACATACGCTAAATATAGAATATACGCTAAATTCGGAGGATTGGAGGGAGCAATTTTTCTTAACGGTATTAATCGAAACTGTTACACTAAAATACTTTTAAATACACATTTCTTCTTATTTTTTTTATTTCATTTCGTTTGTTATGAGAAGCCGAAAAATTTGAGTGGCATTCATCAAAAATGTAAGCGTTGATTTGGGCCTCAATCCTACGTACAGGTAAAAGGATCGTTTCAAAAAGAAATAAGCAATTATTGCATTGATTTCTTTATTTGATTAATTATAGAATGAGGACTTCAAAAATTAAGTATTTCTAGGAGATATAATCTTTGACTTTAAGCAATGCAATTTTCTCATAGCAGTGTTGTAAATAGGGGAAAAGATTATGTAAAAGACAGGTGTTCTTTTAAAAAATCTCAAAAAAATTGTAAATGTTAGAAAATGAAGAAATCCACAATTAAGAAAAATACACTCTTTAAAACTAGTCTCCTCTTCCCATTTTATGCTTTTTTGAAACATGTTTGATGTCATAATATTATTTTGCGAAATTCTGATGATGGTAACTTCCTGAAATTAATAAAAATAGAGTTAAAGGTATTCACTCCTTATACACCTTATGATCTTAATAGCCTTGTATGTATCTCAAATCAATAAAAATTGTTAATATTTTTAATCTAAACAGCTCACTTCATGCAAATATGGCTCACTTCATGCAAGTATGCAAATATAGGGTTATTAAACTAATGAATAAAAATATTTTGATGAAAAAAGTACAGTATTTACATAGATAGTGGACTGAACATGAACAGACAACTCTCAGTATCAACTCTCAATCATATGACTTTTTAGTAAAGATTTATAAACCTAATCTACTTCCCAATATGTACTTTTTTGCTCACTGGGAGGTAGGGAAAATTTTAAAAACCTCGGTGGCAATCTGTTGTTTACGTTTACAAAGTGAAAAATATGAATCTCGGTAAATTGCTGTTAATTTAATTGTTGTGCTCTGTAAAAGTTATTCCATGTAAATCTATCTAAATAAACCTATTTGTACTTCCAAAAGGCTGCGGAGAACAAACAGTTAAAAGGTAATTTTTTGTTAAATCCACATATCCATTAGAAGGGGTTAAGGAGACTATAGGGTGGTTGCATTTCCTGTTGGATCGAAATTAGTGATCACCCCTAAAAATTTTGGCAGATTTAAGAAGCTTTTATCTTTTAATTTCCCTTAGAAGTAGCTACATCAGAGCAAAAATTGTACATGCTCCCGATAATTTTATGTTCACAATGAACGATGTACGCAATGAAAGGAAATAATGAAATAAACCGTACACTATCACTTAATAATAGACTGAAACTTAAATAGTTAAAATTATCTTCATCTCAAAAATTGAATATTTCTTACACCAAAGGAAGTATCTTCTGCTTTCAACACTGATGCAATTTTCTTTGGCATGAATCCTCTAAGATGTTGGTAGGTGGCTTCAGGAATCTGAGACTATATCGTTGAACTACACTTCCCAGTTCCCTAAAATTTGATGGTTCTGGATCCGGATACCTGATGCCTTTCTCGATCTCATACCACAAATGCTAAATTATAATGAGATCTTCTGACTGCGAACGCCAACTAAGTAAAGTGAAGTTTCTATCATACTCTTCAAACCGTCTGTGGACATTAGAACCTCTATGACACAGAGCATTCTCCTGCTGGAAGTATCCAGCTTCTGTGGGGTAAATCATTATCATAACTGGATGTACTTGGTCAATGACAATATTTAATTACCTTTTTGTATTCAGACATTGTTCTACACGAGTGAAAAATCCCATACAATACCAGAAAAAATCCCCCAAATCATAACATTGCCTCCACCATCTTGAAGTGTTGTAGTAATGCACTTAAGGTTCATGATTTCATGCAGTTTTTCCTATTCTCATCCTGTCACGTGCATTATGTAACTGGGGATTCAGTGGGCCATATTACCATTTTAATTCATTTACTGTGCAAACCTTATGATCCTGTGCTGATTGGAGAGGTTTGATATTGTCAGCTACAGACAAAAAAGCTTTAGAACAGGCTTTCGGCTCCCGTATCCGAATCGATGTAATAAGCGGTGAATAGTACGCTGAGAGACCACCGGAATGGGTCCCTGAATATGATTAGCTGTAATTTGCCATTCTGGTGTCCATCTATTGCATTGGACAAATCTTTAAACTCTCCATTCAGCTCCAGTATCCAATAGCTGGTGACTACCACACACCTTATAATGAGACCCGGTTATGTGGTGGCCCACCCAGTGTAAACATGAGCCACAGCTGTCCTCGAACAGTTCTCAAGTGAAACAGTTTTGCTAATGCTCGTACCACTGATTTCAGCACCCATAATGATTCCACGTTTGAAGTCCGTTATACATTCCTTCTCAAGCAATATACTTCTTCAGTTTTGATCCAGTAATCCCTTTTTTATACCAATTTCACTCTTTAGCAGCAACTCAGTGATCGCCATAGCTGATTTACATAAAAGTGTCACATGTTAATAGTAAATTGATCACTCAGTGTTTATATATATATATATATATATATATATATATATATATATATATATATATATATATATATATATATATATATATATATATATATATATATATATATATATATATATATATTAAATCAAAATATTAATGAACTAGTTTTTTATCTTGAGTCAATCCTCCTTGAGATTAATAATTTTACAGAACTCCAGTTTCTATTTGTTCTATATTGTCTCACGACAAGTGCCTCCGCATTGGAAAAAAAATTGTTCTATATATTTATATAATGTATCTGTAAAAGTACGAAATTATGGATTCACAAGAAAACATCTTGTAAACGGTTTCCCTTCAGTGAACTACAGATATTTGCCTATAACTATATTATGAATTCATTTACCATTAAAATGAAACCCCAGAAGATACAAGGAATTTTATGAGTTTAAAATACATTCGCTTTGAATTCCAATTACTTCTTATCCAAAATAATTACAAGGAACGGTAACTCGTTTTTCGAAAATTAAGAATAAACATAAACACATATTAATCGCACGACCATTTAAAAGTACTACATCGTAGAAGAAGCGTGTCAATAAAACACTTCCGTAAAAAAATGATTCCAAAACTTTATTGCCAAAGCGCTTTTGGCGTTATTTTGCATAAAAGACAATCTCGAAATAAAAAATGATTTATGCTTATTTAATTTTGCCCTCATGTCATCTACGGAGGAAAAAAAAAATTATCGGCTTGCATTCGATCTGAACACCATTGAACCCATACCGCTATTTACTTAACAAATAACTTTCTACTGCATTTAAAAAAATAAAGAAACCTTCGGCAGCCATCCACAATCATTCTCATTGTTAGGAGATCGGTGTACGGGATCATGAAACATAATGGTAATATTTTGGAAAAGGCAGCAGCAGAGAGCCTTAAGGCCATGTAAACACAACAATCGCAGAAACGACCTTATCTTGTTGCAGAAGCGCATTTGAAGGCTGAGTGGTCTTTTCTCGCCATTCCCTGCCTCTCCCAATCCCCGGTGCTCTTGCGCTTCTTTTCTCCACCCGACCGTACTCCCCCGCTCGTCTTCCTTCTTCTCTCCCTCCTCCCTTTTCTCTCCTTTTCTTTCTATCTCTTCTGCTGGCGTGCTTTTTAAGCTATTTTTCTTTTGTTACATCCAGTGCCTGCTCCTTATTTTGTGATTGGTTGCAATTCAGGCGTACAGAATTACAGTGTCGGTGGAATTTTACACTCAATTTCAGTTCTTAGGCAATGCTATTCATTGATGCCTTTGCTATGATTCGGCTGTCGTATCACTCATATGTTTCATACCATTTTCTAGATGGATATTTTTTTAAAAACTTCATATTTATAAAAAAGGAGCGATTCTTGAGTGTTTTTAAAAAATGAATAATGTTTTTCCATTTTAGAAAAATTCGTGTGGTTGCCCGTGTGTTTTCCCGAATTCAGGGCTGAAGAGAGAAGCCAGTAAAAAAGAATGAAATTAACTGTTGATGACACGTTATTAAAAATACAATATAAAGTTAAATTTTTAATATATTACATTTTACTTTTATATTCATATCTACTTAATTGTTCTTGAAAATGTCTATCATGAAGCAGAAACTAATACCGTTTTTCACACAGTATTAGCTATTAGATATTTGCATACTCATTTGTTTAATAATCTACACGTACCTAAACTTATACACTTATTAGTGCCAGGGAAGGATCTATGGAGAAATAATAACAAAGTAATAATAATGTAACACAGATTGTAATAAATGATAGCTTCTTTAGAAAAAAATACTCTTTCAAAGGTAATTTCTGAGATAATTCTTACGAAAGCTCGAAACAAATACAACAATGTTTGAGTAAACATGTAATGAATGTTGCTTTACTGCATACATTCAAATATATTTTTTTTACACAGAGGGAAGTAACTTGTACGCTTGGTACTTTGGTACAGGAGCTTAAGTATTTTGGAAGATGATGTGCTAATCTTTACATTACTAAACCAGTCTTCTACTCGTGCATTTTAATATCATGAATGAGTGTAAAATTGAAAAAAAGTTGAAATTATAAACGTATCCCTAAATAAACATTAATATGTTACGTTAACTACATATCACAATAGGAAACTAATAAATCAGGTTTTTAAAATAATAGTTGACATGTTTTAATTGTTTTACAGTCTTAAAAAAATGTTTTTGTCATATTCTTAAAAAGAAATTCCCAGTTGTTATGCAGTACGTTTTTCCATCTTTCTATTTCTATTTGTGTGTACACACACACACGCACACAGACTTAAGTATACATACATATATATATATATATATATATATATATATATATATATATATATATATATATATACACAGTCGAACCCCGTTATAGCGAACCCGGTATATAACAAACTCAGGGATATAACGAATGAAAATTTTGGTCCCGTTGTTTTCCTACTGCACGTAATTTGATTAGTATTGTGTCTGTTTACTGTAATCAATTTTACTCGATTTAATACCTTAATTACCATTTTTAATAGATTTTATCATTTTTAATACATCATTATTGAATGCACATTGTAAATAATTAGTTATACATTTTGTGAACTCTAGCATTTTTCTTAGCGGTTCGGATACAGTGATATATATATATATATATATATATATATATATATCGCCCGGTGGCGTAGTGGTTAAAATCCTCAAGCTGCCACGGTTCGATCCTGCGACTGGGCAAGGTCGAGTCAGCTTTTCATACCCTTGAGTGGGTCGATAAATGAGGACCAAGCTTGCTTGGGAACTAAACTCTGGGGGTATGACGTCAGGTTGACCAATTGACTGAGACATATGTTGTAAGGCATCCCAAGCCCATGGTCAAAAAAGTGGAGATGGGTGCCGCCGCCGCCTTGGTACACAACGGACTGCTGTGCTATAAGTTAAGTTTTAGTATATATATTTATATATATATTCATATATATATATATATATATATATATATATATATATATATATATATATATATATATATATATATATATATATATATATATAGAGAGAGAGAGAGAGAGAGAGAGAGAAATATAGAGAGAGATACATATATGCATGAACATATAAATGCACGTGTATCTGTGCAAATTGTATTTAATAAACGGATTACATATTTATCGATTTCCCCCAAGATTTACACATAGTTTGCATGCAGTTGTCGTACGTTTATGCAGAGTAACAAAACTCAATAAATTTGTAAAATGCAATCATAATGAAACAAAATTTTTCCCAAATGATAATGCCGACATAAATATAAATATCCTTTCCGTAAATTTTTGAACTTTTCAGAAAAATAAGCGGATAATTTGCATATTTCAAAAGTATCTGTGGGCGGCAACAAAGAAAATTATCTTCTGACAGAGACTTTACCGAACACGCCTCAGTTCTGAAATTAATGCCCCGATAAAAGGCGAATCTGATGCCTCCATAAAAGATGTAGTCACCTTCATGGGCTCTATCGCTATAATTCATTTTATAAACATTTTGATGTCATTGTTTTTGAAAAGTACTCCAGCCAGATTTATTCGCAGATAGTTTCCCCTATAAAAAGCCCTCACTATCTATCGAGTTTCCGCCTTTCCAGATATCCAAAATTTTAAAAAATCCTAATCTTGCTTATCGCCTGCGACAGCTTCACGTACAGATTTCATTTAAAACCCAGTCTGCCCGACTTACTGTACACTCTCTGGGAGGAGAGAGAGAGAGAGAGACAGGGAAAAAGGAAAAAAAAACAGCGATTGTTAAGCAACAAAACTAAATAACAACAATACTCCGCACACGGGAAATAGAACCGTACTAAATAGGACCAGGCCGAAAAGAAGGGTAAAAGAAAAAAAAATCTCAACCCTTCTGGAAAACTTGTCAGTGGCTTTAGTAATCTTCCTCCAAAGTTTTAAGGATTTTAGGGGTTTCGGTGAAGGAAACTTAAGAACAAAAGAAGCAGAAAACAATGCCTCGAGAAGCAGGATAGACAGAAGGGGAGGGGGGCAGACAGTCAGAAAGTATCAGCGGTGAAAAGTGATGCTGAAGGATTGGAGAAACTTTTACAAGAGTAAAAGAGAGAAGGGATTGTTTTCCGTCGAGGCTTTTGTAGCTGGGGGAGTCGACTCGGCTTTAGAGGGGGGAGGGGGGAGGCGGTCATCGCAGAAGAATAGTTGAAATGGGTTGAGGAGGAGGGGGGGTCGGGAAAAGCGGGAGGTTTTTATGCGCGAATTTTGCGCGTAGCTTGGCTGATAAAAGGACTAAGAGCAAGGCTTTCTCTGGATTAATACCGCAAGCTGGAGTCCGCCTCATGCCTGCACTGCTACGATAAGGTTTCGGTACACACGGATATATTTATATACAGGAGAACTCCTCGGTCTTTCCTGCCTGTGTTTAGTCGGGAAAGATGAGGGAGAGCCCTTCGCTCTTTTTTCTGTTTTTCATCTTCTTCGGAGGTTCTGATGCCGTTTGGTTTCAAAACGGTAAACCGCATTTTCAAAACTCATTCTTCAACGCCCTTTTTGTGGCACAAATAAAAAAAAGGGGGGAGAAATAAAGAGAGAGAGAAAGAAAGAAAAAAATAAAGAACGGGGAATAACTGATTTTTTTCCCTTCATTTCTTTCTTTTTTCTTTTTTGTAGATTTAAATGTTTACGTTAAGCCATTAAAGAGCTTAGCGTGTAAATCCAGGGATTTATTTATTTATCTTGGAGGGCGAGAAGGCAGCTTTTAATATCAGTCGTAATCCCAGGATTCCTCCATTTTCCTCAACTTTTCTATTTAGAAAGTTTAGGCACGTTTTTTCGGCCCATTTATACTTTTTATGCATGGTAAAAATCGTTCCGTATTTTTTTCCAAATAACTGCTACGATTCAATTATCCTTTTTTATATTTCTCTCAAAAATTTTATATTTTCTAAGTATCAAATTGTTTCCTTTATTCCTTTATTTCCAAATATATTCCTTTTAGAAGAGATCAAAATTAATGTACAAAGAGGTAGTACTTATAGCAAATGATGCCTGAAATAAAAAACTATTAGATTCAATTGTTCCATCAATAACAAGTAGCAGTCCTTTTTTATGCACAAAAGAAAAGCTATATTTTTATAAAATGTAACAGACGTATCTTGCTTAATCATATCCTCTAGAAGCCAATGGTACAATTTAACAGAAAATGTAACTTTTTACCCTGAAATTCTTTTTGCATTATGATTGGCCTATGGAATGACAAATGACCGATGAATAAATAATTGGATGAATATTGTCGCTATCTAAAAAATTCTCTAAATGCTCTTTAAAAGTCTCTTATTGCTATATGAGTGATAAACAGGTTATACTTTATTTCTGAACCAATTATAATAGATTATACACTTGAAAAGTTTATAAATAGAATGGTTCAGTAGGAATATCTTCAACAGAAATCTTGTTATGATATCATTGATAAATTTTTATCATTATCATAATATTTAAAGCTTAACTTTAAAGGTTAGAAACTGATATGCATTTTGTGACTTTTATTCTAGTACGTAATTTTATTGTTTGTCACTGTCATCAATACATTTTTTACCAATTAAAAGGTTGTTAGATACCTTTCAAGTATAGACGCTCTTTAAAAATTCTAGTATGCATATTCTAATTGCTTTTGAGGAATACGGAGAGTGGAAAAGAAATCAACTTTAAAATTACAAATCAATAACCGAGTCTTTCCGAATCACTTTCAAATTGCTTAAACATATTGATATAAATTTTAAAACTATATATATATATATATATATATATATATATATATATATATATATATATATATATATATATATATATATATATATATATATATATATATATATATATATATATACACATACTATTCAAGATAATAATAGATTTTAAATTTAAGTTGTTCTCGCTTGAGAGACTGTTTGAAATGAATTTCCTTAAGAGTTGGATTTGTGTAGGAGGCTTGCCCATTTTTAAAGTGATCGAAACAGGTCTTCTTTTACAGGTCTGAAAACTTACCAGATATTCTATAACCCGAAAAGTTACCATAGTTAATAAAACTTGGCAGTTAGGAAATTTTCATTGTAAAACTTCCTTCAGCACGTAAGCGAACAAAATCTCATATGAATAATTCATTAAAAACATGGCTTCAAAATTCTTCAGTGATAAGTAATTCATTGCAATTATTTAAATAGCTTCTATCTACTTAAGTCTCATTGATAATGAATTTCTTTTATATAATTTGGCATTCCTTAAACGTAGTCAATAAAGGTTCTTCAATTTAAGTGTTACAGAAGGTTATTAGAGTTATTCTTTGTATTTTTCTTGAATTTAATTCGTAAATGCATTTAAAATTTAGGCGTTTAGCGCCAGAACGGACCATCCCCCCCCCTGATAGTACTTTTTAGATAATAAGGAAATAAAAAATCTGCATTTTTTAAAATGTAAAATTTAACAGTCTATTCGTTTTATTGTAAGTTGAAGCTGGTTTTTTATTAATTTGATAGTTTTGGCGTGAATGGTTTTACCAAAACGGGGTAGAAACAGAGAAAAATAAAATTGAGGGATGGTCCACCTCAACGCCTCAGTTCTAATTCTTGTTATTGAGGTAATCAAAGTATGATCACTAGAGACCTTGACTAGTTAACATAAATAATTTAATTTTCTAAGAAATGTAAAAGGAAGTTAGTTAAATAGAGAAATAAATTGTGATAAATTAATGCGCAAAAACTTTTATGTAACGCATAATTGATGTTATTGTCATTTAGTATCAGTCTTTTAATCAAGAAGCGTGGCTAAAAATATTTTTTACTGTGAAACTCTTTTGGATGAGTGTGAGTCTTTGAATATGTAATAAGATTTTTTGAAATTTTTTCATTGCATTTTGGTTTTCGACATTACTTTACGGACCAAAAATAATAACTATAATTGGTAGTAAATTTCTGATATCCTGGAAAATTCAGAGGTTTTAAAATTGTTGATACAATGGGGATGTTTTGTTACAGTTTAAAAAGGAAAACCTTTTGTTGATTATATATTTATAAATTCTTATTGGAATCGAATCTCTTAAATGTTTTTTTTCAATAAATTACAAAGATAGAGAGGGTTTGGGTTATAAGAGTGACCCTCACTTCCATTATAAATTTATAAATGATGGAGATGTTACTTTGATTTCAGTGCTTTTCTGTAATAAATAAGTTTTCTCTTAATGTTAAATGGGAAAAGTAAATTTTAGAAGGCCACAAAAGGACCCATTGATCCAGTGGTTAGTGTACCAACATAGCGTATAACTGAAGCAGGGGAAAATTAATTATCTATGTAAAGGAAAATGTCCATCCTTCCAAAAGTCCCATCTAGCATAACTACAACCAATGTCTTTCTATGTATACATTACAAACGTTAACGGAATGCTCCACAGTAAAATATCGTATGTTCATTAGTGTGTATATATATATATATATATATATATATATATATATATATATATATATATATATATATATATATCGTCACCACTGATGAAGAGATGCTGTCTAAAACATATTTAATACTTGTCTTTTCATGTTTTTAGTTCCTGGCTGCAAGTAGTTTTAGAGCTCATACTGGTTTTTCACTTTCAACTTTGTCTTATATATATATATATATATATATATATATATATATATTGATTGATTGAAAATATTTAGCACGTCAGAAAAAAAGAAATCTTTCGCGAATACTGGATTTTTCCATTGAATTTAACATCTTGCTATTTACTAAATGATCATACTTAAAACCTTACAGCCATGAAATAAGTTCGTGTTAATTCATATTTAGTAACTCAGTGTTAAATTTATAGCTCTAAATGTTGAAAGCTGGGTTTCACAGAGAGAGCTAAAATCTCTGAGAAAAAAAAAAAGTATCGGTTAAATCGCGCAAACTAATCCAAACAAACACAAAGTGCCTAGGACTGTTTAGAAACAACAGAATAGAAGTTACTAAAGAACGGATTGAGCAAACAGGCTTTTTTTCGTGTTTATTTTTTCTTTTTCAATCTACCTGTATCAGCCCAGAAATTTGCAAGGATGGATGATATTTCTGTGAGGATTCCAAAAAAAACTGAACAATTATCTCAACACCTTGAGTGTGTCATAACTGCTCTGAATGGACGGACAAAGAGCAGCTGTGAATATGGGTGTCTAGACAGATCTATCATGCAGGGATTTACATTCTGATGTAGACCTCGGAATAATAGAATTCAAGGAAGTTAGTGTCTGGAATCTTGTTATCTGCCTACATAAAAGGTTTGCTTTTATTTTTACTGGACGCAATTTTGGTACTTTTAAAAGAAGGTTTAAAAAAATTTAAGAAATGAAAAGAGATAACTTTTTATTTTCAGAAACTTTAACAAAATTTTAGATATCGTGTTTGTTTGTTTTTTATTAAAAATACAATTCAGTACAAACAGGAAATTTTTATTTGGTATATGCCGCTCATAATTAGTAATGCATAAGAAAAATAAGGTTAGAATTGCAGTAAGGTTATCTATATCATTAGAGTAATAAATAAAAAATAAATAATGAAATAAATTTTTAAAAAATCCTTAAACTTTCTTCACACATTAGTGTACCAAGCCTTAGACCAAAAGGACTCGTTTCTTAGAAAAGAAAACTCTACAATGAAAATCCTTGAAAATGTGAGGAAATGCATATAAGGGAAATATTATTTATTAAGATCTAATATTTTTCAAACATTCAGCAATCTGCAAAATATAAAAGTCCTTGACATGCGAGTTGCATAGCTTAACTTGATGATGTGGTACCATGAAATTCTTTTTTGGTTTTCTTTTTCACACCCTGTACGCTTCCCTTCACATATGAATAAGGTACCAGAGGCCAAAATCAAAAACCATTTATATAAAATGCTCATAAAAACTGATTATTTAAAAATTCCGTGGCCGTTCCAAAAAGTAATTAGCGAAGGCGGGGCCTTCCAATTGTTTCGCATTGTATGGCAACGTATGGGTAAAAGATCTAGAAAGTAGGCTTGCCTCATGAGGTAAGCAAAGTTGCGCTTTCTGGGAACTGTCGATGAGCTGAGCTTGTGGTAAAACATGCAACTGGTCGCTATGGATGCCTTTCTACAAAGCTAGAGCTGACTCACTTTCTGGTTCTTGGTTTAAGAGTTAGATTCATTTCCATTTTAATTCAAATGTTATTTGTTAATAAAGAAAATAATCTCTGTTTTGATATCAAGCAGGCTTATTAATAGGATCTAAAGATTACTTTAAATATTCAAATATTTATACGAATGCCTTTTCAAATTTATTGCAATTTTGAATTTCAGAAAAATTTTGTTTTTCCATCCTCACTGAACGCTAGAATGTTTAAATTGGTTGTCAATAAGGTTTTTAAGCAAATTTAAAAAGTTTTCTTAAGAAAAATTTCATTAACTGGCATTTTAAAAATTTTTATAATTAATGTTGACGGGGATGATGTTAATGTATGAACTGGATTTTATGGGGTTTTCATGGCAATGAAATACGTACAATGAAAATTTCCAGGTAATGTAGTTTCCGCTTCTGATAAATCACAATGGGGTCTTTATTGCTATACTAAAATTTCTTCTCTCTTGGAATAAAGGCAGATGCCTCATTGGAATATTGTTTACTTTAATAATAATTGCTTCTATGTCAGATAGTTGATAGAGAGTTACTGTTTAAGTGGGTAAATATCCTACAGTATCACAATTTCATATTTTTCCTTAGCATAGATTCTTGCATGGGAAATAACCCTACCAGATTCCCTTTCAAGGGGCCTGTTCCAATGGGAGGGATATTCGATTCTGTGGAGTACTGGGTGTTGGGGTAAATTAGCAATTTTCTTACGTTTAAATTAGATATTTTTGGGAAGCTGACCCTAGGCCTTTCTTCGTCACTCAGTCTCTGATATATGCATAAGAAATCCTTATTCATCACGACATGAAATGTAGTATCTCCTTGCGAGTTATATCACAGCCAAAAAATCAAAATATACTTTGTATTTGCGGATGATCATTTGGAGAAATCATGAGTAATAGTGCCCTCTGCCAGATTTTAAAGGATTGCCTTCAGAACCGAAGATTGAATTATAAAATATAAAGACAATTTCACTACTCTAAAACATAAAAAAATATTATTGATTGCTATAGATAATTTGTTGTTTTTGTTGTGGTGTGTGTTCTAGTGTAATTTTTGTTTCAGAGCCGAAGATTGAATTGAAAAAATAAAAACAATTTATTGACTTAAAAAGATAAAAAATGCTATTTATTGCTATAAACCATTTCTTGTTGTTGTTGTGTGTGTTCTAGTATATTATTTGCTACAGAACCGAAGACCGAATTGAAAAAAAAAACAATTTAATAACTTAAAAGCATAAAAAATGTCCTTTATTGTTATAGTTCATCACTGTGTGTGTGTTCTAGAGTAATATTTGCTTCAGAACCGAAGACCGAATTGAAAAATAAAAACAATTTAATAACTTAAAAGCATAAAAAATGTCCTTTATTGCTATAGTTCATCTGTGTGTGTTCTAGAGTAATATTTGTTTCAGAACCGAAGACCGAATTGAAAATAAAAACAATTTATTAACCTAAAAGCATAAAAAATGTCTTTTAAAGCTATAGTTCATCTGTGTGTGTGTGTGTGTGTGTGTGTGTGTTCGTGTTCATTCTAAAGTAATATTTGCTTCAGAACCAAAGACTTAATTGAAAGATAAAAACAATTTAATAACTTAAAAGCATAAAAAATGTTCTTTATTGCTATAGCTCATCTGTGTGTGTGTGTTCTAGAGTAATATTTGCTTCATAACCAAAGACTGAATTGAAAAATAAGAACACTTTTAATTACTCAAAAACATAAAAAATGCCATTTATTGCTGTAGTTAATTTGTTTGTTTGTTTGTTTGAAGATCTAGTGTATTGTTATAATGCATCATGTTCCTCTTGTTTTCAGGTCTGGTTCCAGAACCGCCGTTCCAAGGAGCGTCGCATGAAGCAGCTGAGCCAAATGGGAACTAGGCGTCACTTTTTCCGCAGCCCTCGCCGCGCCATGCGACCCCTACGGCCTGGTATGTCTCCGGACGGCCTGGACGACAGCCCGGACATGGTCGGCGGACACAATGCTGCCGGATACGCCTATTTCTCAGGTACTGCCGCGCAATGCCCTAACACTGATTTTAGCGCCACCTACGACGACCGCATGCAAATGTCGCCGCCCTTTGATCCGACTTTCCACTATGCGTCGCAAATTCCGTACTTCGAATTTTGAACTCACAAAGATAGAAAGTGTCAATTGAGAAAACGCGGTACGGAAAGTTGGTTTTTATGAAGATTTATGTTTGACGTGGCAATAAATTATGTGTCAAATAATGCTGGCTTTTCCAAGTGCATTAAGCAATAAAAATTCAGTCAACATTCAGTTCTGCATTTTTATTTCAGGATACTGACTTCATAGCGTGCATTAGATAAAACAGTTAATTAAAGTGATTCTAACGAAATTTATAGAATAAAGGTGGGATTTTATCCAATGCCTGTTTTGCTAAAATTTATGCTGAAAAATTTTTGTAATTAGAAAAAAAAAATTTAAGTTATTTTTAAAATTCTTGATTGAAAGTTTGGCATAAAATAGGATAGCAAATCACTGTTCATTGTTATTATTTATTTATTTTATGTCCACCATACTAAGATTTTCCAGTGGAAATATGGTTTAAAAGTTTAGCTGGCTTCACATCTTGTAAGGATTTGTAAATTGTACATCAGACATCGTAAAAAACATCAAGAAATTAAGAAATTAAATAGTTATATTGTACAGAGATAATAAGTCGAAAGTTGAAGGTAAAGTTTCTCAGATTAGATTAATTTTGATGGATTTTACGAAAGAAAAACTTATAGAAAAATCCAATATCAAGCCAAAAGTGCACACTTTAACCCCTTTATAGGTCTAAAAACTGATTGACTCGTATGCCAAAAAAACAGACTTTGGCTTTTGGACCTTACATTAATGAGCTTATGAACAACGATAGAAATCCAGTTCAAGTGTTGCATACAATATTCGACTGAAATCATACTTCAGTGTTCAGTAACACAAAACTAAAAGTGTTAAATTATGGGATTCATTGTTTGAAAGTCTCCCAGTAGCGACACAAATTGTTTTTGGACTTGATTATAATTTTACATCTAGATCCATCCTGTTAATTTTATTTGCTTGCTGTATATATTTTCCAAGATTGACTTCGATAGTCCTACTGTTATGTTGTTTGAAATACGGCCCAGTTTAAAATTATTAGCAACTTTCTGATGTAAATATTTCAAAGAATTGTTTTTATTTCTCTTGGACTGTTCATACTTGTAATCTATGTGTGTAAATGCCTGTTCACCTACTGCGTTCGAGAATAAGAATAGAGAGCTCGCAGCAGTATTTGTTAATAAAATGTACGTAAAATATATCTGTCTTTTTATTTCACTTATAGTAAATTTATTTTGATGATGTTTCTGTCCGACCAAGATCGATTCATGCAAATGAAAAGATTTCTCATTTAAAAACTGTTCTAATACAAAAGTTCTTTTGATAGATTCAAAACAAAAAATAACCTGCTAAATAAAACTAAAAACATAAACGCATTTTTCAGTGCCTTTAACACTGAACTTTTCTTTGATAGTTATTTTCAATCCCTGATCGATATTTTAAACTTCAAGTTAAGTCATTTTAAGTTATGATTTAGCCCTTTTTACGATCTTAATACTTTTTTTTTTCATTTCGTACTATGCGATAAATTGAACTGTAGCTACCATATAAAAAATAGTTTTGTATCGTGATATGAATTTTAAATATAAAGATCCCCGTTTTAGATAAGTTTTATTGGAACTTTCATTTTTAAATAATAATTTTTCCTATAATGCTAATACAGCTTTGAGGGAGTGTTTGAAGCTTTGATAAATGCAGTTGTCATCACGTGCTTGTTCTAAGTTTCTCTCGGCGTTTATATTCTATATGACATAAAATCAAATCATTTTTATAAGACATTCCAAATATCGCAGGTATCACCTGATAAGTCTTATGGCATCTAGGTATGTTCAACCATGCTATAGCTTCTTCATGATTTTTCCCGCTTTTCACACTATTCAAACCGAGTAAAGTTAGAATAAATAATGATGGATAAATGCGATTTAATTTATCTACGATTATCTACGAATTTATGTACAGTTAATTATCTACGATTTAATTAGAGTGAGTGGTAAGAAGGATAATAAGTTTATTTCTTCAAACTTTCTTACGACTAAAACTGAAGAACCGAAATATATCATGATGCATCTGGCTTGCAAAATATATCCTAGTCGGAATTCTCACTGCCTGAAATCTAATGTTAAATTCTCGATCTCCTCAACCGCCTGCATTTTAACTCCCCCTAATTAATTCCTATATTAGTCGCTGAGACCCAAAATTTACTGGTTAAGGATTCTAACTGATCTGTTAGGCTGTTCAAAGTAAAGTTTAAAGTGAAACGTCTTCTTTCCCGGGTTTCTATCAACTGCGTTCTCCACTTACTTGGGAGATATACACTCCGGCTCCCTTAAAAGTAACTCTGTAACTACTGTATAAATTTGGTGAAAATGTCATTATGTAAACGACCATCTTTGTTTCGCATTCCTACTACCTTATTTCGCAGTATAGAGAGTAAGGCTATTGCACACTATGTTTGCATACCTTGGCAGATATTCATCAGAACACACTAGAAATTAGAAAACGTTTTTGTAATACTTAACAATATATCTCTGATACATAAAATTTCTCTGATACATAAAAGCTGTGAAGCAGGGCAACACAGAAGATTAAAATAATAAAAATTCAAAAATCAATATCTAACTCCAATTTAACAATGAACTACCACCCACCCCGAAGTTTATGAGTATAACCGTTCCACCTATATACCATCTTTATTTATCTACATGTTTTGCCCCAATGATGAAAGAAAAAGTTTAAAAAGACCCCAGTCTGTTTTAAAAGAAATGAAATTAAACTATTACATTATGTTCTCTGTTTTAAGCTCTGTGAAAAGAAGTTGAGTCTTAATTTTCGAAGATTTTATTTTTGCAATACATGAAATACATTTTCAATACATAGTGTAAAGATATAACAAAAAAAATATATGTTTGTGCTTACCTTATCAGACAAAATAAACAACTGATTCTTCTCCAATTATAAATTAGAAAAATATAAAACCGATTCTTTTTTACATATAAAAATATAGGTAATTGCAATTGCGTATAACTTTTATTTACATGCTGCTTTAATTACGAAAAAATAAAACTAGTATTTCCTACTTGTTATTATAATGAAGAAATAAATATTAACTTCTTTGTTAAAAGGAATGAGAGAAAACAACATTTTCATAACACTATTTATTTACGTGTTTCACGCTAATAACAAAAAAAAAAAAAACTTCTAGCATAACCCACATTCTGTTTTAAAATAAATAAGCATTGCGTCCTACAAATTGTTTCGCACTTATAAGCCGTGTGTCTCTGAGACAGATAAAAATGTTTATGTTTGCATTCGCGACGCAAAAATCACCCGCGATTTCTTCCCCGAATTCAGCAATGCAACACATAGATATAGCCACTCCACCCACCGAAAATCTTTATATCTGTCGTGACCAGAGCTCCGATGATAAAACGCTCGTTAAGATTGTTAATTACAGCCCTCGCCGTTTCACGCTGCCATGGTCCCGATAAACACAAGCAATTGACTTCGCCATACACCCGAAAAAAAAAAAAAAAGAATAGCGAGAAAGAGAACCCTTTGCCCCATTGTCTTAGGCTTTTATCTCCGGGCAAGCGTCCGTTCGCCATCAATTTCTTTTTCGTCAAAACGGTAGGACGACACTTATTTTCTGTTTTCGGTTTGTTCTTGGGTGGCCACGTGACATTTTTCTTTAAACTTCCTAGGTATTAATGAGGAGGGAAGTTAACAGGTACTTGTTGTCGGAGTATTTGCGTCTTTGATGAGGGGCTTTGGAGTAAGAAAGGGTTTTTTCTACCCCGTGTAAAGAAATAAAAGAATAATTGCTCGATATTATGTACGCCATTGTTGGCATAAGAGGTTAAAGATGGGCAATTATGTTGAACAGTATGACATGTATTCTCTTGTGAGTTTTTTTTTTTTTTTCGTACTAGTATGATTTCAAAGAAGAATTTTTGAGTAAAGAAACACCATAAGAGTTAGAAATCTCAGATTTCTTTTTCATTTCGTTGCTTCTTTGTCTTCCAGGTATATAAAAAAATCATAATCTAAATCAGAGGTTCCCAACCTTTTTCCTACATCGACTCCTTTTAAAAGAATGATTTTCTTCATCGACCCCCGTCACATTTTCTCTATAATATACACCATACGACATAATTATAATACTAATAATTACACATAAAACACTTAATGATGACAATTTTACTAACAATATGAACAAAAAATTAGAAAAAGTGGTTCATTAGGTTTGTGTTTTATTATTTTTGTACTATTTTCATTTTTAATTTCACAAATATAAACAAGATTTCAGAAACACTGATTGTAGTTGCACAAACATCGCGAAGAGAAAAACGAAACTGCTTCTAATTGGTTGCATCGGGAGGACCCATGTGCTGTTTAAGGTCCAGTGGATTTCCTCAGTTCTTCCTAGTGTTGGTACTCAAATAAAAGCTTACGGCGGCATTCGAGGCATACACAAAAGCGTCATGATATTCGACTTTAGATGCGTTGATCACTCTGCCCTATGCAAATCTGTATTTATACATATTAAAACGGATATTATTATCTAATAATTACATTCCTAAAAGTAAATTAAATTTTAAAACAGAAAAATTTATCATAGACCCCCAAAAGACTCCTGGAATACTATAGACCCTTTTTAAACTTCCATCGACCCCCAAGGGGTCCACCTGGATCCCGTTGGGAATCCCTGATCTAAATCAACGGATTCAAATATTGTTTACGAGCACATATTTTTGCGATTCATTTAAGTATTCAAAGATTTTAACTTCTCTGATACAAAGCATTTTTCACTAAATATTTTTTTGCAGTGAACTACCCATCATAAGTGTGTGTTTTTTTACATTTTCTTTTACATAAGTTCAGTTCCACCTAATGCCATTTTTAGATTTTAGAACAGGAAAATTAGCAATCTAACAATGAATTAAAAAGATAATAACTTTTAATTATTATAAGCTGCATATTATCCATTATTAATTATATGAATTTCTAAGCATGGACTTAATCGGGCTTGTCAAATAAACAAATTTCTACTTAAGAAAAAGAAACAAAAGAGTACCTGTTCAAACCTACCATATACGCAGATATGCGAATTTACAACATTTTTTAACACACACACACACATTGTATATATATATATATATATATATATATATATATATATATATATATATATATACAGAGAGAGAGAGAGAGAGAGTGATATTTATTTTTATAGATCATTGATTATATATATATACTATTGGACACATTTTTATGAAAAGCACCTGTCCTTTGACATTATAATGTACTTTTCCAGATGAAATCATATCTTGTAATGTTGAAAAGTTTACGTCCTTGCTTACCAAATGTCAATCGAAAATATTTGAAATGATACGATGCTTAGATAGCCTACCTTTTCATTGTGAGTAATGAGACAGTTCAATGTGACACATTAAAATAAGTTCCAGTTTTGTTTTTATCTTCAATTAACTGATAATGGATCTCTATTCATTTGCAATTGGTATAAGATCTTTGTAATTTTATTTCTAAGATAGACGCGTGTATAATTTATATTTTATGGAAACGAAGGTACACATTTTGCCCAAAAAGGCACAATTTTCTGGGTAAAACGCTTTCAGTTAATCACTGTACTTCCCTTGGAAAAAAAATCAACTGTTTCTTCCACATGACATTCTATTATGATCTATTATTTATCGATGACGCTTTCTTTTCAAAATATCGCCCTTAAAAAGCAGCGTACACAAAAATGCACTTTTCGCATATAAATGTACATTGCCCCAACAATATACAGCTTAGCTCTACCCCACTCATCAATTACAAGAAAGCGCCTTGCTACATCAACTTTTCACTTTAATGACTCTACAAAGAATTACATCATTTTCAATGAATAGGGCTGGGATAAATGCCATGCTCTAAAAGCCTAATACTCTAGGATAACGAGTCTATAACTGCAGTTCAAACACTCTCCCTTAAAAGCCGATAATGCACTACAGATTTTGCTTAAGTGGTAGGGCAGGAACCACTGCGGACAACCGCTTAGTTTAGCAAAGGGTCGCGGTGAAAAACTCGGGTACATGCAAAAACACTAGAGAGAAACCCTCCTGCAGCGTGCTAGAGTGTGTGCTTGTTCCCAGTATTGCCCCTGGAGTAGTACATCATATTTTCAGCCACCGCTTCTGTACAGACACCCCCCTGAGCTAGAAAACTCGAACCCCCGATCGTGTCTGTCTGTATTCAGAGCAGGGGGAACGTCGATTTTTCTGTTGGTTTTGTGTTTAGAAATGCGGTTGCATAGCAGATGGTATGCGAGCACTATTTTCACGGGTTTCTGACGCAATTAAAGGAATAAAGCGCGCGGTATTTCTTCGAAAAAGAGGATGGCTGAAATTTGTTAAATAAGAGAATCAATCACGTTCATTGGCATGTTAATGTTATAAATTTTTCACGTATTAATCAACACCGAGTTTATGAAAAAGAAGTTGAGCGGTAAAGCAGCCCCCAATCAAATTAAAAGATAACCAGCTTACAAAGTTTTTTGGTATTTTTAATATGCAATGTTTGGTAAACTGTATATCAATTTTAACCCTCCTTCTTATATTAGATTTATTTATTTTGCATTGGGAATTCTTCCATGGAGACAATAATATCTAATGCTTGGCAGACTGAAGAAGGTCCAAGACTATATAAGTGTGATGCAAACTCACATTTTGTGCATTTTAGCACATTGTTTCTTACAAACCTCATTAATAGTCGAAAAGTTTATTTTCAGTCCATCAAAAATGATACATAGGAGGTATTCCAATGAGTTGTAACATGCTTTTAGCCTACTTTATTTTTTCGTTTTTCAATCTAACTCGCGCTGTTCAGTAACATAGATAGATAAAGAGACAATTTAAAACAATTACATTTGAGTATACCCAAAAACTTTAACTTTTCAGTTAAAAATGAATGTTGCATGCTTTCTTGCCCATTCTACAATAAAGGGATGACATTTGATGTTCACACCATTTATGCCCAGAGAAACACAAAGAGACTATCGTTGTAATGGAAATGTGTACGGTTGGCCATTGAGAATGCACTAACATAGGTAAAAAAAACTCTATACTGATGTGCTTACACAATTTAAAGTCAAAATATGCTGAGAGAGCTTTTTAGGGAGCCCTCCATTATATTTACAATCTTAAATTCTTTTCGTAAGCAATTGGAGCAAAGAGTTAGGAACAGGGAATTTATTGTAATTTAAAATTAATTTTATGTTTTGAGTTTTTTTATGATAGAAAAAATAAATCCCCCAATTCTGCTGAACGCTTTCGCTTTTGAAATCAGTATATCATGTACATATATTAGAAATATGAATTTAGGAATTTGAGCTTTTGGGATATTTCCGTGACAAAATTACTTGCAGGAAAATCTTGCAGATAAATTTTAAAAATATGTGTAGTTTAATAAAAAGTAAGAAATATATTTAAAACTAAGATTAGCATAACATATGCATTTGTAATTACTAAAGGGAATTACTACAATGATTCGACTTATTTTTATATTCATTTATTACATCATCGACTTATTTTATATTTTTATTTCATTTATTACACAATATCTATTTACTGAGTTTTCACCTGAGATTGCATCAAACTACAGAAAATCCCTTATGAATTATTCAAAGGCTAGGATTTACTTCCACATATCTCAGAAAAGTTACCTCACTACAGTTTGCATCTAAAAAACCCCCAAAAAATACTTATTAAAAAATGTAATAAAAAAGGAAATCGGAATGGGCATTGAGCGAAGTAATGACAGATGGATTTTGATCAAAAAGAAGCTTTAACTACTTTAACTAACACTTATAAAAGCAAACAGGACTTTTTTCATCTTTAAAACAACCAGTAAGCTTTTATTTCATAATTTAAAAAAAACGTTCATGTTTTCCATCATTAACATATTCTTTCAATACGTAAAAGAAAAAGCAACTGCTCGATTAAAAAGAAAATTTTATGTTTTGAAACTTTTAAGAATGGAAAATATCTTTTCATACTTTTGTCGAGAGTTAATTATTATCAGATACAGTTAATTATTATCAGATAATTATTGGAGACATATGCAGAAAAGACTTCTACAAAGACTTCTACAATATATAGAAAATAACATCTCCTCTTATAAGTTGGCGATATAGTATATCAAACACCGGACAAAACGTTCGATAGATGTGAAAGGTTTTATCCGCTTCACTGAATATAAAATTAGACAAAAATGAATGTAATTATTTTAAACAATTTATTGCTCATTTTTCTGTTTATATAGACAAAACAGCAGAATTTTTAGCATTATAAGGTCTCTTTAACATCAAGGTTTAATGTCAGACAATATCATACATTTTCATTCAAATATTTCAGCTTTTAAAGGGCAATTCGAAATGGCCAAAAGGAAAAAAAAAATTAGAACTAATCTTAATTAGAAGTGTAAAGCTGTCCTTTAGTTTTACTAATCGCATGTATACAAATGAATTCAATAAGAATTGCTTGGAGTAGAAGATTGCTTCTTTTAACAAATGACGGCTTACCTTTGTTACCGTAATCGGAATCTTTCGCCCTGCTATCTACAAATTGACCAACATTGTGCAGTTAATATCAGATTTATTCGAATGTCGTACTTCCCTTCCCTCGGAAAACAAGCGTAAACACTTGCAGTTTCTAAAACTAAGCCCGAATCTGGAGAATTAACACAATAGGATGGAAATTTCGCCAGAATTAGGGACTCATCCTCCCGAACACAATTGGATGGGAGCCGGGCTCATTCCGGGCCCACTTCTCGACTTAAGTCCATATTTCACTTTAATACTCCATTGTCCCCCAACGGTTTTCACGTCCGAGTTTTCTCAGAGTCCGAGCGGAGATGATCCGTAGCGGCTTAATGCCGCGCATTTCGAGCCCTCTTCATTAAAGGCCTCCGTAAAGCACTGCGACATCCTTTTCTTTGTGCGCGAATTACACGGGGAAAATCTCAAGAAATTAAGCGCTTTATAATGATCTGCGATTTTAAAAGTTACTCTTTCTCTCTGCAGCAGCTTCCGATGGCTGCAGCTTTCCTGTAAACTGGAAGCAATTAACCGATTACAGAAAAGGCAGCGATAAATCGATTAGAGGCGCTCGGAAGCCCCGGCATCGATTAAGCGATTAACCGACAAATCGTTTTTTAATTGAAAGTTAATCGTGGAGTATGCCAGGCAGAGAGATATAGAGATTGTCGCTCTCGGTTCTCTAACAGTAAGCGCTATTAATCAGCTGTTTTGCCGGAGAGAGAGAGAGTGCGTTTTTGAGACTGTCCCGTCACCATTTTGGAGTTGCCGATTTTAATAGTTTTGTTGTTGTTTTTTTCTTTTGGAGAATGGTTTTGTAATAGTGCCGCCGTAAAGCAGCCGGAGTAAAATGGTTTAATGGCACCTCGAAGTTTTCTCGCGCGAGCACATCTGAGTGACATTAAGTTGGAAGGGATGTTAATGAATGGGCCTTGCAGTTTCGAAATGCAGAGCTAAATTTCTTAATGAACAATTTGTAACTCGCTGCAGAAATAAATATCGAATAATTACCGCATAAATTAGAACATTTGTAAATATATACGCAGTTTCATGGTGTTGTACTTACACGGACTTTAATAGCTTGTTGATATTTTGACATTAAGGTACGATTTTGAATTTCCGGGTCGAGTCCTGTCTTTGATTGTAAACATTGGGTTCATACCGGCATGCCCTGCGTTCTTGCATTTCAAAGTCGAGGAGAATATCAATCGTATGGTACCCTGAAAGGCTTGATTTTCAAATCATCTACAAAAGATTTCATACTTAGAAAAAAACTTAAGGGTTCATAGAAGACATCCATCATTAAAAATTTAATATTTCATATTATGTTTCTATTTACCCTGCGTAGTAAATTAAGTTTTACATTACCACAATTTTTAATATTGTTTCACATAGTATTTCTAAATCTGCCATTGAAACACAGACAAATTTTAAGGGACCATAAATAATTCACATCAAGCTTATAATTTCATTGTGTAGTGAAATTACTGTATTTCGAAATTAAAATATTAGACTTTCTAAAATGAGATGGTTATCATTTTTTTTGCACAGTATTTATAAATATGTCATAGAAACACTCGGATATTGTTATCAAGGTAAATGCCTTGAATGTTACACCGTGAACGAATCATTTATCGAATTGCTTTATAATTTTAATATTTTCTAAGATCTTGCTTAAGACTTAGATCTCTAGAGAAAATATAAGTCCACTGTTCGAGATACTTGGGAATCAATTTTCTGTACAACTAAGGAGGTATTCTAAAATCTCTAATAAGATAAATAAATTAGCTGTAAGCATTTGTCTTTTATTCACGGCGCAGATAATCTTTTTTACACGTGGCAGACAAAATTATGAAACATTTATAATATTCTAACTTTATTATCATTTATTTTAATCTCAAATGAATCCAAAAATAAATTAAATTATCCCAGGTGGAAAATATACTCAAAATTTGAATTACTGATAATTGTTGAGAAATATTGATTTCCTTGGATCATCCGATAAAAAAATTTAAACACATTCTGTACAAAAACTACAAAATTTTACCCATAATTTGCTCATTTTTTTTTTGTAAACTTACTAAACTTTCATTTTAATTAAAATATTTTACATACAGTTTTTCCATTAAGCGTCAAAAAATAATAGAAAAAAATGATTTCCGATACATACATAAAATTATCATGCTGCTACTCACATTTGCTCATTCGTTTTTCACATGCATTAAAATATACCTTATTTTGACTTTACCAAATGATATAATTAAGCTGATAAAGATGTAGTTATTTCTTTTGGGATTTGCCATAACAGAAAAGACAAGGAAAAATGTTGTCAGTGTATTTTCTAAATGGTAAGCATTCATTTTCTGGTAACATTCGTTATTCTAAGATCTTACTGAAGGATCTTTTCATTCTTATTGCCTTGCCCATTTCCTGATTTGAAATAATAGTGTCTGTATCTCTTTACGCAAAAACATATACTCATTTTTGGAAATTAATGTGTTCCGCTAAATAAAAGAATGTTGAAGTTCTCTGTATAAATTTTAGGCAAATTTCGACAATGTTTTGTACGTAATAGGGAATTTTTTCAAAATTTATCTACACTTTTGTTTCTAAACTTCACAATTAAGCTTTTATCACGCATTGCGTCACTTATGATGTTTTACTTTCTATTCGTAAAATGTTTGGCCTCATTTTCTGTTATTTTTCTATTTATCTTAACATAATTAGCATTTTAAAACAATTTCAATAGAATATGCAGGAACATTGTAACTTCAGTGTAAAAGAAACCAGTAATTTAAATACTTTTCCTGGTCTCCATGAATAAATATGAATATTTTATATTCAGGGCAAAGAATTTTCACATCGCGAATGAAATTTTTATGAGTGAAATAAAATATGCAGAGTTTTATTTCTACTCTTTTATATGTTTCGAAATGTTTATTACTGAGATAATTCAATAAAAAAATTTAGGCAGGAGACAGTTCTTGCCAACTTCAAAATGACGCGCTTACACTTGTGCTTGTTCAGTCCGAATAATTAAATTAAACAAAACAGAGTTAAGAATATATCTGGAAGCGTTTCGTTATTTCTGTTGACACATGACTAAATCATTGCAACTGGAACTGATTTCTATATATTTTTATGTAAAAAATCAGTTTCTTTATGTATTATTGTTTTATACAGTAATAAAATTTCCTTTAATGACCTCTACAGTATGTCAGTCGTAACTTTTATGTTATGTCAGATTTTAGTCTAGTTGGTCTATAGTGCTAATTGGTAATGTAACAAGTTAGCATTACTAATCAATTAAATCTGTTAGTTGATGAAATTTATTTTGAACATACTCGCGTTTCAGCAGATGTTGCAAAGCGGATAGTTAAAATTTTTGTTATTTTAAAGAAGATCATAAGGGGTTAAGGGTCCGAATTTTTAAATTAAACAAAACAGAGTTAAGAATATATCTGGAAGCCTTTCGTTATTTCTGTTGTCACACGTCTAAATCATTGTAACTGGAACTGATTTCTATATATTTTTATGCAAAAATCAGTTTCTTTATGTATTATTATTGTTTTATACAGTAATAAAAATTCCTTTAATGACCTCTACAGTATGTCAGTCGTAACATTTATGTTATGTCAGATTCTAGTCTAGTTGGTCTTTAGTGTTAATCGGTAATGTAACAGGTTAACTTAGCCAATCAATTAAATCTGTTAGTTGATAAAGTTTATTTTGAACTTCCTTGCGTTTCAACAGATGTTGCAAAGTGGATAGTTAAAACTTTTGTTAGTTTAAAGAAGATCACAAGGGGTTAAGGGTCTTTCATCCTCAGAAACGACACATAATTAAGCTGATATAATTTTGGTTTCTACTTCATTTTACCAAGTATTCACGTTTTAATTTTAATTCTTAGAAAGAGTTTAATGAACTGTCATGCCTTTATTTTTACATTTAAACATGGAAGTATAAAACGTACTTTGCATCAAAAGGGATGCCGGAAAAGTAAACCACAAGAACGATCAGTGGCGGATTTCCGCACAGGCGGTGAAGGCACAAGCCTCGGGCCCCCAGAAGCTCCAGGGGCCCCAAATCAACCAAATAATTCCCATATTAAAATTATTTATTTAGGTAGTCACTACTGTGTACACTGAGAAGGCAAAAAACATACAATGTCCCTTGGAAATCCGTAGAATCAGGCGATAAACCTGCATTATGTTTTAACATATGTTTAGAAACTCTGAAACGGTATATGAAGATAAGGATATAACATTACCTGGACCGACATTGACGCCCTTGACGACCTGGACGCCCTTAAGGTAACACCTTGTAGCCACACCTTGCAGCAAATTTGCATTTATTTTTTTCCCATGACATAATTACATACGTGTATCTAACTTTACTCATTAGTGCTTCATGATAGCTTTATATTATATAATATTTTAATTACGTAATAAAAATGTGAACGTACAATTTCGAGGCTTTCTTAAAGGAAGTGATCTCCAGGGTTCTCCAGATTCTCAGGGGAATAGAGAAGCCAAATTTCGGTTTTTCCTAGAAATTTCAACGATTTCATTAATATTTTCAAGATTCTATCAACTGACCCCCCCCCCCCAAAAATCATCATACAATGATAAAATAGCCTTGGTTGTAGTTCTTACCTATAAAAGAATTTCCACTCAACAATTTCTAGAGTCAGCTATCACGGCAACTTAATAAAAACCTTGAATTGTGCTTTGGTGGCATGGGTGCGCCTCTAATAAGCAATCACGAACCAAGCACCATAGCTAAAGTTGAATGGATGAATTATAGTTTTATAAACACCTGCATATTAACCTCTTAATTCAGACTCATGGTTAGGTTTTCTTATGTTTAAATTATTTACACACTGCGTCAGATCTCTTTTCTTTCTTTTAAAAATATTGCTGTAGAAAATTCAATGCCGCTTTCTACTTTTTGAAACAATGGAACTTAAGGATATCTCTTAATATGTTGCTAAAAATTATTAAAGTATGCATTTTATTACACGATGAATCCCGTTGTAGGTAAAGCTTTTGAGGTTTTTAAAGTTCCGGAGTCAGTGTTGACGTATGACCTTCTATCGAATGCAGGTAATTCTCAAGCGATCAAAGAAAAAACAAGAATTTTTCATTGGTTCATGAGTAAGCCCATGAAGTAACTTTAATCGCTAGGTGTAACAAAACTACGATTAGTCCTATAACATTCGGTACATGCATTTTTCAAGGAAATTCTTCGAATCCAATGAAGTAAACATGATATATATATATACAGCGCCGTAACTAGACAGGGGAAACAGGGGCCCCCACCCAGGGCCCACTTGAAAGGGGGCCCAAAATGCTGTATTTGTTTTATTATTTTCCCAAACCTTATTAATTTAGGGGCTCAAATGCAAATTCTTGCCCAGGGCACAGGCATGGCTAGTTACGGAACTGAATATATATATATATATATATATATATATATATATATATACTGTTACGCATGCATATGTTCAACAGCATCACTGATTATTTCTCGCTTAGACCCTCACAGACTTTCCAGTTCAGTAGATCACTGCGAATCTGATCGAGTGTATGGACCGAATCCTCCAAATTAACGCCACAACTTCCTATTCTTATAAATGACTTTAAGTATGATATCACCAACTCACTTGCATATCTTTGCCACATATCTGACACAACCATACCTAGGGACCTTGCTATCGCGGCCTAGCCAGGAGGCATATCCTCCCATTTTTACCCACTGAATAAAACCTCCTCCCCTTTGCATATTCATGGAGAGGGGGTGGTGGACAAAACGCTTCTGTCGCTGTCACCCCTCAAGACACACAAGTGTTTCCAATCGGATAGTTATATGCTCATGCAGATTAATCCCCATCTCAACACAATGCATTAATCTTCCTCCGCCCCCCCCCCCCCTTTTAGGATTGGAATACGCTGGGGGAGGTTAGGCTCGACCGCACAGAAGAGCCCCCTCCCATGAGGGTTCTATTTTATCCATGATCGCTGGAGAATTCCTCCCGACCCCCTTTAATTCCAGCCCCCTCAAAAGAATCTACCATTGGAAGGATGATAAGGGTGTAAAGAGAAACGAATTGTAATGGTCCTCCCGACCGATGAAGAACTCGTTGCTGAATGCGAAGGGAATTGCTGTTTCTCCGGATACTTTATGATTGTTACGAAATCTTCCCCGTTGTTTCCAGAAAAGATGTGAATCGTATTTCTAGCAGCTTAAATGATAATCCGCACTTAAGTTGAATTCGTTGTAAATGGGGTTTCGTGTTTTAGGCTGGTTGAATCGGTCAGTAACTAAAAGATGAATGAATGATACGTTTAAGTAATGGAGACTGAAGCTGGTGAGAAACTTAACTTAGTAACGGTGAATTTTAAGATGGATATTTCATAAGTTATTGGAAAAATTATGCCGGAACTATACAAAAGTATATTACGTTAGTTAAATAGTAGGCCTTGTCCCTCAAAGGTTTTGAATCGTATTTCATGCCAGTGAAATAATAATAAGCTTTTAAATTGATTGTAAATAAGACTTCACATTCCTATATGCGGCTTCCTGAAAGTTAAAATCTAGAATCGGGAAAAACTTATTACAGTTATTTAAATGGTTACAGTCAATCATGCTCGGCTAGATAAAAAAGAATATTTTGAGAAAGGGATGGAAAGCTTTCTGTCATGATGTCAAGAACTAAAGTAAACTTAAACGCACCTCTGGGATCATGCACTTGACTCTGCTTACAATACAATGTTTTAGTACGCAAAAATATACCATTTATTAGCTAAGGGATTTAGTTGCGCAAGATTGTGACCCCACGGAAATGTATCTTAAAAACCCGATGTGATTGTGCGCTTTCTGAAATATCAATTTAGAGGTAGCAATATAGCGGTAACATTTCGCACAATGTTGCAGCTTTATTGCAAACTCGTTGAGGCAATGAAGAAGTGTCTTTTCAAGCTCTTCTATGCGACGTTGCCTTGTGGCTACATAGTGTCGTCACAGCGTGACAACACTATTTGACGATTTTTTTTTTCTGAAGTGGATATGAGAAATTTGAGAACATCTGTTTCAGGGTACTGCTGTTTATACAAACAACTTTCTTGGATTTAGTTGGCACTTTGGGGTAGTGCAAAAAGTGCCAACCGAATGAACTCTTTTTGGATTATCCTAAAGTGCAATTGGTATTGCGTTGGCATTTTTGCCACAGCTGACATGTGACGTCCAATCACTTGATGCGACTTCACAGTGGTGTGCCTGCCTATATGCTCGCTCTACGGGCTGCACGAAAATTTTTTTATTGCTGATGAAATAACATGGGTTTAGGATTTGAATTATATGTGTGAATGGGAAAGCTATAGGAATAAGTTGGTTTCTTTATCATAAGAGGAAACTAAAGTAAAGCAAATATAAGCTAAATTAAAGAGCGACTTTACACAAAAATTATGAAGATAAAGTTTTTTCATGTAACTCTGTATTAAATTAAAAAAAAAAAAACTAATATATTTATAAATGAGACTGTACAATAATAGAAAGTGATTAAAAAAATTCTGATAACTGTGGAAAAAGTATTCTGTAGATCTCCAATGGATATATTAATAAAGTAAATTAAAAACAAATGAATAAAATTTGAGGTTATGCTGATTTATATTTTATTAAAGTGGAGCTTAAAGATTGTAGATTTATTCCTCAAACTTTTCAAAACACATTTTTTTTAGTGGTAAAATGTCTGTTTTATTGATAAAGATGCATAAGATTGCAATATAATGATAATGGTATTTTTTAAAGTACTTAAAAATTGATTTACGAAGACCAAGCAGGTAACAATGGACAATATTATAATGCATTAAAGATGTTTCGAAAGTTACTAGTTGTCTTAAGGGACTTATGACCATACTATAAAAAATATGTTCTACCTTGCGATTTGGGAAAAATAAGAATAATTTTTACTTCTATCTTTCCTACTTTTAATATTACAGGAATAAGAATAATTTTGAAATTAAATAGAAAATTAGAAAAAAAATTATGTATAAAAAATATGTTTATCTGTTTCAAAAACGTTTGCCCATTTTTTGAGAAAGGTTTAACATCTTACGAGAGAATTGCAAAGCGACAGAGTACTTTTCATAATCAGAAGTTTAAAACCAAGCTATGTGGTTACGTAAATATTACTGAAAAAGTTAATTGAATAAATTAAATTTTCTTTGGAAAATAATAATGAAAGCAATAAAAACTTTTACAGCCTTATCGTGTGAAAAAAAAATTAACTTAGTGGGCAGGATTTTGTGTAAAGAGTTTAAATAATATAAATGAATTTTACGGAAATATCAAGTAACACTTTATAACGCCATCTAGTGGTGATATATAATAAATGACTTAATTCCCTATTTTTACTGTTGAGGATTTCCATTGTTCAGATCTCCTACTGAATGAATAACACAATAATATCTATGATAATGAGGTTTGAAGCTGTACAGTGATTATTTCCTTTTGCGGGATTATTGAAATGTTTGAAATTATAGTATTCAAACCCCAAGCATAATTTTCTAGAATAATATTTCATAGATCATTTCTTAAGATGAGAATATATTATGATAAAATTTAGAATACTCTGTTTCACAAATATGTTTCAAAAGAAAACTTTCATTAAGTAAACTATAATAATACTGTTCAAAGAATAGCTTTTTTATGTTATAATATGAAAGCATACTTCCAGGAGAATAAGATACATGCCATGAAACTATTTCTGATAAAAGGACTGGAAAGCTATAAATTTGGATTAGCGCCAAACTGCATCTTATGGAATATTAATAGAAATTTAAATATGTGTCTAGACATCAGAAAAAATTATAAACTTTATAAGATCCCGAAGACATTTTCAGAAATTAAGCTTTTATACATATTTAAACAACTGATTTATATCTTTTGCTGTTTCGTATTAAATTTACGCTCATAAGAAGCAATGAAAATATAATTTCGTACATATTTTGATTATAATGAGTGTTTTGTTAAAAAATTAAAATTTTTCTCCCCACGATATAAAATTCTAAAAATTAATGATTTGTCTAAGTCAGTAAAGGATTTCAATCTAAGATGAAGGAATTTGACTGAAACTGCATCGAATTTTCAGTTCATAATTTTATAATTAGAGTTTATGTTTTTCCATTTTAATGAAGGAAATTTTCTTTTCGTAGACAATGAAAGTGATAATTACAGTTACCTAAGAAAGATATAGACAAACTATTATGTATATGTATATGTATATGTATATACATATACATATACATACATACACACACATATATATATATATATATATATATATATATATATATATATATATACACTGAAGTGCCACTGAATTACGGATACCTACCTAGTAACGAGTTGGGCCTCCTCTGGCCTTGATAACGGCTGCCACACGATGAGGCATAGATTCAACAAGTTTCTGGAAACGTTCCACGGGAATGGCTTGCCAAATATTGGCTAAAGCTGTCCATAATTCAGTAAGGTTCTTTGGTGCTGTGTGATGGCCTTTCACGCCTTGTTCCAAAACATTCCAAAGGTGCTCAATAGAATTTAAGTCTGGGTTTCTAGGTGGCCAATTCATGACAGAGAAGTCAGAGAAATGCTCATCCAACCAGCCAGTAGCCAACCGGGACTTGTGAGAGGTACAGTTGTCTTGCAGGAAAACTTCATTACCGTGCGGATAACAGAACAGCATAAACGGATGGAGGTGATCACTCAACAACTCTACGTACCGAATTGCATTGATGGAGGTTGGTACACGCACCAAAGATCCCAAACTGTGCCACGAAAAAACACCCCAGACCATGATTGAGCCACCATGCCCTTGTACAGTTCCAGCCAGGTATGCAGGATCCATGGCTTCATGAGCCTGACGCCATATTCTCAGCCTCCCGTCGGCGTTAAGTAGTCGGAATCGAGACTCATCACTCCATGCTACTCGTTTCCAGTCCTCTAGACTCCAGTCTCTGTGCTCTCTTGCCCAGGCAAGACGTGCAGCCCGATGGCGAGTATAGAGCAATGGTACTCTCGTAGGTCGACGGCTCCCGAAACCCATACGGTGAAGCGAGCGTTGCACAGCCCGTTTACTGACTGTACGACTGGCACCGTCATTAAACTGGGTGGTAATTTGAGCTAATGTTTGGCTTCGCTGGCTACGTACAATACGCCTGAGCCGTCTCTCACCACGCACTGTCAAGGCTAATTGTCCTTTACAGTTTGCCCGATCGCTAGTTTTTTTCCACCATCCATGTATTCTTGGTATACTCTTGACACTGTCGACCTTGAAAATCCTAGCTGTCTGACGATTTCGGAAATTGAATGGCCCATGCGTCGCGTACCTATGATTTGTCCGCGATCGAAGGCGTCTAAATCAGGCAGTTTACCCATACTGGCAAGCCCTCACTTGCGCATACATGATGCGCAGCGCTACACAATTTGCATAAGCTTTGTTATCCCTAATTCAGTGGCACTTCAGTGTATATATATATATATATATATATATATATATATATATATATATATATATATATATATATATATATATATATACACACATATATATATGTCCACACTTTTTTTTAAGTTTGCACACTACAAGATCTAATTTCAGATGGAACATAAATCATTGAAAAAGAAAAGAGGGACTTCCTCATCAAAGAATACTACCAGATGAGAAAATCCTCCATAGTTTGAAATGGGAATAAACTTATGTCGGTTCAAGTAATGAGCTGTCTTTACGAATTATGCTATTTTTAAATTTTTAAATTTGAATCGAGTAGCTTCCAGGATTGTAATAATAAGTTTTTAAGGTTATTTAGGATTCTCTATGATCTTATTTTTTGTGACAAGTTAACCTGCTCTCTACTTCAATTATTCAGCTTTAAGCAATTAAGCTTTATTAAAACCTATGCAATCAACAAGCAATTTGTTTTCTTAGCATCTTTATATGTAAGGAAAAACACATTATTAAATTAACCTAGAAGATAGCACTTGTTTCTAAAAAGTAAATAAATAAGACATCAGAAGCGAAAATAAGACGGAAGAAAAATTATATACTACACAAAGAAAATAGACAAAGGAACAACATGCTTTTCCTAGGTGTGGAAAACTTCGTATTATCACATAAATATAGATGAAACTACATCAACAGCAATAAACACATTATATGTACACGTGTATTTTCAATTTGAGTTGCAACATACTGTTCTTTCGTTGTATCTAAATTTAATAATGCCCGGATAAATTCTTATTACAAAGGGAAGTCCCGAATAGAGAAATTTTGATTTAGAAATGAATGAAACGTTAATTATGAGTATTAATCAGTTATTTTTTCAGTCTTAAACCAAAAAAAATATCTACATTTGCTCAGTGATTGAAATTTTGCAAAATTTTCTAATTTTTTTCTCGTCTACAATTATTTGAAAAAAACGTTTTTTAAGCAGATATTTATGCTGTGTATATGGAATAGATGCTCTTTCGCAAAGGGCTTTCCCCAGTTAAGATGGGTTTTCTCACGTTCCATAATTTGCAATAAGATACACACCCCTTTTTTATACATTTGAGAAATTAACTGAATATTTAAGTGCTCCTCCAAAGTTCTAGGGAAAGTTGAAACTGTCTAATAAAACGTTTCCTTTATATTGTATATTGGACAATATTCCAGTATAAGGTAGTTTTACTTCATTTGAACCTATAAACGTAATCTTCAAATGATGTAAAATTCTCTCATAAATAGATATAAATATCTTCAGTAATCGAATAGAATTTGATAGCCAATTGTCGAAATATTCGGAGAACCCCACAAGCAGTATTATGATCCCATATTTTACCTTAACACTGAAGGAGGTTCAGAAGCTTGAAGCGCCTCTAATGAAACGGCGTTTAAATCAGTACTTGAGAGTCAGGTATGCAGTAAAATATCATTAAAACATACTACGCTATCAAACACAAAAAAAGAGACTTCCCCTGTGAAAAGAAAAAGAAAACTCCTTTGAAACACGGGTTCGAACCAGCTCCTGCCATGAGGTCCTGCCATCCCTGACCACAAATCTTCAGCCTCAGCAAGGTACCTCCCATCTTTTAACGTTCCAGACACTTTACGGCACCCGCGTAAAAAACTGTGTTTACATTGGGCGCCCATAAAACGCCCATTGAGAGCGGGCCCCCGCGGCTAGGGGCCCTCGTATATATTCCAGGGCCCCCGCGAGGAGGCATTTGCAATTGACAAATCTCTCTCCGTCGGACGCTGGAGAAGCACTTAACCTGCGTGAAATATTATACCTCCGAGAGAAGAGTGTCGCTAGGTGCCTCGGGTTTTCAGCTTGCTTGTACGCAAACGGTGGAAAGGAAGGATGCGCTTTGCTTTTGCTTTCTTAGATTTTCTTTCGGTGCATGCCCAACGTACGAGTGGTAATTTTAGAAAAATAGAAATATTCGGATTTTGCTAATGATATCTCGGAAAATATATTCTTTCTGAACTGAAAAATAAATGGAGGAAATTTTATGGAACAACATTTATAAAAGATTATTGCAAAAAATGAGAATTCTTTAGTGGTGTAACATGCATAGTGCACTTGTTCGTCTAACAATAAGTCTCTACTTTTAGAACTGAGCCAAATAACTGATTCAGAAATGCAGAAAGTATCACAGAGCTCCTAACAAGGGTATTTATGCGTTGTTTTTGTAACAAGGGTATTTATGCGTTGAAATTGTGAGTAGATGAGTGGTTAAGAAGCTGTCAGGTGTAGTCATAAGCGTAGCATGCCTCCAACTTTTTTATTTATTTATTTTATTTTTTTTTTTTGGGGGGGGGGGGGGGGTAAGGGCACAAATTAAATTCAGTTAGGGCCCTCCTCCACGCATTGACTGCCAGGTAGTCCTTAAAACATGAAATATTATGATTTTTTTTTATTTAACAACAATAGAATTGATGTTTGAGTAGTATTCAAAGTTTATACAATGATAAAATTAAATATAATGGAAATAAAATGAGAAAAAAATATAGCATCGAATTTTTACTATGGATCATATCATTGTTAAAAACTATGTTAAGGCTAAAGACATAATCGGAATCTTTAGTTTCACAGTTGGAAAAAGAGGGAAAAATCCAGCTTTCATAAAAGTTTTCTACGATTTACCGATTTTAACTGAACTTCTATTAACGTTTTAATTTATCTCAAGTTAAGTTGGGGAGCACGCCCCCCCCCCCTCGACGCTACGCCTATAAGTGTAGTCTTCAAGTTGCATCCTTCCCATTTTAGATGTTTGAACCTTTTCATTAAAAATTTCTGGTACAACCCTGTGCATGATACTCCTTTTGAACCAAGCTTGAGAGCATGTGCCCTCCTCTTCTCCCCCTTTACTACTACCCTGGTAGCGCGGACGATATCTGCATGTCACTAACCTCTAGTTAGTTGAAATTTTGACCCAAAAATTTTAATTCATTCACAGCCGGTGCCCCAATAACCTGTGATTTATGGGCACCGGACTAGCAAAGCCGTAGATAGTCCACTCGGCTGAGGCCTAGCCCTGCCTAATTGTGCTGGTCGCTCAGGCCCACAGAGTTCAGTTTTTTTGCATCTAGTATGGAATATTTGAAAGTTTTTCGTATTTCGTTGTTTTATCTCTATGTGTTTATTTTTTGTGACAAATTAAACTTCAAATCTTAAGTTCTTAAGTTTTAACCCTTTCAGAGGCAAAAAAACTCCACCATTCTACGGTGTAGATTTTTTTCTCGATTTTTTTTAACCCAGAGAGTCTTGAAAAATTTTCCAATTAAAGAATGCAAAATGTTTTTACTTCTTTAAACTGATAACAGATGGCAGTACTAACCATTTATTTGCTCATTTAACTGGAATGCACTGAATGCGAGTGAAAAAAAAGACTAGATTTAGGCGTTTGCACTGTGCAAACGGCGCCCCTCAAAGGGTTTAATCAGCTTGTTAAACCACATAATAGCAAACATCTGTTTTCTTAACATCTTTATATGAAAATACAAAATTAATTTTAGCAGTCTTTTCTCAACACTCTATAAAGTATTATTTTTTATTACCGCTATAATATTGTTAGAACTAATGAGAACATTAAGCAGCTCTCTTGTTTCTTTTAACCCTAATCAAGCGGCATTTTAAGTGAGAACATACGTTAAAATTTGGGAAGAATGTATCAACCAAAATACATCATTGAATTTCATGTGTATCAAAGGAAAATTCTAAAACTTAAAAAAAAACAAAAACATTGTAGTTGAAATTCAGCTGGCTTTTATTTATTTATTTTTTGTTTTGTTTCCACAGGAAATCAGATCACGTCAAGTCAATTAAGTTTAAATTATATATATATATAAAATGTTCATTATGGCAATTAAAACCCTAAAATATAGGTTTTTTTTTTACTAGAATTTCCCAACCTTTTACCAAAATCTTCTTCTAAAAATACCCTGCTGATAGCTCAGAATTTTTTAAAATTTTTATGTTGTTTAACTCCGCAACGTCTGAATATAAGAACAATATAGGCCCTGGTCGGCCTATGTTAATAGAAAGGAAACTGATACAACAGGGTTTATGAGAAAGGAAAGTAAGCAAATGATAAAGTGCTATGGGGTTCTTGGGTCGCTTTAAGAAAGGGTTTGGTTTGGTTTGGAGTGCTACGATCAAATTTTTGCTACACGAGGGCTAATTAGACCGGGACCTACTGCTTAAAGCTTGTTCCAAACGGCTACAAACATCCATGCAAACAGTGGGGTTCGAACCTACGGGCTTTGTTACCGAATGTCAGTGTCCTAGCCATTAACTTTATGAAAGGGAAAATATTAAGAAATTGTTGGAGAGGATTATTTTGGTGTCTTGTTGGTTTAACGATTAATATGCCAGTTCGTGTAATGGTGTAATGGTACTATTGGGAAGTGTTGTACTACAATGCGAAACAGGGATATTGCTTTTAGACAGGTAAGAAATACCTAAGTGCAGCAGAGTTCGTCAGGAAATTTTATCAATTTTTCATCTTGGAAGTACTTAGAGTTAACTATGTTCTGAAAGTCCCACTGTAAGGTTATAATCAAAATGTTTGTATTCCCTCCTCGTAAATTTCCGAATATGAAGGTACTTTTCTTTATATCTATCTCCTTAATGTCTTTCTCAATGCACAGGCCCTATTTTTACTGATATTTGTTTTTGTCCTGAGCCAATTCAAACGAATACCGAGAAAGCGATTAGGGGAAGAAAAAATTTTCTGTCCATCCCATAACGTGTAACAGTCTCCCCTGAAAATGCGCTTTAAATTTCCCGTAACATCTTAATTCCTCGGAGCTGTGAAACAGCTCTGATTCCTTCTCTTCAGCCTCCCTTATTAAAACGCCATCCATCTCCGGGAAGATGATGGCTTCTCCCTGACAGCGTCCCTAATCTCCGCTAACGGAATGATGTTTCTTCGGTTTCGGTCTTCGGATGATTACCGGACGCTCGTGTGGGAAGCCTCAAATATTTAGAGCGCTGACATTTACCTGCATTTGCTTTTATAGTAAGTATTTAGGCAATAATTTTTTTACTAAAATCAACTTTTAACAGAAATTTGTATCGGAGTGTTTTTTAAGTTGGTATCTACAGATAACTTCGTTATTATCCATTCCGTTACCTCCTGTAGACTTTAAAGTGGTTAATACTCTTACTACTGTTAGTTAAATGTCAGTAGGGTTCCGAGGTTAAGGAATAAGGACTTGTTGCGATTTTCTACTGAAAAATTAGTGGGAAGTCTCAAATATTTAAAGGGATTACGTTTACGTGCATTTGCCCTTATAGTAAGGATTTAGAAAAATGCCTATTTATTGGGCGCAGTGGCCCAATTGGCAAGGGCAGCAGGCTAGTGATCTGAAAGCCACTGGTTCGATGCTCATCGCTGACAAATCCAATGCCGTATACACTAATGGCGGCTGGTGCACGTAAAATATGTCGTGGATGCAATGTCCTCCAAGTTCTTAAAATTACCTCTGGAGGTGCGGGGTCAAGTGTGCTTTTGTCGTGGCTGTCATGGCTGCAATGTTCTCCAAGTTCTCAAAATTACCTCTGGAGGTGCGGGGTCAAGTGTTCTTTTGTTATGGCTGTCATGGCTGTGATGTCCTCCAAGTTCTTAAAATTACCTCTGGAGGTGCGGGGTCAAGTGTTCTTTTGTCGTGGCTGTCATGGCTGCAATGTCCTCCAAGTTCTCAAAATTACCTTTGGAGGTGCGGAGTCAAGTGTTCTTTTGTTATGGCTGTCATGGCTGCGATGTCCTCGAAGTTCTCAAAATTACCTCTGAAGGTGCGGGATCAAGTGTTCTTTTGTCATGGCTGCAATGTCCTCCAAGTTCTGAAAATTACCTCTGGAGGTGCGGGGTCAAGTGTTCTTTTGTTATGGCTGTCATGGCTGTGATGTCCTCCAAGTTCTCAAAATTGCCTCTGGAGGTGCGGGGTCAAGTGTTCTTTTGTCGTGGCTGTCATGGCTGCAATGTCCTCCAAGTTCTGAAAATTACCTCTGGAGGTGCGGGATCAAGTGTTGTCGTCACTTGACTCGGTTCAAAATTACGGGACTGGTCCTTTGGCCAAGTCGGACTCCGACCCTTGTGGTGCCAGTCAAAACAGGAGTAGCACCTTCATTGCCCATAGCCTTCAGGACTTGATCTGATGTTGCTGTCGATCAAGTGGCATAAGCAACAACACAACAACAACCTATTTATTAAAGTCATCCTTTAACAGAAATTTGTAGTAGATTGATTTTTAAGTTGGTAAAGGCATAACTTAGTTGTTATTCATTCCGAGACCTCCTCTACCCTTTAGAGTGGTGTGACCTCTCTTAATACTCTTAGTTAAATGTTAGCAGGGTTCTGAGATTTGAGGAATAATGATCCGTATTTTTCTACTGGAAAATCAATATATTTGTGAAGAAAAGTCATAATTATTAAGAGTGTCATCTTCAGGGTAAGCACGGTAGTGTGGTCGTGTGTTAGAAGCCTGTATTCATATTTTCAAAGATTTCAACAATTTACACAAGTATGTAAATGCCGGGAAAAGTCACTCATTAAAATTGCTAAAAGCTTTGTATATTGTAATTTCATAGTTCAGTGTTATGAACAACTGAAGAGTAGAAAATAATTATCACGTATTATTTTGTTAAGTATGTTTTCTATGATCATGACAGACGACTTTTGATGGATGTAATGGTGCTTATAGAAAGACTGCTTATGGAACATTTTTGGATTATGCACTCTTTTTCAAGTATTTTTTTCTTTTTTCCCCTTCTGCTTAGAAACACATTAAAATGGGACCTCTTTTATTTACAAATAAAAGTCCTGTGTGAAGCCCAAAAAAATGTAAGGGAAAGATTATAGCATTGAAATCTGGAACTAACACACGGTATTTCATGTAAACTAAGAAATAAATATCTATGAAATATAATAAAAATGCATCTAATTCATGAACTGGTTTATCGATGTGACTCCTATTCTGATACATTCACATCAAGGGAATTTTTATTCTTATAAATAGACCGCTATTGTACTTCATTTCTAATGTATTATATTAAAGAAAAACAAAGTATTATATTGATAAGAGATTGATATAAAGTGTAAACTTTTAAACTTTCTAACAAATAGCTTCAGTGAGGACTGGCCTCGAATGTCAAGCGGGGAACTTTACTAACTGAACTAGCCCTCTGATGTGAAGAATTCCCAGTATTCTAATTACGTTTTTCCCATATTTCCCCCATTCTACTAATAGTAGAATGAATATTCTCTTTAAGTTTCCTATCGCTACATAATCGTTCTTTCCAACGCATATTCACCTCTGTAATGACTAAAAACTGAGGCTCAAATCTTTGTCCCGGAACTTCGAAATCGGTAATCTAACAACTTAAACTATTCTGGCGATGTGAGGAGCTCTCATTTTCTTAAAATACCCTCTCTCGCAAGCTTTTAACATAATCGAAAGGGTTAGGCAATACTTTTACCTTTGGGATTTTCCGTAATGAAATTATATTCCTTTTGTAGCTTTCCAATAAAACCTTTTTATTTCTGATTTTCTGGGTGATACTAGCTTTTCAGAGCCAACATTTGTTCATATATATTTAATGTCTTTTTTAAAGGGTGCTTTATGCCAGACGTACTTGAAAATCCCTGTTTATAAATCACAGTCACTACGAAATCCCGCCTTCGAAACAAAATCATGGCCCCTAAATTCGCGAGTCCTTCGATAATTCCGATTCCAGCTCATTAAAACTCCATTTATCTCTCTAATATGACTTTCCTATGACAACCTGCCTAATCTCCATTAACAGATGTCTTCTACGAAATATTTTCTTCGGCTGGCGCTTTCATCTGATTACCCCGCGACTCGTGGGAGATTTCTACGTAGCGGGTACTTATGGACATTCCCATATATCTTTATCTGTGCAATGCACGTGCGTTAAGCCGCAATTGAACGGCGCGGTTGCTTATCTGTAATTTAATTACTGTCTAATGTGCGTGTGTGAGGCATTACGTCTTGGTATATCCGGAATGAGTCGTAATTATTGCGATAACTAATCGCGGTATGAATTCGGCGATAGTATCGGGGCTCTTAATGTTATCATAATATATAGGAATGAATAGGTTTGGCGAGAAAAATGATACGCGAAAGCCGCATGAAGCCTGGAATCGCCGAGTTAGTGATGTATGACGAATTTTGCTTGTTAAGAGCTTACCGGGAAAACTGCCACACCGAAAGCTGTTTTTCAAAGACTACCCGAGAGTGCCTCTTGACATAAGTAATGTTTCTCATAGCATGAAATCGATCTCAAATTAAGTTATCTGTCCACAGCACTCGAGAAAAATATATATTTTCAATTGACAGGAAAATAAACAGGTCCAAAATTCACAATTCGTATAGCCACTCATACAGATTACAACGCCTGTATTCCAGAACAGGGTTCGAACCAGGGACTCAAAAACTCGAAACCAGTTCACTTACAAATGTCCTGTTCCAATGTTAATGCAAGAAGGAATAACGTCATAAATACTTCGGTTTCTGTGAATGCCTAAGAATTTATATTTTTTAAGTGTATTCCACTCAAAACAGTTCATTACAGGGCCGGCTCCAGTCCAGAGATTTGGGGGAGGGGGGGGCAACGTCGGCTCTTAGGTTCATATATATATATATATATATATATATATATATATATATATATATATATATATATATATATACACACACAGTCGAATCCGGTTAATTGGACGACAGGTCAATCGGGCCAGCCGCTTATTCGGACTGAATCCCAAAGAACCGAAACAAATCCTATTGCATAAATCTAATAGGGTATGTTCTTGTAATCGGTCTAACTGGTTATTAGGACCAAAATTATATCGTCCCGATGTGGTTCAATTAACCGGTATCGACTGTATATAAGAAATAAACATCCTCTCATTTTAAATTTAAACTCATTTAGTATAAGGTCTATGATTATATAATTTTAGGCTATGAAGAAAAAAAAATCACCGGGGATTTTTTGGGGGGATGGCAATTACCTCTACTCCTCCCCCCCCCCCCCCCCCCTTGGAGCCGCCGTTGGTTCATTACTTATTCACTCATGAGAAAACATTAAATCTGCGATAAGGGATATTATAGAATAAAAGTTCCGAAGAAACCATAGATTCCAGAAATTAGTTTAAATGTATAAAGAGATGATTGTATGTATATAATGAAAGATCTTAATTGAATGGGTTTTTAAAAATATTTATTGCACATTCTAATGTCGTGCCTTCATTTAATGTTGATATTTTACTTACTGGTTGAGTACTGGTTGAGCTGAAAAAAATTCATTATCATTCTCTCTTGTACAGTAAGGCCGTCTGCACACGGGGCAACTCAAAAGAAACTGATAACTGACTCGAATCACAAACCAGTCCGTGTTGAGACCGGGTTTGTAACCAGTTGCGCCGTGTGCGTGGCTCCATTCAATTACATAGGTTACGACTCAACACGGACTGGTTTGTGATTCGAGTCAGTTATCAGTTTCTTTTGAGTTGCTCCGTGTGCAGACGGCCTTAGCATGTTAACTGAAATGCTACGTCGCTGTAATACTGGACGCACCATCAAAATTGCGACGAAAATGACAACACACTATAAAGTCACCTTGTGACTGAAATGTGAAGTTTCTTTGTAACGTCGCTGCGACGACACAAAGTCGTTTCAGAACGTTTTATTCTAAATTGATAATTGATGTTTTTAGAGTAATCACTATCATGTTGTCGCAGTGCAGTGGCCGAGTATCCAAACAAAGTTATATCGCATAACGAAGACAAAATTGCTGCTCGATAGACAGTCCTTTTCCCAGTGTGACTTACTGTGACTTAGTGTGAGTACTATTGACTAGTTCACGGTTCTACGAGTTTACAGATTAAGTTGAAAAAATAAATGTAGCAAATGAAAACTGAAGATTTTATAATTAATTGATTACAAATAAACTTGCAATTGATTTTTGTTCTTCAATTATTATTTCCAAAATATCTTTAAGTAGAAGATATATTTATCCACAATTAAAAAATTACATACATGGCAAAATAATACTTTACTTTTTTAAACATTTGCTATAATTATACAGTCAATTTTTCTTGAAATCTTACGTAAGAATATGTTTTAACTTCGCCAGATTTAGCAGGGCAAAAAATAATAATCATCAAAGGTCCACCAGAAAGTTAAATGGCCTAGTGCCACAGTTAATAGAGTATTTTCAGTATAATTATTTTTCAAAATTATTCAAAATAATTATTAAAATTGTTGGATTATAAATTTCAAAACAAAGTTTAAAAAAAATGAAGGAAACAATTAACTTTTTCTATAAGAAATTGTCTTATAACTGCTTGCACCTTTTCTGACGAAGCACAAATTTTGAGCAGAATTTTTCTCAAAGTAAGCAAAAAATAGCGATCAAGCCTTTCCCCTCGCTTAAGGGGAAAAAAAGATAGAGAAATATAAAGACTCTAGGTAAGAGAAAAAAAAATTCAAAGAAAAAAAAAAACGTGGAAGTCGATAAGTCGCCAAATTCCGGCCACCCCAAACTCTCTGCAGCTTTCTTCATCTTTCTTCCTATCCTGAGTTTTCTCCAATCCTTGTTTCACTTGCCCTTCCTCCCTCTCAAACATCGATTTCCGATTGGCTGCTTTGGGGAAAAAAGGGGGGGGGGTGGCAGAGGATTATTTTGTTCGCCTACCCTATGGTATAAATATTTTCCCACGGGTTTTCGGGATTATGGGCGCTGGCTCGAGGTATTTTATACCTTTCGGTGCTGGCGACCAAGACGAGCAGGTTATAAAAATATTTTTCGTTTTATTTATGGGTGAGGGGGTTTGGTTCTTTTCTTGCGAGCTGTCTGCGCGGTAAAGCGTTCAAGGGCAAGCAAAAGCTTTAACTTGAAAAATGGTTTCTCGAGGAAAATTTGCTTTGAGGCACGTGTGGCGCGGTGAGCACGTTGGAGGATTAATAAGAAAATTCGTCTCATAGCGTTTAGGGAAGATATGAATTATTTAGTGTGTGCTTTCGAAGAGAAATTATGTTGCCTAAATAACTTGAATAGCTTTCTCCCTTTTTTTTCCCCTTTCGCCCTAGAACTAAAATTTATGTTAAAAGCCCCTGAATAAATAAATAAGTTAAATTTTATGTATAAGCTTCTTTCAACTTTCATTCCCGTCGAAATCTGTCAAACGCAAAATGAGCGATTTCTGTAAATAATCTCGATGGCAGATAATGGATGTATTGAGTTTTCATGGGTTATAAGAAGAAATTAGTTACATCTGAGAAAAAGAGTGAAACTGGGAGATTGATAAGCTATTCTATAATACGGCGTTATAAAGGTATGATTGCACACTCTCTGCTTGTAGAAAGTCACAGTAAGAATCGGTAGTCGATACTTTTAAAACACGTAATGCGTAAAGAAGTTTTGAAGCTTGTTGATTCACTATCCTTCCGGGATATATTTGTCTCTGTTTTCATTTGAAGTTTCCTTTTTTGCCTAGAGATTAAGATATCTAAAATATTAAGCTTTTCTCTTGAAGACTGCAATCCATGAACAGAAGAGTTATCGTAGTTCAAGCTAGAAAAAAGTTTAGTAGGGATAATCCCAAGTGCTTTAGTCTATTTGTGTGCTGGCCTCAATCATGGACTTGTCCTCATTCATGGGTTGTGGTATAGTGGTTGCTGTGAAGTGCTAGGCAAAATTTTGGCAGGATAAAATTCTACCTCGATATTAATTTTGACTTAAGCTTTATCAATCAGTTGATTTGGTGCTGCGGCACACCGTTACGTCGGCTATCCAGACACGAATTGGGGGTCTGGAGAAAGTCCTTAGTCAGGGTGCTATCTCGGAGATCTGTCATTAGAAACCGGATGTCTTAGGGTAGGTCGCGGGTGGATTATGCTTGTCCTCAAGCTTGTGACTTCTGTTTAGGTTTTTTCCTAACTAACAGCTCCATAAATAAATATTCATCAGTTTTGATGGTCTCTTCCTTATCAAAACAACATTAGGTTGAGAAACATCTAGGGAAGTTTTATTGTATTTTTTCAGTAAAACTTATAAAATAGGAAATGATAAGTGCAGCGATATTCTGATCACACATCTTGATATATAGATGGCCGCATTTAGTTAGTGATTAGTGAAGCAATTTTTTACCAGCATAGTGAACGAATAATTTATCAACCGTAGTGCTTTAAAACTGTTTTACTTCAAACTGTGAGTGCTAGATATGGTCAAAGTGTTGTTAAAGTTAAAGTTAAATCGGCAGTCTACAGAGATCTGCAGAATTTCTCCTCTATCTAAGCGTATTGCACCTAAACCTCTGAATTCAGGAGTGCCGACTGTAAGCTTACTCATACTCAAGCACATACACACACACACACACACACACACATATATATATATATATATATACAATATATATATATATATATATATATATATATATATATATATATATATATATATATATATATATATATATACATATATATATATACATATATATATATATATACATATATATATATACATATATATATATATACATATATATATATATATATATATACATACATACATACATACATATATATATACAGCGGAATCTCGATCGATCGTTTTCGGATCCATCGTTTTTTCGTATGTGTCGTTCATTTTATCCAGTCCCAACGATCATATTGCTTTGTTATGTTTCCGCATCTATCGTTTTCCTTCATTTATCTTTCATTTCAATCGGTCCCTTGAAAAACGATAGATCGAGATTCCACTGTATATATATATCAGTGGCGTAGCGAACATAACTGGCGCCCGGGGCACGATACCTTTTTGGCGCCCCCCCCCCCCCGAAAAAACATATAGTAATATAATATAGTTGAATTAGTTAAAAGGACCATTTGGCGCCCTCTGCGGGGGGCGCCCGGTGCATGATAGACCCCCTTGTCCCCCCTTTGCTACGTCACTGATATATATATATACATACACACACACACACACACACACACACACACACACATATATATATATATATATTTATATGTATGTATATATGTGTGTGTGTGTGTCCTCTCAGGATTTAATACACAATCGTAAAAACACCGATAGTCAGTATTGTCGACTTTTTTTCCAAACCCTTTTGAACGTAACCATTTTTTATTTTTTTTTTTCATATGATGATAATTTAAACTGTTTTGTGGTACTGTTTAGAAAAATCTATTACTTTGAAGTCTGAGGTTACTTTAACAAATTTACTCAGCTTTTGACCACAAAGTTCTTCGCCTTAATTGGACTAATACTTCGAGTTAGAGTCCCGTCTCATAATGCCAGAATTACAATAATCTATACAAAGTTAACTACTCAAGTATAAAAATATGTTCCATGTAACACTTCTTCTAAAGAACATAGACAATTGATATATTTATTTGTTCCTGCTAATTGTTACACTCAGAAAAGAAGCTGATCTATATTATGAGATCCCGATAATATAGCGAGCAAAATATTTTTTAGCCTGGGAAATAACACATAACCCAATTTTTAAGCATCAGCAGCTTATCTCAGTTAATTAATCACAAAGCGCATGGCATCAAGAAATGATCCCTTTTTTAATATGTATGTTGTGACGGAAAGCTATCAATGTTCATTTGATACCTGAAATTGCTTTTTTGATTGCTTTCCATTCAAATTATGATTGCAAACAGCAATATGCATGAAATTTTCGTAGTAGTCTTTAAGTAAATATCAAATTATGTTTTGAATCTCCCCTTATTTACTACAGAAAACCTGAAATGTTAATATCAAGATAATTTGCCCCATGGAAATGAAATAATTCAGCTGACAGAAAGATTCGAACCCAAAATATCTTCCTATTAAATATGCCTCATTAAGTTTGTGTTTTTGTCTGCAACATGACATACCTTACATGCTTGTGTAATGAACAGCTAGGCGAAGTTTTTCATAGAGTATTTAAATTTCCTTATGAATAATAATTATAATGGCTTTTGTTTTTCTCGTTTCAAATATCTTTGGGCTCATAGCTTAGAGAATCAGGAGTCTCTTCTGGGTATGTAACCTTTCTTTATGTGATATATAAAAGCGCAAATTGTTTAATACGACACGAGATAGTTACAGTAATCAGAGAAAAGGATAAATGCAAGTGAAGGCATAGCTTTTAAAATAGTATGCCAGGAAATATTATGTAAATGTATACTTGAACTATTACAACTATATGAATGTTTCTTTACAATCAGTCAGTAACCAAGACTGTATGCATGGGTAGAGCCTCGACCCCGGATGTCCAAACTTTGATGCCGGTATTCTAAAAACTGAGAAAGCATGTTGAGGAGAAAAGTGTTATTTTCAATGATTGGTCTCCCAAATACTCCCAAATTATTCTTAATATATTTCCCTATCTCTTCCTCTAGAGGGTAGGATGAGGTAGGATATCGACCGGTAGAAAATTATTTTAAAGTTTCACCTAATCATTCGCTGATGCTGATTTTTCTTCGATGAACGTTTGTTATACATTTCGGTTAAATAAAGATCTGATTTTTATATTCCCAAAGGTTAGGCACCACTGCAATGATCGTCTTTTAAACCTCTAAGAAACAACAAAACTATGCTAGGAAATGGTATTTTCAATGCCTTCCTTACCACGATTTTGAATGAAATGAAAGAATTTTAGAGCCATTAATATAAGGTGTTAATTTCGAGAGCGAGCTGGTGGAGCTTTTTGTCCCACTTCTCTTAATTTTTAGTGTATTTTCTCCTTTTCCCGAAAGGGTTTTTAATATTTAATTTATATGGGAAATTCTTCTACCAAATTAATCCCAATTTTTACGACAGTAATTCCCTATTTTCGAGGTTAAATAGAATGTTAGATCTACGAAACAAACGCTCTCTTTTCAAACAAGATCGAAAGAGAGAGAAAAAATAAAAACCCCTCACATTACACGAAACATGCACAAAACAGAGAACCATCCATAACACATATTTCAGCCAAGAGACGCGATAACAATCCCCCAACACTGCTGCCGTTTCACGTTTTTAAAAATACATATCGTAATAAAATCGCATACCCGCCAGATTTGTGGCTCACTGGCTAGGGCACCCCCCGAAACGTGAAATACTGGCGATTGGGGAGACGATAAAATGGGAGAAATTTTCTTTTCTTTTAGCGCGTAGCGAGTTTTGAACTGATTTAGAATTGGGGGTTAATGTCTTTTTTTTCCCCTCCATATCGCCGAGTCAAAAATCGTAATTTTTCAGCGCTTAAGTTTCATTTGCCTTTTTATTTTGCTTCTTCATCGAGTTTGTTTTAGTCAGTCGCTAACAGCTGCAAGTGGCGTTGCCTGGAATATAAGCAGCTTTAAATAGATGATGTGCAGGGGGTTTGGGAGCCTATAGGATACGCCGCGCTATTTTCCTTGCTTTTGTGCAGGGAGGAACTCGCTCGGATGAGGCATTCGCGAACGACCGTTTTTAAGCCTCGTAGATAATGCTCCGAATTTATTTTGCGAAATAATTTGCATGGAGGCTTAAAATGGGCTAAACCCCTCTAAAATTTAAGGGGAAAAAATCCCTTCTCAGATACGATCTTTGCAATTAAGTGATGCCTGGAGTTTTGCAGATATTGTTTTTTTATATCATGTCGATAATCTGTGTTGTACTACATGACAATCTGTGACTTAAGAAAATCAAGCCTAGATTATATATATATATATATATATATATATATATATATATATATATATCCTTCTGTATTTAGATTGAATGAAATATATAAAATTCGGTGGTACCTCTCTAAGTGATACATATATAAATTATCTCTGATTTAAAAAAATAACTGTTTGGGCAATTAGCGGAGCAAAATCTAAGATATTTTGTGCATAAAAAGATAAAAGTGTCTAGATTTAAAAATGTACATCACTATGGTTAAATATCCATCTGATAGGAGCAGGGATGATCCTTGATTCCCAGTTCCTAGGGCAGTGTTCTCCCACTGATCTGAAGAATTCACTTAATTGAATTCCATTCCTCACAACTTCCTAAACATTCTTTTTGGTGCTAGCGATGCAGGATACTGATAATTATATATATTTTACTTCCTTATTTATTTATCTATAATTTTTTTTTCCAAAAATGCTATTTTTTGTCTCCACTCATTTTTTACTAAATTTTCTATTACGGTCCATAGTCCTTCTCTCTGCAACTGACTATAACGACCATTTACAAGGACCGTGAATCGAGAAAGGTCCTTAAAACCTCGGGGTCGGTGTTTTATTACTGAGAAATCCCGGTCAAGAAATCTCGGGTATGGAGGGTATAAATAACTCTAGAATATGAGAGACTCAGGTCTGAACCCTGTTCCTGTCTGTTGGATACTATGGACCTTTGGGTTTTCTTTCCTTCTCTCATTATATATATATATATATATATATATATATATATATATATATATATATGTGTGTGTGTGTGTGTGTGTGTGTGTGAAGAGAGAGAAAGATGAGAGAGATTTATATACACGGAGAACACAATTTTACGTAGGTAATTTTTGATAACTATAATGCTGAACCACGATAAAATATAATCTATATTATTTATATGCGCAATAGTGTTCTGACAGGGGATTTAAAACTTTCATTGTTCAAAAGTAATTATAACCTCAAACCAGGAAAAGTTTTTCTTTTTTATACAAATTTATTCGGATAGATTTTATATTTATAAAATCAACCACAGCTTTTATGCAAATGTGTGTGTAGTGAGTTCCATTTCTATGCTAATAGATTTTTTTGTATTTATCACTGTATGCGTATGATGAATAGACTAAATTCCATTTGCAACACTGAAACTGAAGGAAATTCAATAGCCATTTTCGGAAAAACAAACAAAAAAAAATAATCGCAATAATTCTGATTTATAAAAGTGAATTCCATTCACTTTTCGGCAATTAATAAACATTTTATGCAGTTTTTATGACCATGTTAATGGATAAAACATTTATTATAAAATCAAACATAAAGTTCTAAAATTACACACATTTTTTTTCTATATCCACGTAACTGTAAACAGAAACAGTCCTTTTTATTCAAGTTTATCAATAATAATTTTAATTTTACTGAACAACTTTTAATATTTGTTCTTTGAACAAAGTTCTCCTTAGACCGTGCATCTCTTACCTTTCAAAAAAAGGTGTTTGTTTTCTTCGAAAGATCTTTTCTCCGAACAAGTAATCATTATTTCCTAAAACACAATGCAATAAACATGCTGATGATTTGCCAAAAAGACATGCTCTTAAAACGTCATTACCAAAAGGGATTTCTCCTCTCTGAGACAAAAGGGGAGAGAATTTCAAAATTAATTTTTCCATTGCGAAATTTGAAGTTCTTCTTCTTTTAAAATTCTTTTGGAAGGTATCCAAAACGTTACTTTTCTGAAGATTACCTTTATTTTTAAAACAACGTCCTCGTTTTATCTATGAGAAATTTGAATGGATTTTGAAGATGGAGTTGAAAAACCCCCACATTGGCAATAAAATCCTGTTCTAGTATTAGTTAAATTTTTTTCAGCTTACCATAGCAATATATTATTGTATAATATGATATAACTGCAATTCTCCAATTCACGATACATTTTTACTTTTGTGTTCGAAAAAATTAATGTTTTGACGTTTGCATTTTTGTCTTTAGTGAATAAAAATTAGGAATTAATAAATAACATACGTTAGATTATTTTTCCTAGTTCTTCTAGTTTGGATCACTGTTAATGACTTAGATTATTTCTACTTAATTTTGATACTAGAAATTTCCATTATGTTGGAATTCTTATTAAAATTTAAAACTTTGTATACATGATAATGACCAATGTATTGAGTTTTATGGTCATATGATAAGATAAATATGATATGTTTAAGTTTTCCATTATGTTGGAATTCTTATTAAAATTTAAAATTTTGTATACATGAAAATGACCAAGGTATTGACCTTTATGGCCATATGATAAAATAAATATGATATGATTTAATATTGTATGAAATTATACTTACTTATGTCATAGTTTCGTAATAATTCCTAATAACAGTCAGTTTTTAATCATGTTTTTTATTACTGAAAAAATGTTCTTTTGGGAAAAATAAATTCTTATTAGCCGAAGAATGTATTTGGATCGAAAAACCTTTGAGCATTTCTCTCTATTGAATGATGACGTCACCCGAAATTAACTCCAGCCAGCTTTTATTATATATATATATATATATATATATATATATATATATATATATATATATATATATATATATATATATATATGTGTGTGTGTGTGTGTGTGTGCGCATATATATATGTATATATATATATGTATATATATATATATATGTATATATATATATATATATATATATATATATATATATATATATATATATATATATATATATATATATATATACATATATATATATATATATATACATATACATATATATATATATATATATATATATATATATATATATATATATATATATATATATATATATATATATATATATATATAGAGAGAGAGAGAGAGAGAGAGAGAGAGAGAGAGAGAGAGAGAGAGAGAGAGCTAGCTAGAATTTTAATGCTTTTGTAGAATTTATTGGGTCCAAATAAAGAAAGTAATTAAAATTTTCTGAGAGTAATTAGCATGATTTTGCATCAAAATGATGTCTAATTTTGACTGTCTGAATTTTTACGCAAAATTATCACGATGAAAAAAATAATTTTTCATAAGCTTGCATAATTATCAATACCATAATTAAACAATCTTCGTAGTTAATCCTTTTGTAAAGACGTTGCCACCAGATGGTAACACAGGCATTTAAGACACACCTACGTGAAATGATGTTGCCTTACCAGATTCGACATTGGACCTTAAAATCAAAAAGTATTAAATTTTTTTATCCTCATTCTTACCTTTTGACTTATGAATCTATATACTTTTTCAAAAATAAAGTATGAATTTTTCTTAAATTAAAAAAGTTTTAGTACAAGAAATGCGCCTAACAGCACCCACACCCTGATGGGAACAAGACGGAACTTGAGGGTTCAGTTTGACAAATGAATTATAAAACAGTGGGATATTCTGTATTTACACACTCCTGCGTATAACTTTCAGTCATGGAAGTGAATGAATTTTCGAATGTGAGCTTAAAGAAGAATCAAAAGAAATTATTCCTCTCTTGGATAATGCTGCTGGTATCAACACTGCTTTAATGAAACAATTTTCGACGTGACCTGCTAAACTGCAGAGAATTTCTCATTAAAAATTATCTGTAACTAAAAAGCATGGCTAAAACCACTGCTTTCTAATAGCCCTTCAACATCGGCGTGAAACTGGAAGCTATTAAGCGAACACATGCCCTCCTATGATCAACGAAACGGTACACTCCCCCTGCCACCCCTATTCCGGCTACAAAAAGAGCTTTAAAAAGTAGAGAAAAAACTAAACTGAGATAAAATAAAGTACACGCGGCACAGGCCGATCTTATTCATTAGGGAGGGGCTTGTGTGAGAGTCTTTCATTATAACGTCACCCCGTAGGCCCATCAACAGCTTCAGGGACCGTATATGCGGTGAACTAAATGGCTACCCAGTGTGTTGCAGGGAAGAAGGTTGTAAAGGCCTCTGGGAGTGATAGGTTTTAGGCCGGATAAAGCAATAAATTGGGGTTTAAATGCGGTTTGGATATAGCAGTCGTAAAAGTCCAGGAGCACAGCCCATGTGAGGAATCCATGGCAGGGCACAATGATTCTATATCACACCACTGTATTTTTGTCAAGTATACAAAACTTCGTGTTTGATTATTTCTGTACTATGCCCTCATATAAAAATATATGATCTATGGCCATTATCTAGTGTATTTTGTTGCAATGCTATGCATTACGTATAGGATAAAAGCAGAAATCATAGCTTTTTAACCACAAAATATAAATCCTCACTCAGTTAGCTTTGCAATATATATATATATATATATATATATATATATATATATATATATATATAAATATATATATATATATATATATATATATATATATATATATATATATATATATATATATATATATATATAATGTATGTATGTATGTATGTATTAGAATTGACAATTTATCAATATTTTAAAAAATCTGTATGCTCACTAGGAAAAAAAATTATATGTGATGAACCTGTCAAGCAAAACACTATGCATTCACAAGGTAAACAAAACTTTTCATTGGAGCACTATTTGACACAGCTGTGGTCGAACTACAGTTAGTCAATTAATTGGAAGCCATGAATATTAATTCAACAATACGCGAACTGAAAATTACTTAATTAGTTTGCTGAAATTGTCATGTTTGATAAAGTTGAAAGTTATTTTTTAAAAGTTCAGGGTAATCTAATATCTTTACATGAACAAAATTTGTATGAATCGAGGATAACCCTGTTTACTATGACTCGGCGACTCTGTTAAAGGGATTTTTTAAATTTTTTTTCACGATCGCGAAACTCCTACGGTTTAATACTCTGAAAATAAATTAAAGAAAATGAATAATTAGCATACGTTTCACAAAGACAAAGAGTTCACTAAATCCAGTTTATCAATATTTCTCTAAACCTGTATGCTTGCTGGGAAGACAATTATTTGTGATGAATAAGTCATGTAAAATACTATGCATTCACAAAGTAAACAACATTTTTCAATGGCGGGCTACTCATTAAAGTAATTTATTTACTATTTTTCCCCGAATTCCTTCATTTGATTTCTGAATTACTTGATTCAGTTTTAGACGTATGTGTCCGAGAATCAATGAGAAGAAATTGACATAAATATTCAAATACTTCAAGCATATAGCGTATTAAACTCTTGCTATAGTACTTTAAAACATTTTTTTCTACTAGAACTTGAACCCTGGGTTTTTTTTTGTTAACCATCATCTAGTCAAGCCTATCAGCACTTATTGCAAAGGCTTAAAATTCTATAATGGGAATCGTAGTCATCGATTTTTTAGTATATCATTAAATAGTGTTGTCTCACATGATCAGTATAAAGTAGTTATTTTTAAAATAGGGGAAACGTTCTATGTACCATTACATAGCTATTAGAATTACTGCCATGAAATGACCTATGCATTCAATAATGCATTTCTAAATGCCCACTGAACTTAATAGCACAATGTAAAGTCAAAACTTTAGGGAAAGCTTATCAATGTAAATACTCTTTGCTTTAAAAGTATTTAATTAAGTGAGGGAAAGTTAGCATACAGCTTTAAACATCTGAACAGAAATAACCTTCTCCCATAAAAAAATAGCACATAATTTACTTTAGTCTTTTATATTTTTATTTTGTATATAAAAATTTCTTCATCCCTTAATATCTCATATCAGACCTCTCTAAATTATGAAATCTTTTTTTTTGTCTCTTTTAAGAAAATAGCTACAATTTGAAATATATTTGCTCTTCCCATAATATAAAAAATATACGGGGTTTTAAAAAAATACGCTTACATTAAAAGGATTTTACATTTTTAAATATATTCATCTAACTAAGCAGATACAAGATATTTATAAAAACACAAATTTGTCTTAAAGATAATCAATTGTGTTTAACTTTTATTCGAGTTCAGAAAATCTGCTTAAATTCTTCATGCAAGGAAAACCAGTTCAGTAAAAAATATTTAAATTTCTAAAGCTACATGCATCGGTTAACGCTAGTAAATATTTGTACTAATTTACTTAACTTTATTCTTAATTCTTGGTTCATTAAATTCCATTTAACATAATTTATAATAAATGAAAACGTATCCTGAGCGTGTTTCAGGTTCACCGGTTAAAATTTCACTGTGGCAACGTTAAACTATTAGGGAATTTTTTGAGTAAGCCTTCTTTTATTTTAAGTGCATTTTTCCTCTTTTAAAACAAAATTATATGTTTTCTAGTAAGGTTTAATGTTAGAATCTATTGAAAACTTAACTTCTGAAAAAAAAAACAAGTATATATGACTTACGCAATTTACTAATTATATGCTGTTGTTTATAAATTTGTATAAAACAAAGCTTTTCCAATAAAATATTAAAATAATTGCAACATAATTTTAGGTACTTTTAAATTTTTTAAATAGAAGAGCAGAGTATTAAAAAGCAGATTAAAAATATTTCTCAAGAAATATAACATCTAATAACATCTAATTTTGACAGTTCGCAATTTTTTAATTCAATTAAAATCTAATTATTTAAACGTTAATGAAAACTAAAAAGACTCTAAATGTCAAATGAATTTAATCGATTCATTATATGCTAAAATAAACTGAACGTTTTTCCCTTTGTAAGTTCGAAAAAGAGAAATTTGTACAAAATGGAATATTTCGTTACTCTGCAACTCATCAATAAGAAAAGCAAAAACACATTTACAGGCGTTCTTATCAAAGTTTTCTATGCAATAACGTTCATTAGTTATCGGGACTAATTCAGCAAAACTTAAACATTGAACATCTGAAATACTAGTGCCAAAAAAGCATACAAATACTTTATTTTCTGACAAGAGCTACATTATTTTTATATGAACGTTGATTACAAGTCAAAAATATTTTTAGGCAGATTTTTTAAAAAGAATTTTCATGGTTTATGTATAAATAAATTCCAGACAAAATAAAAACAAATATTGAGGGATATTTCTCATAAAACACGAAATGCATTTTTACTATAATGTTACATTTATTTAATTTACATTTGTTATTAAGAATTAAATTAATTAGATAATTATTTTACCTTGGATTTTTAAAATTTATTTTATAATCATTTGTCACTCTTGCACCTGATTACTACAGTATTTCAAAAGGAATTTTCTAGAATTTAGATAATTTTCCTAACATATTAGTTGATATTGTTGTTGAAAATAAGTGCTTATGTTGTGTAAGCACTTAATTTCAACAGTTACTTAATTTTTTAACTCGCGAATTTTTATTAAATAAACGAAATAGATATCACAACAATACATGAAGCTTGAATTCACTTTCTTGATTTAAAGATTTAGTTAATCCAGAAATATACGATCTGATATTGGGGGACTTTTTACAACGAGAATTTCCTACATATTTTATCAGTTCCCATTACTACTAATTTTTGCTGGTGATAAGAAATCAAACACCCAGTTATTTATTATAAAACAGATCTCCAAAATCGCAAAACACATTGCGCATATTTTCTCTGAGTGACCTTGAAATAATCATTTAATTATCTTAGGCAAACCCCCCGTGGGATTCACCTATGTTACAGTGGTATTCCTCCCCCTCCGCCCCGGTACGGTTGGTTTTTCTGCGTGACGCGGAAATCTTGTTGGGCACGTGATTGCCGGAAGTGACGACTGCCTGTGGTGCCCGGATGACCCAAAATAGCAGTTAATGAAGCAGCAAAGATTGAAAGAATAGGGAGTTTACCCCCAACCCCCCTTCCATCTGTGGTACATTGATAGCATTTGTCTGCCGATGGGGATTGTCATACATTGTGGTACACTTAAATGAGCAATGGCAGAACAACTCGATAGTTTCCCCCCTCTGTTCCACGTAAGTGAGAGTTTTAAATACGGAGGGATTTTGGGTCTGGTATATATTCCACAGACAGGGAAGGAGGAATACAATTTTGGGGACAATTTATAGTAATATTTTGTTAATTAAATAAGAATAATTCTGCCTTTGTGAAGACCATTGATGTAATCATATAAGAACATATTATTCATTTATGAACAATCGAATTTAGGCAAAGAGGGAACGAAGAAGCTTCTAAAAGCATCCGATATTGCTTTTTTTAGACATCAATCCTCTAAGTCAGTTTTATGAAGGCGTATTTTATTATTCGAAATTACATGTATCATAACACCCCAGTAAAGATAAATAAAATGGCATCTCATATTTGAACTGTAAGTACTCTCCGTCAAATATAAAGTATGACGTACTCAACGTACTAAACGCTTTAAAATGATACAAGGGATTTTAAAATGGTACTAATTATGAACGCTTGGAGATCTGTATTTACAAACATTTTACAATCAAAGAAGATTGGAGCAACATCCTCCTAATTAAACCAGACTCTTTAATAGTATAATACAGCCCCGTTACCCTATTACTTTGAATGTAATACTAAATAAACCTTTTTTCTGGCAGTGATAGAAAGAGACCGCTGCATTTCAGGCAAAATATTATACTCATTTTAACGTCTGCAAATGGTGTGTTCAAACGCTCTCGCTGGCTGCTGATAATCCGTATCCCATTCCCGCCTCTAAGAAGTGAGGAACAAATAATGAATTTATGGCATTAAAATTCTTAGAGACACCTTGCATTAAGGCTTCGTTAAACATCCCCATTTAGTTCTCATTTCAGAAAAGTCCAGAAATAATCGTCATTCGGAGAAACTCATGAAGGTCACAGGACTGTCTTTGATGACTGATCAACATGAGGTAATATTCCTTGTGACATAGCTTGCATTAGGTGATCAATATGCATGTTATATTGAATCACGTTTATCATTCGTAAAGTTCAGCAACTCTAACAGTTGTTTTCTAATTGGTCTTGTTATTCCCAAAAATTCACGGCACCTTGTTTCCAAGAAGGGGAAGGAGAAATCATACGCCATCGAAGCCATGTGCAAATATAAGCATAATCATATGATAAATTTTTGAACAGTAAACAAATCTGTAATAATAGTGACAGAAGAACTCTCTCATGGAAGAATATTCTTCCATGAGTAGTAATTTCTAAAATCCATTGAGCTGATTATTGACATAAATTTTATTTTCAAGAAGGACTTAAACGATGAGAGTGTAAATATTATTAAAATTCAACATATGATTTAAACTTAGCTTCTGTGAAATTCTTCCATGATTTTTCTTTTATTTTTAAGTATGAAAATCTGCGATGGATAAAAATTGGAGTCAACAATTTAACAAAAAATAAAAGAAGTATAAACTCCCCTAAAAGCATGTATTTCATTTAAAACTGAAAAAAAAACGAAATAAATAACCTCAAACTGCCAAGAAAATGCATTTTCCTAAGACAAACTTGTTTATGAGTATGAATTTCGCGTTATTTTTCGAATTCCTATTGATGTAAACTTTTCAGCGACGACATCTCTGTAAAAATATCCTACCATTAACTTTGAACACTTTACGTGTATTTACTAAGAGTGTTGTCAAGTAACAACTTTTTCGGAGACGGCTAAGATCATCTTAATGCGCTTAATGGCGTTTTCAGAAGAATGAAAAGATGCGGAAAAAGAAATAAAGATAAAAAAAAAAAGAAAAAAAAGAAAAATTAAGAGAGAAGGCCATCTTTGCTTTAGCGTGCCGAGGTTTCAGAAATTTTTTCTTTCCTCTCCCTTCGCTTCTGACTTTGTTTTTACTGTTTTGAGTAACAGTTTCAACATTGGTGTTAGCGGGTTAGTTTTTGCTGCCATTTCGTTTCAGGGGAAAGTCACCATATTTAACGAGAGTTTATTTAAGACATAATTATTTTTACAATGTGTACAGTTATTTTTCCCTCACACTTTGCCTTCGGCTAAATGGAGGAACCTTGTTTATGGCTTTAAAATATAATAGAGTTGGACTTAAAAAAAATTAGTTTACACTTTAAATATTGTTGGTATTTTGAGTTTATCGGATATACTTTGACAAAAAAAACTTTATTCTATAAATGGATGAATACTTTTGATATTTTGAACTCAAATTACTCTCATCAAAACTTAAAAATACGTCAGTTTTCATTAATTAGTAGTACTGCTTAAAAACACCCTCTGTCGATTTTAAATATTATAACGAACAATCTAGTTAAAAAGATTGTTTTAAACAGTAGTTGAAGTCGATATATTTTAACTGTCGGACATTCTAGTGTTGATTGCAATAATTTACTATACTGAGGGTAGTTAGAAAATGATCTGTAAAACTTATTGTAAAAAATTACCATTATTACCTTATCTGGTTACAGAAAGGAAGGAATAACAAGGAGATATAATAAAAAATTAAAGAGCAGACCAGAGTTATTACTTGACTTGACCGTACAAATGAAACTTGGAATACCAAAGTATAGCATATACTCCTGGTTTACAAAAAATATCTCCTACATGCCACTGACACGATATAAAACCTAACATTAAATTCAAATCTCTTACCTCCTCACCCCACTCTACGTTCTAACTTTCGCTGATAAATGCCTACAATAGTTACTTATAAAAGGAATTCACAGGTCTCATTCCTCAAAGGTATTAAAATTTCTTTATCATGTCTTTTATTACAAAGGTATTTCGAGTTGGTTATTGAACTGGTAATACCAAATCTGACAACCATCTCTTGTAGTAGACCTTGTACCAAGGCATTTAAGAGCAAAACTATCACGGGTTCCCTAAATTCAAACGTTAAATTCAAATCTCTTACCCACCCCCCACCCCACCCCACCCTACATTCTTCGCTCATAAATTCCTACACTAGTTATTTATAAAAGGAATTCGCAGGTCTACCTCCTGGAAGGTACTAAAATTTCTTTATCATGTCATTTATTAGAAGGGTTTTTTAAGTTGGTTATAGAACTTGTAAAAACAAATATGACAACCATCTCTCGTAGTAGACCTTGTACCAAGGTTTTTAAGGGCAGAACTATCGCGAGTTCCCTAAATTCAACCGTTAAATTACACAAATAGAAATATACAATCTTCCCGAAGTTCACTTTTAAATAGCGGAAAAATTTACAATCATCATGACTTCACCACTAAAAATGTTCCGTTAACTGCAGAAGAGTGATTGAACATTTAACTGTTGGAAATAACTATCTAGGGGATTTCCCTTTAATAACAATGAGCTTGCTTGGCCCACCAGCTACATATTACGTTCTTCTTTAGAAAGCTAAGAATGACGTCACTTTGGCCACAGCTGGATCGAGTTAGAAGATAGGAGACAATCAGAAATCAGGAACGTGATAACAAGAAGTAAATAAGATTTTAAAATATCAAGTCACAGGGATGAAATTTATTTTCCCTCGAAAAAACAAACAAGTAATTAAAGGAGAGTTTATTTTCTCTAGCTCTTACACATGCGTAAACTTTTAAGCAAACTCGGAATGCAACCTCATTTCTGTACAACTTCATGTGCTTCTATGATAAATCAGATATCAGATTTCTGTGTCATCTAGAAGTGGAAAAATTTATCATGTTTCTGCGTGATTTAAAAAATCTAGTGAACTTCTAACCATATTTAAATTTTACTTTCCAATTAACCAAAACTTTAAAAAAAAAGAACTAACCGATTCTTGTTAAGTTTATTTGATATTATTTCTTTCAGCGGAAAATTATTCTTTCAGTTATAAGCAAAATATATCTCTAAAATACAATTGGGTGACTCAGGAATAAATTATTGAGTATTTTTGGGAGTATTTTACATGACATAGAAAGACCTTCAAAGTATTAAAATAACATTTATTACAAAAATCAAAAATCAAATTATCTGTGAGATAACATAAGAACAGCTATCAAGGGAATTGAAAAAAAAATACCTAAGCTTCTATGTGTTCTTAAACATATTTTGTATCATCAGGTATTTAGGGCATTATTTGCATTTTTATATTGTTCTTTTGATGATTTACGTATATTAGTATAAATAAATTGTTATCGGTAATAGGTTACGAAGCTGATACAGGTAAAAGAAAAAGGTTTTAATTTGTGAAAAATGGATCCATAAAAACAAGATACCCTCACATTTCTTTAACTGATCTGTTTGGTTCCGGAACCCGGGTTTCGAACGATAGTTCCGGACGTAACTCGTTATAACTTAATTCATTCACTATTCAGGAAATATCGGTAAAATTATAATTTTATAAGTGATAATAATAATAAATTATACTCTGCAATTACTCTAAAATATACAATAAATCATAATTGTATTATGGTAGTTATTTAAATAACTTTAATGATTAATATATCATCGATAATAATTGTTGATGTTTTTAGCTTTTATTATCAATAATTTAAAATTTTTATTTTAATTATAATTAAGATTTTAAATTAAAAAATTTTATCACCATTACTGTATGATGACATAGTTATATTACTCAATATTATTAATGCTAATAATAACTATTCTTTAATCAATAATCAGTATTTAAAATTTTATTTCAATTAATATTATTATAACTTAACTTTATTGATTTATATTTATTACATTCAATAATAAAATTGATTATGATTCAAATAACCTTTTAAAATTATTTTCCGTTTTCTTATCCATAGTAGTACTGCATATTTTTTAAAATATCTAAAATGAAAGCAACAATTAAAAGGGGTGATATTTCCTTAGATATTAAAAAATAATATTTATCTACAGATATATATCTTTTCTCTCTCTCTCTCTCTCTCTCTATATATATATATATATATATATATATATATATATATATGTACGTATTTATATATGTGTGTGTGTATGCTTCGAAATTCTATTGAAAACGTAAACACCCTGTAAAACGGCCCTCTCTCAAATTATTTCTCCGTGTGCATCCAGACATTTCTCCACTAACCTGAAAATCTTCCAAACTCTCCTACTTCTGAGTGTCCGCTGGAGTAAAATAACTGAGCTATATCTCGAAAACCCGAAAGTTTTACACTCCCTTATTTTTTAAATGCACCCCCTTCTCACTTGAAGACCTGCCGCTTAATGCTGTTGCGTTCTCTCTCTTAAACGCATTAAAAATATTCTGCCCCCACCCCGTCTTATGACAAAATCGAAGTTTTGATTCAAAACTTCCCATGCGCTCCTTCCATCTTGCGGGCCAATTGAATCGTAAATGGCATTAGGAAAATACCTCGTTGTGTGAGTGCGTGTGTTTGTGAGCCGCTGTGTGTGTTTTTATGTTTTTCTTTCTTCATCTTTAAAACCCCTTTCAGAGCTTTTCATCCTGAAAGGTTTTAGTAAGATTTATATATTTATATAATTTTCTTTTTATATTTTTTTTAGGGGTGAAATATTTTTCTATTTTTTTCTTCCTTTGCTTTTCTTCGGAAATAAAATATTTTGCACTTGCTCACCACGACTACTTAAGAAATTGTATGTTTGCGAGTTTAAACATTTGCCTTTGTCGAACTCGGAGCTGGTGATTTTTCTTATTTTTTTTTATCTTTTTCGTGATCGCTGCATTGAGGGGTTTTGATGTAAAAAGAAAAAAAAATCGCAGATATCACTCTGCGTTAAAGCTTTTCCTAATGCATATAGACCTATGGAGTGCTTAGAGTTCAATATGCGTATTTACAATTTCAAGATATGAGACTATGGACTTTTAAGAGTCAAAAGCCATTTGGTGTTTTTTCTTTCTTTTATTTGAAGTGGGTTTCTTTTTTTCCAACTGCTACTCATAGAGCTGAAGGGATTAAATCTACCTTTCTTCTCGAGATATTACAGTTATAAGCCTGGAAGAAAATACTCTCTCAAAATCCAATTTATGCTGAATAATTCATGAAATAAATGAAGTGTTTTAGATAACATTGAAGTATGAAGTATTCTATTTTTGTAAATATATAGTTTTTTCTTTCAACAGAATTTTTCCTCTTTAAATTTTGTCAACATTTTCTTGTTATACAACGGCATTCAATTAAACATACTGTCATTCAAGAAAAATTAAGTTACACATAAATTCATACATACATACAGACATATACATACAGACACACACACACACATATATACATACATACATACATACATACATACATATATATATATATATATATATATATATATATATATATATATATATATATATATATATAAGAAAAATCAGTGCTATAAATAAAAGCAAGAAGAACTATGATGTAAATTATGGTATATTTAATAAAGAAATATTTAATAAAGATTTCATGTAAAAGAGTAGAAGACCATTTCCTTAGACGGGGACATTCCAGACTCTTTCGAGAAAGCAGATCTTATATAAAGGTGATCCAGTTAAATAAATTTTTATTATAAGACTTCTTTTTCAAATAGAAACATTATTTCAAATAGTATCAGCAACAGTATAATTTATACATAAATATGTGTGTTTGTAAGAGAGTGTGTACTTTTAGTATTTTTGTCACCTAGTTTCCTTATCTGTTTCTTATATCCGGAGTGAAGGAACGTATGCTAGAATAAGTTACAATTATAAAAACTTTAAGCTTTTTAGTTATTTTTTTCTGTCTTTTAATGTGCATTACGCATTTAGATATATGAATGCCGCTGGATTTCGATATGCTAAATTAAGTGTCATGAACCATTGAACCGGATTAGTAATGACAGGACAAAAATACTGTTAGAAATAACTACAATAATTCAAAACAATCATAACTTTAATTAAATTTTAGTTGTGAGCAAAAAGCTATAATTTAGTTACGTATGTGTATTGGCTCGTGGTACTGCATGAAGGAGGTATTGGGAAACAATTTGAGGTAAAATATTAGTTCTTACATCTATGTATCTAAAGTGTTTATACTGTGTAAAACGTCGCCTGTATATTTCTTAGATGTTTTATTATTTTTTTTATAATATAAAAAGTTATATGTTAGATGTACTGAACCGGTTAAAAAATCTTTAATTTAATATAAACCATAAGTCTTGCTAAACAGTTTTTTAAAGTGAATTATTTAAGCAATATAAAATTTTAGTTTTATTATATTTAATAGATTTTAGAGACTTCAATCACAGAAATTTAACTGAAGTTCGTTATGAGCCAAAAGCCATAATTTAGTTACTTATGTTTATTGGCTCGTGATACTGCATGAAGGAGATATTGGGAAACAATTTAAGGTAAAATATTAGTTCTTATATCTATGTATAAAGTATTTATACTGTGCAAAACGTCGCCTGTATATTTCTTAGATTTTTTATTATTTTTTATACCATAAAAAGTTATATGTTAGATATACTGAACCGGTTAAAAAATCTTTAATTTAATAAATTGTAAGTCTTGCCAAAAAGTTTTTAAAAGTTGATTATTTAAGCGATATAAGATTTCAGTTTTATTTTATTTAATAAATTTTAGAGACTTCAATCAGAGAAATTTAAGTTCGTTGTCACGTGATTCAACAGGTATTCTCCGAACCATTTAAATATTGTACCTACAAATGTCTGTTCATAGCACATTCATACATTTACCGAAAAGAGGGGATTAAACCATCACGGGGCTCTCTCTTTTGCAAAAAAAAAAAAAGAAAAGAAAAAAAACGCTTCGCGTGTAAGTCTTGAGCTTCCTCCCCAATCCCTTCAACCGTTGAACAAGATGATTACGGGTTTGCAGATGAAGCGGTTAGTGGGAGGATACAGGCAAGGGGGCAGCTGAACGGTGAGTGCAATTTGAAACATTTGCTGTCCAGTGGCAGGCGGACCACCCTATCATTAGTCTCGTGGCAATTCACAGTTTCGTCCGAAAATAGAGACATTATTCAGCACACGTGGATTTTTCGGATGTTGCATTCTCAGCATTATATGCAGCTTGCGAGATGTCCGAGGTAAACCTACTCCCTAACTTTCCCGACTGAGGGCTGGGGTCAGTGATTTATGTAACAAATATTCATGACCAATGAATGAATCATCGTGTACGGGAGGAAGACAGTTAAACTCTCGTGTTTCTTCTGATCTTTGAAATACTATAAATCAGCTTGAAAAAAATTATAAATCGCAAACTAATAAACTATTGGACTTTGAAAATTATGCGGACGAAGGAAAATACACAGTTACCCATATAAATAAATTAGTTTAGTCCAGGATACTGGTATTGAGAAATTATATACGCGAAGTCTTAGTGAAAATAAAACTGCACATAAAGTTTTCACTAAATAATGCCTAATTAAGTTGCACTGAATTGAAAATGACCAGCAATCAGGATTAAAAAGGTGTAATAACAAATTTCAAAAAAAGTAAAGTTTGTTGTGGGATTTAAGTTTACTACGAAACTGAAGAACAGGCATATAGTTAAAGCAACTGATCATTACAGCTCTTCCTATACCAGGTGTAGACACCATTTGGCTTTTAACAAATCTTCCCCGCTCATAAATCCCAAAGTTCTAATTTCTACCAATCTGTTCCTGTAATGAGGCAAAAATCTTCATATTCATGGATAATGGTGTAGCCACCATTTGGCTTTTAACAAATCTTCCCCGCTCATAAATCTCAAAGTTCTAATTTCTACTAATCTGTTCCTGTAATGAGGCAAAAATCTTCATATTCATGGATAATGGTGTAGCCACCATTTAGCTTTTAACAAATCTTCCGCGCTCATAAATCCCAAAGTTCTAATTTTTACTAATCTATTCCTGTAATGAGGCAAAAATCTTCATATTTATGGATCGAAGTTTAACAGTGTACTCATTGGCTGCTGCAAACCCTCACGTCTATGCACGCTAAAAATTGGCCTCGTTGTTGATTTGGGAAAATCCCGAAAGCTCTGGTTAAGGAGGCAGTCAGCCATAAGCAACCTGCCTGACGTACATGTCATTCTACATAAATTCTTACAAACGAGCATGCATGCAGCTTTGTTTCGAGTTCCGAAAGAGAGTTCTTTTCCTCGACTAGAAGAGTGCAAGGTTATTGAACAATTTCCGATAAAGTTTGGCACTTGTTAGCCAACACAATAACGTAAAAGATAAAAGTGTTTGCAGAGTCAAGAATATTAAGTTATTTGCCTATCCGAAGAAAAAAGTGTCAGAATCAACGACGTTAAAACAATAAGATCAATAAGAAACTCACAGGACATAGGTTTGACATATTATATGCCAACTTCAAGAATAATGTAACCTGGTACTTTTAAACATCGACCTCAAAAATTCTCAATTATGTTTATAGAATACTATATTCATTTAAAAATATTAAACAGGCCTGCCTTTTTCGTTAGTTTTAATGACATTAAAATTTTAAAGATAATATATACATTTATTTCAGTTGTTCTAAGTTATTTGTTTCATACTTCTCTATATAACCTGTTGCGGACGATGGCCTAAAAGCTAGGGCGCTGTCTTTTGGTACCAAAGTCTGTGGGTTCGAATCCCACTCTTGGAAGGGACGTCTGTAGCAGTTCGCTTTAAGGAGTAGGTCCCGGTCTAATTAGCCCTCGTGTAACAAAAATTGACCGTAGCGCTCCAAGCCAAACCTGTTGAAAACTTTTAACTATTACACTGCAGCTTCAGATTACTTTTTAATAGTTTGGATTTCACCATAAAAACTTACAAACACATCTTAATTTATTATACATTGTGTATGACTGCTTACTTCATTACACACAATATTTAATTTAATTTTCTTAAATTAATTATATACTAACGGTATGAACAATATAAATTAATACATACTAAAGCATGAATCACTTTCACGTTTGTAAATGCGCCGTGAATTATCTAGTGAGTGAAACACAAAGACTACCAATAAAAGTTATAATTATAAAATATTCATAATAAGACTTATAACATCTAAATATTTTGTGATGTTTATTATATAAATATTTGTGTAATATACAACATTATTTTAGGGACAAATATTACGTTTAATTGGAAGCCTTTTTATATCGCGGTGCGTTATGTAACTCCGTTTCAGTGAGATAAATAACATTGTTTCAATATAAACAGCGTAAATATATATGCTTAAAAATAATTTGACTTCTGTGGCTAGTATGAATAAAAAATAAGAGGACATTCAACATGCATTAAAAGTGACGTCTGTGAAATCCGCAATCATCAGGTGTCTTCCTTTGCACATACCCAAAACATCTCATTAAGGCATAGGATTTCTTAACTCCCGCCCATCCCGTATCGGATAGAACTTTATGAATTCCCAGCCAAATCATAGGTTTTCCCTGCTTAAAAATTCACCTTCGCGTGTGGGGGCTTCGCGCCTCCGCCAAATCTCCCTCTGAACGAGATGATTACAGGTTACCAGAAGAGGTATTCTGCACTCTCTGAAAGAGCGAACACGATGATGACCAGCTCTGAACAATTTATCGCATTTACGTCCCAAATCATTGGGTCTTTACAGCAGTCTATCATTACCCATACGTCGTTTTCGCACTACATCTCAATGAGAGAGGCCTTTTTTTTCCCTCCACAAGCCTTATGGTTATTTTCTGAGAGTGGTTATTTTTTCCATCTCTCTTTCTCTATTTTTTCTTAATGTTGGGATGTTATGTTTCCCGTCGCTACCACCGTCCCTCCAATGAAATTATGGAATAATGATTTCTCCATTGGTTTTATCTTAACGTTTAATTTTTGATGATTTAGAGCTCTTCGTATTTTTAGCAGGGGGTGCACTGAAGAGTATCGTTAAATTAATAACTTTAACGGAAAATGGTCCTCATATAAATTACCTTTTTTACCGCTCTCTCTCCATTATTATTTTATTTCCGTTTTTATGCTGCCGTTGTATGTCTATTTTTTCGTTTAAAAACGAGATCGGATAATTTTTCCCCCTCGGTGACGGACTTTAATTAAATTGCGTATTCTTTTGAATAGTTTTTAATTAAAATTTTAGGAAAAAAAAATATAGAATTCTTACCACCGGTGTAATAGAAAATGTCACAGTGGCAATTTATCTTTAACGCTTGTATTATTAAATTATTTTTTAAAGAATAAAAACTTTTCTTAAAATGTATTTATTGTTAATTTAGTTATGCTCACTTTCGTTTAAATAAGGTTTCTGAAGTCTGATAGGGGTTATGTTAAATAGTTTCGGTATTAAATACATTAGCTTAACAATTTAAAGGAATACAATTTTAATTAATATTATTTTACAATTTCTAGATAAACGATATTTAGCGATCATTTGAAATTTCTAAACAGGGTTTCTTATGACTGGACCTTGTAATTAAACTTTTATTTTAATTATTCCTCGCTTTTTAAATTTTTTAGTTTTGTAAGTTTGTTAATGGCAGGAGAGTAAGTGGATAATTAAAAATGGATACATCAAATGATACAGTCCTGAAATTTGTTTTGACATGGGCGATATATGTTTGTCCTGCATTGTACTTTCAGGACACAACTTTTTCTTGAAAGATAGGCCTTTAATTTTTAAGAAATAAATGATTTTATTAATTTTGTTTTCTACATAATAATATCAATAATTAAAACTTTTTATAAAATAATTAAATTTGTAGTGTATCAAATCATTTGGATTAGCAGTAAAGGGCTGTCCTTTGAAACTTTTTTCTCTTCTCTAAAGTGATTTATATTTGTTTCAGCTTCAGATGGTAGAATTGCACTCATAGGATCACAGTATTTATCTCAAAAACTGAGTGCTGTCAGGTGATGGCCGAAAGGCTAGGGTGCTGGCATTCGCTTCAGATCCTGTGGGTTCGAGTCCCACTGTTGGCAGGGATGTTTGTAGCCGTTCGGAATCGGCTTTAAATTGTAGGTCCCGTTCTAATTAGCCATCGTGTAGTAAAAAGTTGACCGTAGCGCTCCAAACCAAACCAAATCAAAAATTGAGAAGCTGCATGGTTATAATCATATCCTTTCCAAATTTACTCGTCTTCCATTGTTTATCTTACTCATATTGCTTACAATGGATGAATATGCTGAAATGCCTAAAACTGTTTTTTAAAACAAATGATCTTAAGTTGGGGAGAAAAACTTATTAAAATATAGTTTCTCAAAATATAAGTTCACTACAAATACGTCAAAACTCTAGGAGTTCCTGGATGTTAGTTTGTTTCATTACTCTTTACAATTTTGCTGTGTTTAAGAAACCCTCAATTTGCTAAGGAAAAAAACTAGATTTAATTTAGCATATTAAAATATAGTTACTCAAAGCATAATTTCACTACAAATACGTCAAGTCTAGGAGTTCCTGGATGTCAGTTTGTTTCATTGCTCTTTACAATTTTGCTGTGTTTAAGAAACCCTCTATTTGCTAAGGAAAAAAACTGGATTTATTTTAGTATATTAAAATGTAGTTACTCAAAATGTAAGTAAATTTAGTAATCAACATATTAAAATTAATGCTGGATTTATTTTAAACTTTTCGATTGAAAATAAATAAAAAAAACTACTTATGTTCTGATAAAACCGAGTATGTTGAACTTTACCCATATCATAACTATTAAGGCTAAAATGAACTACGACTTGTTATTCTAATTCATTTTATATCCTTTCCGATTTTCAGATGAATACTATTTCTTAAAAACAAATTACTTGATTTTAAATTTTGATTAAAATCATCGAGAAAAACGGTCAAATGTATCTAAGTTTTTCCTATTAGTCTACTGAGAGACACGTAAGAGACGGAAATTTTCTTAATCATCCTTAATATTGAAACTTTTGTAATAAATTTCAATTAGCAGAATTTCCAAATAAAATGTTTCTGGAAAAACTGATTAAGTGCTCGAAATCTCTGACAATATATTTTCGACACTTGTAAATTCCCACGAGAGAATCTTTTGAAGTGTAATACATTATTCTACGTTCTTATGGTTTATTTTTAAAGAAATTCTGAGTTACAATAATTTGAGTTTCAATGAAAAAATTTGACTATGCATCCCTTGTTTTACAAGTACATATATTAAGCACTTTAAGTTTCTTGTATAATGTAGCCTTTTCTCATCCCTTAGAAAAGATGATAAAATGTTTTACCTGTTTTAACTTTGTCACTCTCTTTTTGCCCCCCCCCCCCCAAAAAAAAAAAAAAAATGACGTGATTAAGTTGCGTATAGTAAAATTTTTCATCCTCTACCTGAGAGCCTGAAAGTTTTCTTTCCGTTGCAATTCATGTAACTGTAACAGCGTCTAGACTAATGAAAAGTTTTGAGAGCAGATCTTTGAGGAGTAAGAAAGAGTAACCATAATTATAATTGTATAGTTTATACAGATAATTTTTCTGAATAAAAGTTATATGAAAAAAACCTTAAAATTAACAAGAATAGGTAATATTTCTTTTATTTCAAAGGCATCAAACATACGAAGAGGTTGTTTTAAACAATCAAAATTTGTAAATTGCAGTCATATTTGCTTTCACTTCAACATTCAATAGTACGAGCTTTTTTTTTCTTTTTATAAAAGTAATATTTTAAAAACTCAGAGCAGCATCGTTTATAGTCCCGACGTCTTTTTAATGTCGGGGCCATCTTTGTCCTTTTAATGTTCTTTTGACGTAAATATGTGAGTAATGTACAAATATGGTAGAAAAGGGAAAAATCATATTAAAAATTATTTCTATGTCAAAGTACATGAAATTCGCGAATTCAATAACAACTTATCGCTGATGAACCGTATTGCATTTAAATAACTTTGTTTTTGAATATATTAATTCTCTAGACAATATCATTTAAATTATTCATTTCCTTTTAAAATCTTAGCCAAAAATAACTTAAATTTATCTGAAATATAAATCCTAATAATTTTATTAATAGGATATTAAAAACTGGAAATTAACTCTTATTAACTAAAATAAGAGTTAATTCTCAGTTTTCTAAAATAAATTGTAATATTAATTTTAAGAAATTTTTTGGAGTGTATTGGGAATATTCCCTTTACTATTATTAAAAAATTATAAGAGTTGTTTTTTCTCTCCTTTAAAAAATCTAAAATTTAAAAATGAAATACGATTTTTCAGTATAAAAAAATGCCATATACACCATTCTAGGTTGTTGCAGAGCTTTCTTCTTTCCCTTCATCATTGTTTTCTGTGATTCTTTTGTCCTCTTTCTCAATTCGTCAACTGCTTATGCCTGCCGTAACGTCGGAATATGTGAATCGCACCCAGTATACTTTTTAAACGTACAGCAAGTTAGAGTAAACTAATAAAATTTGTTTTTTTTTTTTTTCATCTAGCAAAACGACTTACACTGAAAAAGCTTGAATTTCACGTCTGGAGTGCATTTTTGGCTCTAAAGATAGGGCAAATTAATTGTTTGTGTGGTGGTTAGACAAGGGATTTAGTCACTTTGGTGGTATTGGGTCACGGTAACCTTAATCGAAAGTATTCCGCAGGTTTGACAACAACATTCAATCTTGTTATTTTGTTAATATTTTTTCTCTTGACGGTCTTTTTCAAATTAGCTTGTGTACAACGATGCCCTTTCTTTTAGTCCGGGCTTGCTCCAGGTCATTTTAATCAAGTTTTCCATTTGGAGATATATGTATAAATGAAATTCAGGCTGAGTCAAACAATCTCTTAGTTATTTAGCGTTATTGATAATTGAGGCCTGACAGAAATCAAAACATTTACGCATCTGTATATTTAAGTTTCTAAGCCGACTTTTTGGGCAGTCCGTGAGAGAAAACTACTGCATCAATTTACTTCATTTTGGTCTTAAACGAAATATTGTAATCTACAAATTTGTCAAATTTGTTTTTTGTAACCTCAATTTCTATTAATTAGCGATAATTTACAATTAAAAATTGATTTCTGTGCATGCTCAGTGGTATGTTTAAATCTGTGTTTAGAAACTCACTGTTTCTGTGCATGCTCAGTGACATGTTTAATGATAAACACATTTATTCCGAGGAGTCTTTCTAGATCTCTCTCTGCCATTTTTATTTTTATGATAATTATGTTCGTGAAATATAATATTAAACCTCATAGAAAGTGTTTACTTCACACTGTTTAATTAGTGATAATTTGCAATTTAAAAAAATGCTTTCTGCGCATGTTCACTGAATTTTTAAATCTGGCTTTAGATACTCTCTTAAGCACAAGACCGCTTAAACACATAAATTCGTTTCTGCGCATTATTATGATTTTCAACGATAGGCAATGATGTGCTGAGAATAATTTGTGTATTAGTATACTTATTTACTATCTAGCTGTCATGTTTTGACGGGTATCAACTAGTAACTGTGTAAAACGTGAAATCGAACGGTCTGTTGTTTATGTAAGCGCAAATGGAAGATAATAGCTGGAAACAGGGTTCGTTTACGTCACTGTGGTTAGAACTAATTCATTTGTTCTAGGAAGAAAATAGAAAAACTTCATACGAATCTACCTCACCGCAAGTACGTTATGGTGTAATAACTGCAAGAGGTATTCCACTCAATAATGGGCCCGGAACCTCAGTTATTTACGGAACTTATGCAACTTGCGCTACCCGCCTCCCGAAGATGGTTTCTGGAGTGTTTGTTCCCGAAGAGGGAGAAAAAGGGGAGGTATCAGGATCCATCTACCCTTATTACATCCGCATTCTCCCCCGTACAAAGGCGAGTGAGGGGACCGCCGTCAAAACAGCCGGTCAGCGAGAGACCCCCCGGCCATCGGTCAATGTCTGGCCAGAACAAAAACATTCCCAGAGGCCCATCCTTCATACACACGGAAGGTAGGTTCGTGGGGGCGTTAGGTAAATCGTGCGCTCGACTTACATAGCAGTGGAATGGGTGGGATGGGGAGATGCTGTTAATGGATGTTTCCCCCTAGTATAGTTAAATTAGTAGAAGAACGGCGAGGACAGAGAAAGGCTCGTTCATAACACAAATCAGATTTTGACGGTTCTTAATTGTTTCAACGCAACAAGGGCAAGAGATATGAAGTAATAGTGAGTAACTAGGTGCTTTTTGTTGGTTACAGCTTTTTCAAAAAAGCCGAAAGAGGAACCCAATATTTCCTGTTGTTTTTACAATGCTGTTTTGGATTTTCTAATGAGAATTCTATGATTTTTGAAGTGTAAATAGCAACCGCTGTTGGACTTCATTTAAACGAAACCTTTTTTTTTTCGATGCATTGTATATCGTTTAAAGTAACTAACAATAATACTTTTTCGTCGTTAAAGAAGCACACTAATACACTTTTCTTTTTGCTTTTTCTTCTCATACATGAGTTTTTAAAGAAAAAAACAGTTAAATTATTCCTTCATTTGCACTGTTGAAAGAAGAAAAATAACAACACATCACCCTTTTCCTGGGATTTAGTAGAAAATCCAATTAAAAACAATTGCTCAATAAAAAATCAAATCATATTTTACAAATGAAATAATCAAGTTCTTTTTATGTGTTTTCCCAGTAAAATACGAGAATTATTTCATTATAAATTAAATGGGAAAAGAAGTTTAAGAGTTTGACGACATTCAGATATTTTAAACATGTTTATACTCACTGGAATCTCAAAAGTTTAATATTTTTAGTACGCACAACGGGAAAATTTATAAAGAAAACTATAACCAGACTTTTTTTTCTGAAAAATATTATTCATGCGTGGCAAAAGAAAAAGACTGTCGTGCATGAACTTTATTTGTTTGAAAATAAGTCATAAAACTGGATTATATTTTAAAAGGGGAACCGACTGTTTAAAACTATGATATTCGCCACTTACATATTTCCCCCGTTCTGAATATAACAACGTGTCTCAAAAGATACAGAGTATTCAACGGATGTTTTTTAAAGGTAATATATACTGCATATTTTGTTTGTTGGAGAGATTAGTTTATCTTCAGACCTTGATACTGATTACAAATAAAGGCTTCTACACCAACGCAGAAGAAAAACGTTTTCACCTTCCTATCATGAAGTATGTGGTAGAAATAACTTACAGGAATTGAAAGATTTACTCGAGTATTTAAGAAATTGATAGCTCATAACCACTAAAGGAAAACTATTTCCTTAATTTTATGCAAAATTTTGTATTGTTTAAAGTATATAATTCTGCATTTTTTCTTGCTTCCTTTTGTATTGCTTTGCATTTATGCATAATAATGTCTCAGAACATTTTTGTCCAACATCGAATTTTATAAATGTATTATGCACAGTTTAATTTTTTTTGGTAATATTTGACAGGAATGAGAATTGATAATACATAGCACGAGTGCTATGATACGAGTGCACGTAGTTTATGATTTCATAGCACGAAAGATCAGATCAAATTTCTTCTCAGTTTGAAATTAATTTTCGGACTATTCAAATAAAGATATATTTATTCTATTTTTCCTGATAAAGCATTTGGAAATAAATAAATTAAATAATGTAAAAGAAAAATATAGTATAAATCAATCTCTTAAATGTCATTTTTTTATCATTCTAATTTATACTTCGATCAACGATAAAAAGACATTTTGATTATTTACCCTAATAAATAAATTATAAGAGCTAGAAATCAACGTTTGGGGTAAGTTGCTGAAAATAATTGACATTAATTTCACAGGTGTAATTCAGTTGGTAGAATACGGGACCAGCAGTTTGAAATTCCGAATTCAACTCTCGTTCGGGGTAGATGATCATTACAAAATAGTACTTAATAAATATGACAATCAAGCATAAAACTACATGAAACTAAAACTACACAAATCACTTCAGATCAATTTTCAGATCAACAACTAAAAGTACATTTAGATTATATACCGTAATAAATAAATAATAAGATCTATAAATCAGAATTTCAAGGTCAGTTGCTAAAAATAATTGTCTCAAATATCCCAGGTATACTTTAATAGGTAGAATACCGGCCCAGCAGTTTGAAATTCCAAATTAAAATTTCGGTTAGATCAGATGATTGTTACAAAATATTTAATAAAAATGACAATGAAGTGTAAAATTATATAAAACCAAAATTACTCAAATTAGTTTTGATCAATCTCCGTAATCACTTACTGAAAACTTGGGGAAAAGCAAAAAGGAACGGAAGACTTCTTAATACCACCAATATAATAAAATATTTGGCTACATGTTTCGAACCAATTAATCGGTAATCATCCGGCAAATAAGCAATAGGTGTGATTGTCTCTATGAATAATTCACAAATGTACATTTGTGAGTGCTACTCGTCTTGACGATGAACTATTAATTAGTTCATGTGACTATCCTTTTAATTATATAGGGGTTATTAAGAAGTCTTTTGTACCTGTTCCCTCTCCTAAATGTTCATTTTTTTAAAATCTTTTTAACGTACTGTTGAGGATATTCTTTCTATAAAAAATAAAAAATAAATTAAAATAAAACTACAGAGATTATTTATATTAATGAGAGGAGAAAAAATATGTATATACAATCTAGATATTGTCAAATTAAAGAAAATACAGCAATCAAATGTATAAATCTGTCTAGGCCTGTCTTCTTCCTACTTTTTTTATCCACAGTAAAAGTCTACAATCTTTTTTTAAGGCTATAAAAAATGTCCTTAAACCCTCATCTCCAATTAACTCTACAAACGTTATCCAGTTCAGCCCTAGCTCAAACGCATCCACGGAGTGATATTTCCACGCGAAGACTGTTCATGAACTCGGCTGAGAAAATACGACTCAAAAGTTCTCTAAACGAAGCGGTGGCGTTAAAAAGGACTTGTTTATTGGTTCCGTTTGTCTCTCGTGGCATCATAAACACGCCTTGTGAATTCTGCAGCCCCGAAAACTCGCTCGTAAATCAAAAACCCCTTGCTCGCCTCCCCGACAGCTTACACCTTCCACCCCCCTAGGCCGGGATCGTAAATCTGAGGGAGGGGAGGGGGCAAATGCCCCCTGCTGGGGGTCTGAAACCCCCGAGGGGGCTCTAATGGAAGGGCTTTGGTTTTACAAGCGACCAGTTGGGGAAACCGCATTGTGGTTCTAATGTTTAGTGATACTTTTGCCGTGTTTTGCTTGTAGAGAGGAGGTTGAGCAGTTTTTGTTCGGGTCGTTTAGATAAGTATCAGCTTGTGTGTGTTTCGTAATGAGGAGTTAAAATGTTGATAAAAAGTTGGTCCCTTATCGGTTAGCTTCCAGTCATTTTTGTGGATACCTGTGTTTGTGAAATTTATCTGGCATTTTGCCTTTTCAGTTAAAATGCCAATTGTGGCTAATTACGGATTGGTGCTGACTCTGCAAAAAAACTCTATACAGCCTTAAGTCATTAAAGTGTGACTTTTCTTTTTATATGATAGTTGCCACTTTTTTCAAATAAAAAAAATCTCTTAGTAACAAAATAGATTAAAGATCAAATTAAGTCTTAGTACTTTATTAATTCTGATGTTATCAAGCACTTCATTTTCATTTTGAAGAATCAAGTTTTATATCAGCACGGTATTTGAATTACATGTTGCATCGCATTTCTTTGCTTTCAATGGGAAGTAGAAACACGAATCAACGAGTAACACCCAACTGAAATTTCGTAATAGGGCTAAATGCTTGAATGACACTTGGTAATTGATGAATAGATAAAACGTACCTTAATGCACGATATGAATTAAAGTTAGCAACTATTTTTTGTTTTAATAAGTATAATCCTTTATTAGACCTATGAACATTAGGTACGATTGTATCTATGCATAAATCACAAATGCTGAAACTTAAGTTAACAGCTTTTCAAAGTAAATTCAGTGCGATTAGAATTAAGTTAAATCACCCTACGTGACTAGTCCATATATGCAGTCGTACTTAATGCTCTTCTGCCCTATGAAGAATAATATCTATTACCATAAAACTAGATGCCAGTTTTGATTTTGAGGACTTTTAGATTTTTCAAATTAATCCGAAATATAATTGTACAAACACAAAACAATCTGATTCCCAGAAAAGTTTTTTTCGCAAAATGTGGGTTGATTACAAGGACAAATGCCAATTGTCATATAGCATAAAATTTTAATAAATATTTAATTGGTATATAATTCTATTTTGAAAAGCTTACCCTATATTTGCAGGCACAAAATACTTATAGAGAATGCTAAAATTTAAACTTTTTCCAGGAGATCGACTAAAACGTTTCGCTACCACTCAATAACGCGTGAATTTTAAAATGCAAGTACTTTCCAAGACAGTTTTCTTCGGGAATATCTCCCCCACTTACTCTGAATAGTTCCTGGGTTCTAAGAAAAACCAGTTACTTAAAAGTTAATTTTAAACACCGATTGATAACCCAGGAAAATTCTGAATTTTTTGTTATTTTCTATAATTCACTGCTGCATATTGCTGCGTAAATACGTGTGATTTTTTATTTAATCTCGACAAACTCTTCTCTTAAGGGCATTCGCCCATATACACTGCATATTTTGCTACTCACTTTATAATAGGGACACCCAATAAGAGGAAAATAATATGATATTCTCCAAGGAATTTCCATATAATTCGCTACTTAAAAGGCAAATGGCATGTCGGGGAATTCCTCGTAAATTTATAACAATGAATACCTTAGGAATCGCAGTATACACATGATTTTTGCTTATGAAAGGGAAACTATATATTCTGTCGTCGAAACAGGATTTTTTAGATTTTTTTAAATAACTTTGTTAAAAATTTAGAGAAATTTTCCCATTTAATAAATTTGTTTAGTTTTCAGTAGGGATACGTAATTTTTGTATTTACGAAATAGATGCGAATAAATGTGAAATTCGTCGATATGAGCGAATAAATGCGAAAATTATTTTTTTACTGGTTTTCGGTGAAAACTCAGTGATAAACGGTTTTTTAAGAGAAATTAGGTAATAATAGTAATAATTTATTAACATAATTGCTTAACAAAGACCATCCGTGGTCATTAACTGAGAAATATCTCTCTCGAAATTTGCTTATCACTTATTGCTAAAGACTTAAGGAAGAGAATGTGGGGACTATTACAATGTTAGCTTTTAACTAAGAATTTTAACACTTACCTAACCAAGTAAGTAAAATTGTGATTTTTTTAAATAAATGCGAACTTTTTGAATTTATATATATATATATATACATATATAATTATAAGTAAATCATAAAAATAAGTTTAATTAGAGTAAATAACTACTAAAAATAAAATAAATAAATAAAATGAATACCTTAAGTTAAAATAAAATAAAAAATAAAACACTAATAAATTACTATTAGTAATAATAATAAAAAACTAATATAATTTAGGTATAATTGTCCTAAAACACAGTCTCCATAATAGGTCATTTTCTGTGTATCCATTAGCTCCTTGGTTGCAAGTTTTGTGACGTCAGTCATCTTGCGGTTACCAATTCTTAACTTCCACTCTGTCTAGCGTCAGGCTTGGTGTTCTATGGATAAGTAACTCTTTATTCAATTCTACAGTTTCTCATGGATTGTACGGTGTCTAAGTATTTTTATTGTTTAGATCATACTTATCGGAAACAATCCATTGGTTTTTAGACAGTATCGACACCGCTGATGAAGAGATACTGTCAAAAACCTCTTTCATTCATATCTTTTCATGTTTTTAGTTCCTGGCTGCAAATTGTTTTAGTGCTCATACAGGTTTTTCTCTTTCAACTATGTCTTATATATATATATATATATATATATATATATATATATATACATATATACACTGCTCAAAAAATTAGGGGAGCAAGCAAAGAAGTTAAGAAAAACCGTGCGAGACAGACACGTATTGGCATAAAATGGATAGTACACGCGTATCAATGCGCAATACAGAAAAAAAGACGTAAAAAAATTTGTAATTAAGCTTTAATTCTTTGAAAATATGGAAAAAACATGAAAAGATGATTTAGGGCAACAATTTGGTTACATGTAAACGATAAAAAAAGTAGTGTTTAGAAATGATGCAAGAATTTTAATATGGCGTGTGGTCTCCTCGAACAGCTAAGACTGCTGCACACCTGTTTTCCATGGATGCGATGATGTTATCGATAAGACTTTGGGGAATACTGTTCCACTCCTCAAGAAGTGCAATCTCCAAGTCTCGGAGAGTAAAAGAAAGCCTTGGTCTCGCAGCAATGCGTCGTCCGAGCATGTCCCAAACATGCTCGATTGGATTCAGGTCAGGAGAGCACGCTGGCTATTCCATACGCTGTATTGTTTCAGCTTCAAGCATATTCTCCACAAGACGAGCTGTATGCAGTCTGCATTATCATGCTGGAAAACAAAGGAATCTCCAATGGCTGCAGCGTAAGGTATGACATGAGGTCTCAGTATCTCGTCTGCAGGCCTTCGAGACGTCAAAGTACCATTCCGAATCATATGCAGGTCCGTACATCCACCTATGCTGATTCCACCCCATACCATAAAACCAGCTCGTCTGTATTGTGACCTTTCAAGAACGAATGTGGGATTATTTCGAGTGCCCCTTTCCCTCCATACCAAAACACGTCGGGTGTCACACTCCAGACTGAATCGGGACTCGTCTGTAAACAGCACTTGGCTCCAATCATGTTGCTCCCAATCTCGATGTTCAGCAGCCCATCTTCTTCGGGCCGCACGGTGGAGTGAGGTCAACGGAATGCAGACCATTGGCCTACGTGCATAAGGACCTCCCTGATGAAGCCTATTACGTACTGTTTGGCTGGACACCCGTCGTCCTGTTGCCAAGAGCATCTGTCTTTGCAGCTGAGTAGCAGTGTCTGTTCTGTTTCGACGAGCTGTTAACAGTATATACCGGTCATCAGTTGCTGTAGTGGCACGTGGCCGACCTTGCACTGGTCGACGTCTAACATTCCCTGTTTCTTGGAATCGATTCCACAGCCTTGCAACGACACTTCTGGCGACTCCAGCAGTGTCCGCGACACTACGTTGTGTTTGCTCGGATTCAAGTCTGCCTATAACACGCCATGCCATGGATTCCGGTAAATCACGTTGTTGAGACCTTTTCAAGTCACCTTTTCTCAAAAAGAATAATTGAGCAATCGAATTTCACAGTTAAGGCAGTGAAACAGACGTTTCTGCAACATCCCGATTTCCGCCCTTATGTTCTTTTTCCGGTTTTTGACGTCATGAACTTTGATTTGCATATGAAGTTTTCTTCTTCTGTTTCCTGCTAGGCTTTAAATTATGGATGATTTATTTTATGTTACTTATCGGTGTAAGTATTTGCGTAATTTCGTTAAAACCATGTGCTCCCCGAATTGTTTTGAGCAGTGTATATATATATATATATATATATATATATATTGCAAAAAAATGCGAAATTTTATATATTGAAATTTCGATGTTTTTTAGGCGAAATTTACGCACCCTTAGTTTTCAGTTCTCTACTTATCTCATAAGCTAAACTGAATTTACAAGAATGCAAAATGCCCATCGAAAGTACGCGAAGAGTTTTTCTGCTTGTGGTCAAATATAATGACAAATGATACATCACTACATTCCATGGAACCTTTTCAGTTACTAAAAAGGATAGGACATATCGGTTATTGAGGACAGTCAATTATTCAAAGCCAGCTAAATATATATTTAAGTATTATATTCGGCATCTTTTTAATGGGTCGTCCGTATAGACAACGTGGTTCATCTTGGCCTTGCAAATATAACAACAGTATATATTAAATGCATGACTAAGTTTGTCTTCAAATCTCTTCCCTCTTCTTAACTCTCCGAAATTACTGAGTGCATATGTATACCCTAGCTGAAAACCCGCACTTCTCTACTTAGTACCTTCAAATTAAATACAACGGTCAATGTATGCAGTTAATGTCACAAAAATAAATAAATAAATACATATATATATATATATATATATATATATATTTATTTATTTATAATAAATACAAAGATCAATGTTTGAAATTGATGTAAAAAAACAGAAAAATATATGTATAAAAAATCGTAAGGGATATTTTTATAGACAAAATAATCTAGAAGAAAATATTCAAATTAAATCTAATAGAACATACTAAAGAATATAGCACAGTTAATATAGTACAGTTTGAGGAACATATCTTTTACTGTATTTTAATATTTTTTTTGATAATGTCCAATCGTCTGCCGCATTAGCGAGAAAAAATTTTTTTTTTTGTTTATTTCGTTGTTATGCAAGTGACGATAAATTAATTTAAAGTACCAGAAAAAGAAATCACGTGATCAGCTTTTAGTAAATTATATTCTAAAAATTAATCTTTAAAAAATTCACCAAAAATTCAGAAAATGGAGGTAAAGATTCGAAAAAGATTTCATTTTAAAGGTATTTTGATTATCTTTCTCGTGATATAAATTTTATAACCCTCAAATTATTATTTTAAATGCAAACTTAAAAAAAAGTTTACTAAAACAGCTTAAAAATTTAATTTAAAAAAATCTAAGAGGAATTTTTCAAAAATCTCTCTTAGTGCACCCCTACACTATAAGAAGAATCGCTATGCAAAATTTCAGCCCTTTAGGTCCAGCGGTTTGGTCTGTGCGTTGTATGTCAGTCAGTGAGTCAGTTATGGAACTGTTTTATATATATATATATATATAGATTACATGCCAGCTAAAAGTAATTGCCTTAGAATACTCAGCAGATGAGCAATGACACATTAAATGAGTAGTTTAAATAAATTGTTAATTACATTGCAAGAAACTGTCGCGCAAATTGGCTACTTAACTGACGAACGGTGTATCACTGGATAATAATTCCATGGATCATTTTTAATTATTAAAAATGAGACGAAACAGCAATCTCTGTAGGAGATTACAACTGGAAAGTAATACCAAAAGGACCGGCGGATGGAAGACACGCCTTGACCCCCTGCTTATTAGGTCGTCCAAAGATAGATATCTAGATTTTGTGGTCACCGCGCAAACATTCCAAGAGCTTGCGTTAAATTTATTTATTAATTTCATCTGGAGGAGATTTTAATCCTGGCGCTTTTTGTGCAGTGGAATGTAATGAGGCACAACCAGAAATAAATGAATTTTTTCTCCTCCGACGCGCTTTCTTGCCGAGAAAAATTAGTTGCATTTTGCGGATAGCTTAAAGAAAAGGAGCGGATGGGAGGGAAAAAATCCCCATTTCCTTCCTGTTAATAGCGTTTTATACCAATTTTTCTTCATATGCATGAGAATTTTTTCCAGTATTTGGTTATGAGTTAAGTTCTTTTTATATCATAATTTACCCGGGAAGCATTAACGTGTTTATTAAGAACTTTTTTTTTTTTTTTTACCCCCGCCTTCCTTACACTGCTCTCACAAAGAACAAATTTGTGCGGGAGCAAAGGTGTGATGATACGTTTACACACATGCGCTATTTCCCGTATGCATACATATCTTCGTCAAAGAAAACGCAATAACCATCGAGGAGTAGAAAAAAAATTTACATATAAAAAAAAAATCTTGGCCTCATTCTTTATTTAATCAAAGGTTTTGCCACACAGTTAAAGTAAGACGTCAACACTTTCGGTAATTTCCATGTAAATTGCACCAGTTATGAAACTAGCAGAGCATGAAATTACACCTATGATAAAAAAAGTAAAGAGTTCCCATCACTAGTTGGAAAAAAAAATGAATATAAATAAATGTGAAAGTAATAATGAAAGCGGCGGCAAACCAAATTAAATCTTTTAGAGCAAACGGAAAACCACAAGGGGGGCTCATCATCTTTAGTTTCCTAATCACTGTTCTTGAAAAACTGAATCATAAATAGTATTAATTTCGTGGAGGTGAATCTCTTAATATGGAGTTCTCATCTCGCCGCTTTTTTTTTGTTTTCGCCCCATTTTTTTATTGTTTGTTCTTTATTTTCTTTGAGTTGAGTTTCTCCAGCATCAAGAATCGGACGTGCAAAAAATGTAATCAAGAGGTCCCTGTTAATTGGAACAGAAAAATTTCACTGAAAAGAGTCCTCTCCATTGGACGAAAAATATGACTTATTAGAACTTCAGAATCTGGAGAATCTTTCGAGCGAATGATACGTTTTTGTTTAAATTTCCTTTGATTTCTTTTAAAAAAACTCCAGAGGATATTTTGAATTATTTATTGATTTTTGTATTTGAAATTCAAACAGTTGCCATGCTCAAGTGTTTTATTTGTTTATTTGAAAAAAAATTGTAATAAGAGCTTCATACATTTAGTTTTTTTGATATTTTTCTTCAAAGTCTTATTTGTGGGCTGCTTTTGTTCGACGATTCGATTTCTAGCACTCAAATACTGTGTTCCAATTGTTTGAGTATAATTAATTTTTCTAATTACGTGATTATACTTGCTAATGAGAATTTTAGTTCTAATTTGTGTATTTTCTAAACGTAATTGCTAAAATACACGAAATATTGAAGTGGTGTTTCAGTAATTGATAGGCCAGAGGGTATCTCTTTAGTGTTTCAAAGAATTATTTAGTTCTCTCAGCAAACAGACCTTTGGATATCATAAGGCACATAAGATATTTTAGGGAATGTCCAGAATAAATCTCTAAGGCTATTTAATATTTTTGAAATCATAATGTAATCCTATACATGGCTGTATAGATGTGCATATATATATATATATATATATATATATATATATATATATATATATATATATATAATTTTACTTAATATAATTTCTAATACACCAATAATATATGGTACTGCCATAGTTTTTAAATTTTTACTTTGAGTTTATAATTTCTTTTGAGTTCAATTACTTTGACTGACAGTTCAATTCAGTTCTAATTTCAGTATTCACGTACAATGACGTGTTTGATATTTTATGCATAATTTTGCGATACGCATTTTGCAGTTTCCTGTTTGAAAAAAATTATATATATATATATATATATATATATATATATATATATATATATATATATATATATATATATATATAAGCACAAAATTACGTATATATGTATGTAAGTATGTATGAATGTATGAACATCAACGTTTATAAAATCACAAAATATTGAATATCATTCGAGATATTTACTTGGATGTCTCTGGCGTAAGAAAGAGCTATACGATATAAAACTTTTTTAGGGAATTAAGAGAAATATAAAGTTTTTGTTCATGTATCAATATGAGAACATTTAATTTTGTTGTAATTTTTGTAAAATAAAATTTCTGTTCAAAATCAATAGTCACAGAATCACAAAAAGAAAATTTCTAATGTCATCATGGGAATAATGGGAAAACATGCTTCGCATTGCTATGAATTAGATTAAATTAATGCCTAATTGGAATCCTCAAAAAAGTGTTAGTTTCTTTGAGACTGAAGATAAAAATATCCCATCAGTATTGGATCAAAATGCTTTCACCAACATTTTGTTTTCTTACAATTAATAGAAGTTTTATGAAAATAAATCAAAATAATTTGCTATGCTTTCTATTGTATATACATAAAGTTAAACCAATTTAAATATCGACGCGAGAACGTCCGTTTCGTTTCAAAAGTAGTCAGATTCCCAAATATGTAAAAAGAAGCAGTAATTTCATCAACAGACTGCATATGACTTTGAACAGTGTTAAATGGTATAACTATGTTAGAGGTTACAATGTGGAATATCAAAATAAATGTTGCGTTACTGAGTAACTCTGATCCCTGACTCTTGTCCTACGCTTGGTTGAAAACCTACAGCAGAGGTCAATATTTCCGATGTAATTTGTAACTGGGTAACAGTAATCCGAGAATGTTATCTGATGAGACGATGGAAAGAGATAAATATAACGATGATAGATTTACTCATTATACTCAGACATTCTCCTTTGGGGCTCTAGAAATTCAGAAAAAAATTTTTAAAAGAAAGATATTGTCTGTTGAATGTTAGTCCTTTATTAAATTTTTCCACTGCTGAGGGCTTTAAGATTTTTGGATTTACATAAAAAACAGCATTTCTTGTATAGAAAGCTAAAATAAGATAATTACATAAATTCAAAACTTGCAGTCTTGTTGCAAATACTCGTTAACTGTTTTACAATGCTCGTTTAAACTCAAATTGTGCTAGGATGAATATGTTAACAATAAAAAATCCTGAAGAATATTATTATGATTTTGCTATATTGACTACAAGTTATATGTTACATTTTCTACAGTTATATGTTGAGAACCAACAGTTTCAAAATGTATATTTTTTGTTTTTCAAATAGTTTACTACCCTTAGAATTAGTTTTGTTTTATAATATGCAGCCTTATTTTAATCTATAGCAAGGGTCGGCAACGCGGTGTCCGCGAAACAATTTTAAAGTGCGCGCCGTTCAAATTTCGAAATTTTTTAGATATTTGAACAACAATCGCTCGTAATTGTAATGAATAATTTTAGTAAAAAAAAATTAAAATTCGCAAAACCGTAAAAATCAAAAACTGATCAGCCTGATCTCTCGACAGCGTTGTTCTCCCCTTGCTTCTATGATAAGTACGATAAATGCATTAAAAGATAAATTGTCGCTCTGGAAATCGCATATTGAGAAAGATAATTTATCCCATTTCCCAAATTTAGAATTATAAAAATATTTAGGTTAATATTTCAAGGTTAATATTTAGAATTAGAAAAATATATGGGTTATCATATTTGCGATGGAAATGCTACCACCTATTAGTTTGTCAAACATTTTGATTATTTATTGGAAGAATTTAATACCAAGAATTTTTGCTTGTGAATCTTTGTTTTCTAATATGAAATACTTAAAATCAAAGTACCGATCAAGCCCCACTGACACTTACTTCTACCAATGCCTGAGAACTGGGAATTCAACTTATGTGCCACATTAAAACGAGATGGCCCCAGATTTGCAATGTCAAATATTGCATTATCAGTTTTAAAATTATTTTGTTTGAATTAAAATTTGAATTTATGTATTAAAAATTTATGTCGCATTAATATTTTCATGTTTAAATATTAACCCCCCCCCCCTTCCTCCTCTTCACCCAGTGGTGCCCGCAGAACTCCCGCATTTCTGAAATATGCCCTCCTAGTTAAAAAGGTTGCCGACCCCTGCTCTACAGCATTTTACATGGTCTTCATTCATTGTATACTTGTATTCTAATTTTAAAAAATATAACCTAAAACACCTAGATTGAGCTATCACCGTGTGACCAATAATGTGAGGGCGTGATAAAGGGGGAAATTAATAAATTAAGGGATTAGTCTATAATTCTCCAGAAATGCATGAAACAAAGGGATAAATAACTGCTCCTTCTACAGATAAATTTGACTTAAATATAGGATCTACACAACAGAAATTACTTTTCTCTGCATAACAAATCCGAGTCAATTTTTTATTATTAACTACACTTTTTATATCTTAAATTATGCAAACAATTTCAAAATTATGTAGTATACTAAAAATGAATACAACGACGGAAAAACTTCATGCAGTCTCTCACCTAGGATATTAAAAAACTATTTTTCATTAAATTTCGCAATGTTGCAATCTTATAAATACGCACTTTTAAAAAGACTGGGTAGTGTGATAGAATGATAGAAATATCATAAACAGTACTATTCCCGGGGTTTCATGCTTATGAATTTCAAATTAAACAGAGAATATCTTTACATGATGAGAAAAATTTAAAAGATGAATGGATAAAAAAAAACTAATTACCGTGTAGCTGAATGATGATATGTTTGATATAGAGAGATTTCATATAATAAAAATGTCCTTTGAGTTATCTAATCTGAACAAAGTTCATAGAACAGAAAACTACATCGCATCTAACAGTTTCAATTTTTATGAGAGGAATCTACTGTATTAAAACTCTTTGCAATTGTCAGGTCATCAGATAAAAATTTCCGAATTTTGACAGTTCAAATTAAATACAAATTCAAATAAGATTTTTTTCTCTCAGGTGTTTGAGATTTGAAATTAGTATTTTTCATTCCTTTCAAAGTAAGTGCTTGGATGCATAATAATTTTTTTAGCTGGAAGTTTTACTATTTCGCTTCTTTAACTTAAAATACATGCAAAATTAACAGTTTATGAACTTAGAAATGTATTCCATGATATTTCCTGATTTCTTCTTATATACCTGGAAACAATCTCACTTGAAGGAAACAGGTGGTTTCCCTTAACCTATATTGATAAATAAGCATCAAGTCTGTTTTCTCATAAGTGCTATAAATATTATTAATGTTTCCCTAATATTACATAAAATTTTAACTCAGAGAAAAGTCTTAAACGTCAACTGATACCGGCAATTTCGTAGATATTTTCATTTTGATACTGAGTCGGTTCAGTGATTAATAGCTAAAGATCAAATAATCTGTCACTTTACATAAAAAACGAAAATTAAATATTACGATGATATGATCATCAGTTAGTTTGATACACAGCTTAAATTAATTAAACAACGAAATAATCCCTGACCCAGACTGTCATATATTAAATATGAAATACATCAATATTTTTTCTAAAGAGATAAAATGATTAAACGTCTCATGATTTCTATAGTAGTAGAGCTCATCTCTCGCTCTACGCCAATCTTTGCAAAAATTGTCGATGGCGAAAACTTCGAAAACGGAACTGTCTCCACAGTTCCAAATGTATTACCTAATATCTCTCGACTTCTTCCAATTTATGTGGGAACGGCTTCACCCAATGGAAACAGGCAGATTTCTGTGTCCCGGGTAGATTAATTAACCTTTAATCTATTCTCTCTCGGGCCCCCTAGAAAAATACTCCTTTTCTAAAATGCTCACGGTCTTTCGGTCATATCTTAAACTACGACATCACTCTGCGGATGAATTAAGATTTAAAAGCGAAACACACTACAAACTCTCCGCTGAATAAAATCTATTTAAATCTCTCTCCCTCAGTTCATTTAGGCAAATTGAAAGAATTCCTCATTACTGTAATCGAACCATTAGCGGGAACTTTTCCCCGAATTAACTTCATCAAAAACGCGTTACCCCCCTGCTCTCGCTCAGTTTTAAAGTTTGTGGGAATGCCCCACGACACTCGCAGATGCTTTCTAAGTGTCCGAAAAGATTTAGGTGTATTAAAAGCAGAGCGGTCTGATCTGGGGATGAAGAACATCATTACAGGATAGGAATTTATCATTTGTACTTTTGAGAGATGGAAAATTTTTACGAAGATAATTGCAATTTTAGAAAAGGGGGAAATATTCTTGATGTTTTTGGCGGTATTGGGGGAGCTCATTGGCTTGGGAAGCGGGGAGCTATATTACCATATTTGAACAATTATAAATTGAACTTCTAAGATTTGGAGAGGTTTCTGGCGGGAAAAAAGGGCTCAAAAAGTTTTCAGCTAAGAATACAGTGGATTAAAATATTATTCTCATACAATTATGCATAAAGAGTTTGCATAATCTAAAACTCGGGCAGCCAGGTTTTGGAGTTTGCACTTCTCTTCCATCATAAATGCTCATGAATGTATATGAACCATTTTTATATTTAAGGGTGTTATTGTAATGTGTTTTCCTTCCGGAATAGTCCCTTTGAGATTGGGACTATAAGCCTCAAACCTGTAGCGTTACCTAAAGTTTGTTCTTAGTGATTGAAGAATGCTCAAAATCTTCATGTACTTAAGAGTTTCATTAAGCTTTAATTGTATGCTTAAACTTGCTTTGTCTTGAAATTTACTTTCCTTACGCTTCCTATGAGTACTCGTAGAAGGGACCTTATATATGAACTCGCTTAAAAATAACTGATTTCCAGGTTCTTCCTCCTCATGAGAGAGCTTTTGAAAAACCACTTGTTTATAGGAGACAGACCATAAAATCTACATGATTGTTAGTATAAAACTTTTTAAAAGGGTAAAATTATTTTTTTTAAAAAAGATGTGGTAAGAGAAACGGAACCGAGTGTAATTAAAAAGGTGGGGTTCCGACTAGTAGAAAAAATCGAAGATAATTGTTGAAGATACGAAATTATTGAGGCTTTAAAAAGCCTCAATAATATTTTCAGTTGTGACAGCTAGTCTTAGGCCAACAGCTATGACCCATCACGATGTCTTTGAAACATTAGGGGCAGTAATTTCACTAGACGGGTCCCAAAGGTAGAGAATCGGTTTTCTTTTTATATAAGTTTTAATAAGAGATGTTATAGTGGAAAACGAACATTTTCCAACATTAACCTGCCAAATTTTTCGCCAGATTTATCTTTCCTGAAAGAATACCGGTTAATTTTTTTAAAAATGAACTTGCTCATTAATGAACGGGTCTTCACTTTCAATTGACTAGTAAGGAAAGATTATCTGGTGCTAAGATAGTGAAATCATTTTCATATGTAAAAAATGGATATTTCTCGTGTATCCAGTAGCTGTCTTGAACATAGGATTTGCTTCCACTGAGGGTTTTTATCTGGGCATAACCACCAAATGCCCCAGGTATAAATTAATTTTCTGTTATTAACTACAGTAAATTTTGCCTGCTAATGAAAGTCATTCCCAAAAGCTAATAATACGTTCTCCCACCAGCTGCGAAATACAATCTTGAATAGCAAAAGAGTTTAATCTAATTTTATGCTTCCAGAAGTTGTACTGCAAAGGATCGGACAGGCATTTTCATACTTAATGTTTAATAGGACTACAAAAGATTATGTCGTGCATTTTAGTCTTTCAGTAAGCAACACGATCGTAATTTTTTTTCATTACATACAACATAGAAAAGTTAGGGATTTTCTAGAACATTTGCCAGTGGAGAAGCTCAACTCACAAAGGAAATATATTAATCATTTACGTATTGTGGGGAAAATTTTATACAGCAAGAAATGATCTTTCAAGAAGAATGGTAAAATAAATCGTATTATAAAGAGCTTTTCTTAAATTGGGAATCGGGCAAAAATCTTTGAAGCAAATTTAGGAATAAAGTCCATTGTTAATCTTCATCAGGAGAGTAAATATTTGATAGGAAGGAAAACAGAGAATTATTCGTAAAAAAAAGTCAAAAGATCAGTTGAGTTTAATTTTTTCTTTGTACGTTGTATTATTTGCAATCAGATAGGTACGGAAGATGACAGAAGCAAGGTTGTTCTTGTTTTACGAAAATTATAGGAACCCGAAATGTCATTTTCCAAAAATGTAACGTTTTTAGCAATTTCGCTAGGTTTTTTTTCAAAGTTTTATTCCCCCTGCAACTTAAAGAAGTTATCAAATTAAGACAGTGGGAGAATTTAAGGTAAGTGAATATGCATACACCAGAGTATACATACATGCATTAAATTAATTTGCCCTCATACCTCACTTCTCAGAGAGAACATCTCCCCGAAAGGTCGCGATAAAAGAAGGGGAAAAAAGTAAGAAAGAAAAAGAAAGCCCCTAGCAGGTGAGTGAAGGAAAAAGTGAAAATTTGCAAGCACTCGGCACCGGGTTGATGCGAACAGAGGGATACTGAGAGCGGCGCGGGCGGGTTCGAAATAACGGATTGCTCGGTTTGCAGAAGCACAAAAATAATCCCTTCGGAGGTCCAATCAATTATTTTCTCTCTTTATGAAGCACAGAAAGTGCGCTCGTTTCTCAAATCTAACCTTCAGCAACACAAACCATTCGGTTGTTGCTGGTTGTGCTTGCTACGTTCTGGCCCCTCAGATGTACCGATTCCCAACAAAGAAGTACACGCTTAATCATCAATCAAATTTCAGCAAACTGCGCCGCGCGCGTAAATATTCACCAGCTTTTAATGTTCTTTGACTGCCCAATTTTCTGGATCCCAGAGAGAGAAAATGGGATAATTGATTTCCAGATTATTGATGATCTATCCGTGTTAAAGCTCCTTTATTGACCCTCCTCTGCAGAAGCTGCGACTCAAGTTACATTGCCAACTGCTATTTGCAAACTCAGATTAAAAGGGGAGAAAAAAGAGAAACAGCGACCACAATTCGTTTCTCAGATGTAGTCCCTGAAAAATATTAAAAAAATGAGCAGGGGAGGATTTGCATTCACGTGGGATTTATGAATAAGCAGTACGAGTTCTTAATTTCCAAGAAGAGGGTATTCGTTTGATCTTCCTTTTGTTCAGTATGCATTCAGTGAATTATCCTTTAATTCTGCATTTTCAAAAAAAGGATACATTTTTTCAGCATATCATCGCCAAAAAATTATTTCTAAGATAATTATAAAGATATCTCTAACTCAAGTACGTCACTTTAATAAGGTGCTTCTGAATTCGAAGGAAAATACTTTATTAAATATTTTTCTCTGTGTATGTAATCCGAAATTAGAGGCATCAGCACATTTTAGTAATATATTTCTTGACAGTTATCAGTAGGGACATATGTGCTGCATCTCGATAGTTTATTTTCTGTGAACAAATTCGAGTAGATTTCTCTATTCATAACTTGACACACCTTAAGGGTACAAACAAACTACATTCAAAATGATTATTTGAATGATAATAAAAACTACTTGAATTCTGTTCTCTTATATTACCTCCTAATTTTCATTTCAACTTTAACAGCTGTTCTTTGAAACTGCGAGACCTTTTATGTTTAAGGAACAACGAAGGGTAGTGAATATTTAATTTTTTTAAAAAAAGGAGCATAACAAAAAATAATTAATTACATTCATTCTATAATTTATTAAGGTCACCTTGAATGTGAATTTTTGTGCCTTTTTGTGTTCTACCAATTCTAAATTTTATAAGACAAATTCGGTCACTAATTTTGCCCTCATGTCTCATAATAAAAATTTGACTTTTGTTGAGAATGAACCTGTTTAAAAATCACGTTTAACCTAATCCATCTTTTAATAATTTAGCTATAATTCCTTTTTACAAAAACTTCTTTGAAAGAAATCAACATTCGTATGTGTACTTTGTGATCTAATTTGTAATTTATAGTTTCAATCCTCAGTAATAATTTATTCTAGAAAATCAATTCTTATCTTACTATCTGGATGAAAAATATAGAGTATCTTTAATTAGGAAAGTGATACAAAAATACAGCCTCATAGATAGAAGTGTGCAGTAACGTGCGTGATTAAAAATGCGATTAGTAAACCAAGCAACTTGGGGCTTCTGCACTTAAGAGTAGATCTTGAAATGCATTTTTTTTGTTTACCAAAAAACTTTTCATATTAACTTAATATTTTCAAAAAAGCATTTTAATTTTTCAGCGCCAAACATCAATAATCAAAACCCAGGTAAAAGATTTACTACCGAAAAATTAGGAATTTTAAATACTACGCTTTATTGAAACGTGTACCTCTCTTTATTAAAATGTGTACCTTCATATACAAAGATCAGAATTCAAAAAGAAGGAATTTGCTACTCTTTGATTTAAAAAATACTGAGAAAAAAATTTCCCCTAGCTTAACATTGGGACGCAATATCTGCAACTTCCACTGGTGCAAAACTATTAACAACCGAGATCAATGTTGATTTTCAAGTCAGTTATTGCCTCTTGTTAAATGTTTGTCTAGACGGTTACATAGACAAAGCGAATGTATGAAGAGGTATAGCTAAAAAATACCATTGAAAATTCATGAAAGTAAAAGTGAACTTGATCCTTAGACACCTCACAATTCGTTTGTTTATCCCTAATTGTAAATTTAAAATCGTAAGGAAACTAGGTAGGGTGTAGTTTACAAAAAAAAACACCTATAAAAGTAAAATGAAACTCAAGCAGCTTTCAAACAGTCTGAAGTCATGCAAATTAAATGTGAAATTAAAAAAAAAGAAATATACTGGGAATAAAGCATCCCTTTTCAAATAAAATACCTTGCTAAAGTTTTAAAAGTTTTCAGATTGATTAAAGGTAAAAGATTTTTCTATAGCAAAGTATATATTCGGAAAAGGCTTAATTAACTTAAATTTCAAATTTTACTTCTGGGTTTTTAAAAAAGAACAGAATATCATAATGTTTCTACGTAGTATAAATTTTTGTATCAGTATGGAAACTGATCTTCAGTGTGAAAGACACTTTATAGAATGCAAGGTTAAAATCTTCAAAAAGGGCATTTTTGTGAATTGTTGTCTTGATAGTTTATAAAATGTCCGTATTAATAAGTAACAAAATATTTCTATTCCTGAGAAAACTTTAATACAATGTGAACCACAACCATGGGCTATGCAACAACATAAATAATATAATTCTTACTGTTGTCATTCATATTTTTTATCATGGTCAGACCGATAACAACATTTAAATTTCAATACAGATTGTTATCTTAATTTTTAAGGGAAGGAGGGAAGGGGGGGTTAAACTTATTAATTAATCAGTTAATATGGGTTAGTTAATTAGTTAATTAATTAGTTTATTTTGTTAATAACAAATGTTCTGCCACCAGCGTATGGTATATTCATACATACATATATATATATATATATATATATATATATATATATATATATATATATATATATATATATATATATTTATTCATTTATTTATATATATATCATACACCTTAGGCAGAGCATCTAACATTAACTAATGATATCCATACAATACATATGATATGTTTCGCTCACTAAAGGCTACTGGGTTTGCTTGCGAATGCCTATCGTCGGTGTTTTGTTTCCTAGCATTTCTTTAAATACGCAATTTTCTGGAATTTTTAAAATGATTTCCAGATTATTAAAAATAAACATATCACTAAATAAATAAATAATTAGAAGTGTTTCAATGCCTAAAGTAAAACATTCTAGTGCTTTATAAACTGAACGCATAGTGCCTTGGATAAAATGTGGAGAACTGGATTAGTTATTTATTAAAGAATATTTCTTTATTTGATCTAACATTTCACCCCACTGTTCTATGAAGATCCAAATTACTACTCAGAAAACGCATTTTTTTTTCTCAACTAGCAAGGATGTTAAGAGAATAAACCTTAGATATAATAATATATCGTCTTATTAGCGATTTTTAGTTATTTCATGAAAATAAGCCGGGTCGGATTTATCTCTTATACCTCTCCTGGACATCCGATTAAAAAACAACTCCGGCGGTGATAATTAAGTCCGCCGAAAATCTGCATATGAAGGAATGCATCACTGCTTCATCCTAAAGAGTCGAGAATTTTTTTTTCTGCATTAGGTTCAAATACGATTATTATTTCTCGAGTAAATATTTACTGCGTATAATTTAGCTTTATGCATTCGCAATTAAGTAGAATAAATTAAATATGCTTATTCGTGATTCTCGGAAATACATTTTTGTTCGGCTTATGCATATGCATTCTTTTATCAGCTCTTGTTTTCAACGACCATCGAAAAGAATGAAAATAGTTTTTCAAAACATGTTAGGAAAGAAAAGAGAAAATGTTTGGGAAGTTTTGTATAAATTTTTCTCTTGTCATTTGCATGAGAAAGAAACGATTGTTTTGAACCTTGTTCTTAAAATTGTGAAATACTCTGCAATTTTTTTTTTTTGCCTCAGTCATCTGCAGATAAAAATATTCTTTGTTATCTCTGCCAATATAATGCGTGATATTAACTATAAGCTTTTAAATAAACAGGTTTTCATGTGAAATGCATAAGGTGAACGTTACAACAATATTTTGAAAAAAATTCACTAATATCTGGATTTCCATTCACTGGTCATTTGTTTCGCTTTTCAGAAATAAAACATATTTATAGAAATAACCGTTATTTCTTTAAGTGAATAAAATTATTTAAAATTTAATTTTGCTTTCAAAATGTTAGAAGTTAAATGTTCAAATTCCTTGGTTCTAATTTACATAGACAATATAGTGCTTTGTTGTTTGAACACCATATATAAATTGCATCTCTCTTTTAACAATTAGGGAATCAGTTGTCGAAAAAGGTTTACATATGGACATAAAAGTGTGTTAAGCTTTCTATGATTAAACATAAGTTAATAAAAAAAATTGCATAAGTATTAATTAAATATATGTCAGCAAACCAAAATACAGTTTATCATTAAATCACTTAAAAATCAAATCTTTTCTCAAAAAATATAAAATCAAATGGAAATGCCTCATTTTCTGTAGAGACAACATGAGCATTAAGTATTGTTTTTGAAGTTCTGATATTAAAGATAAGAAACATCTTATACAGTCCTCGAAAAAGGTTAAAGAAATATAGAAAAACCTAAGAAACACGTTATCTAAGATTCAGGAAAAAAAGGCAACTGAATTATCTTGGCACATATACTCAGAAAATTTGCCCAGTTCTGTATACGATTAAATCATAGATCTCAGCTCTACCTAAAAAAAAAAAAAAACACTTCGGAAGATTTCATTCGTATTTAACTGGTTTTTATTCTATTTTGATTAATCTATATTCTATTGCAGTAATAATATTAAAAGCATGAACTAGTTGATTGCGTTTGTAAAAATTTCAAATTACGTTTTTCTCAGTTTTATAAAAAACACCCTATATTTTATCAATTTGATAATATACGCGGGAATGCTCAGTTTATGCACAGAGAATAACAAACAGTAGAAAAAAAGGAGAAGAAATACACTAGTATTTATTTTCAAAAAAGGATAAAAAAGAACTGAAAATAAGCCTATGATAACTTTCATCGTAGCCACCACACATTTATTTAACTTTCCTAAAGAAAGCCCCCTAACTGCGACACACTGTATTATTAATAGGGAACGATGCATACAAATGCTGAAAAAAAATGTAAAAAAAAAGATCCTACGAAAGGTTAAAAGGCACGATCGCTTTTTCTACTTAGACATGTTCTCTTTACATTATCTTGTATTTTTCCACGTATTAACTTATCTCTGTAATTAAGTCCACTTCTCCACACGCGACACCGATAGCCGGGTATTTCCGAGCCCAGCAAATCACGAATATGTGGTGCGAAAACGCGGACCTAGAACACTTGCCATAGTCCATCACGTGACCCGCGAGAGCAGGGGGATGGACTTGTGTAGGTGTAAGGATTAGCCGCGGGGGACGAAGGGACGCCTCGTTTAATTTCGCGCTCCACAGAACCTGGGCCCCGGCTTGGGACCTAGAGGCCTCAGAGGAGGGGGTGATTGTGTGATGACTCGGGCAGGGGGGGGGGGGGGGGGGGAGCATGTTCTAGTTTTGTTCTTCAGTTCGCGAGCAACATGTGCCGGTGATGTCGAATGAGAGATGTCCTTCCTGCGCTAGACAAGTGTAAAGCGTCCTTATTTTTAGGTACTGGTTGATCGGGCGCACTTCATGTTCATGTCGTTTTGATATGTTACTCATGTTACGAGCATTTATTTCGAATTCCAAGTAAAAGACACCTCATGTTGTAGTTATGGACTTACAGATTCTTCCTTATAAATTAAGTCTTTGGGGAGTTATTCCTAATTTTTTTTTTTTATATAAATTCATTCATTTAGAGGACATACATTGGAAGATTTTCAAAACTTTAAAAAAAAATATGTTTTCAAATAAGATATAAAGTTTTCTTTTACAGTCGAACCCTGTTATAGCGAACCCGGTATCTAACGAACTCACGGATTTAACGGACGAAAATTTTGGTCCCGTCGTTTTCCTATTATACGTAATTTAATTAATATTGTATCAGTTTGATGTAATCGATTTTAGTCGATGTAATTCATTAATTATCATTTTTAATAGATTTTATCATTTTTAATACATCATTATTGAATACACATTGCAACTAAAAACTTATACATTTTGTGAACGCTAGCATCTTTCTTAGCGGTTCGGATACAACGAACCACCTGATAAAGTGAACAAAACCTTTGGTCCCTTGAAGTTCGTTATAATGGAGTTCTACTATAATACGAAATATTGATAATCTGAATATATATATAAATATTAATCAGTTTCATCATATCTATTTCGTTCCACATGTATTTTAAAATTTCTGCATGTCTTTTCATTTCTAGCACAGACCTAAACCAATGACTTATCCAAACCAAATTTTGAGCTGTTAGTGATTAAATGCAAATACAAACAAGCGTAAAAGAAGGACATCCAAACCTTCAAATCTGTACAAAGCTTATTAACATTTTGTTGTCGTCACATTAAATCCTTATCAGGCTTTAAAGTTGTTTTCTCAGCATTACTTCCTCATCGCCTGTCAACGAACTTATGTCATCGGCCACCAGTTGGCTTGGCTTCTGAAGGTTAACTATTTGTTGCTTCCTATAACTTGGATACGGCAAAACGTTATTACATTTTCTTCCCGGAAGACAAAACATGATAATCACAAACAATCTGTTTTCAATTAATACCTATATGTGCTTAGTATACTTGAACAAAGTAATTCACAACCAGAATTTGTAAATTAAATAACAATATGATTTAGCTTTAATATTTTATTTTAATATTTTCGATGGTCTAGGCATTAGATGCTTAGAAGACATCGAGTAGTTAGAGTTTATATGTAATGAATTGGGTTAAGAATCGTAAAAAATTATGTGTATAAAGGTCCCCTCATATTTTCCTATTTCTTTTAGTTAAAAAAAAAGAAAGAAGGAAATTTTTAAAACCATAAATGTTAAATTATATTAATTTTTTTTCTTAAAGATGTAAATTTAATAGCAGATAGGAAACTTTAATACATTGTTTTAACTTACGCAAGATTTCAAAGAAAGTTAGCTAATTTTTCATTTTCTCATTACATCTTTTGTGCTCAAAATAGGATAAAATTTAATTAATATATTCGCCTTTTAAGGACCTGTAAAGCCTATGACCACATTACACGCTTAATAATTTTCTATGTTTCTCGATGTGAAAATTGTCTGACTGGTAAATTATTGCAAGAAATTTCCCAAATTCTTCATGTAAGGTCAAGCTGATTATGCCATCCAGGGCTCTCAAAAGCCATTTGCGGCGCAATTTGAAACACCTACGAGATGGTCTAACTTTTCTTTTCTTTTTACCTTTTTTCAGGCTCCCGATGGCTGGTTGGCCCTAAGCCACCGCTACCCCCTGGCAGTGGGCACTAAACTTCCAAACGTCGTACTGACGATATCCTGATAAATTCTTCTCACAAGTATGAAATTGGCTGAATAGAAAACGGTCCTATTTCCGTGAATAAATTATCATTCAGTTTATTTCAATACTTAAAGACAAAAACCTAAGCTTACGGGACCCATTTTTCCGATTCCCTCTTTAGAACGGGAAATTTTTTACCCCCTTTGTAAGACCATTAAAGGGGTTATATACATACATACATACACACACACACACACACACACACACACACACACACACACATATATATATATATATATATATATATATATATATATATACAGGGTATCCGGGCTAAAAGTATACAAAAGTTAGGGCTTATTATTACGTAACTACGCATTAGAATATAGTAGATTATACTCGTATATTCATTCTTGGGGCAGTATTCTTGGGATACATGCTATAAGGAAAAAGCCATGAGGAAAAGGTATTTGTATGGACTAGTGAACCACTATAATGGTAAAACAGGATGCCAAAATTTCTTCAAATTTACATATATTTATTTGCACAATAGCAGGGATATGTGTGGCTCTGTAAATTCCTTTTTATTATACGTGTGATCATAAAAATATCTTTCTCAGAATTTCCTTCCATTATATATCCCTATTCCGTATGAGCATAAATAGGAAACGAATACATATATGTTGATCTGAATGTAGGAATTAATATCTATTTAACTTTAAACTGTGCATGTTGTTTAAGAGATAGAAAGACACGCAAAAATTTATTCATAGAAAGTCCGGTCATCTACTTAGTATTTAAACGCGATTCGATATGAAAATCATTCGTGCTATTCACTGTACTGAGTTTGAGATTACGTGCTATACATATTGTATTATATTCGTTAAGAATATATGTTATTTTCTTCTAAACACGTGAAAAATATGCATGATAAATACTCCACTTTGATGTTATGTTATTAATTTTGCAGCAGTTTCTTCTCAATCCTCCCAATATGTTGTTTTTCCTTCTATATTTGGCATCTCCTTTCCAAAATTCTATTCTGTGATCATTATGCTACCCCTCTGCCATCGACTCGCCCCGCATTCCAATCTAAACCTGTGTGTATGTCTCTTTGTTTATGTCTAATCACACCCTCCGGATGTGCTGGTGCAGTGGAGAACATTCGACTCTCCGCATCAGAGAACTTGCCGATTCTAAATCCCTCGGTTCTTCTGGAGGGTCGTTCTCTCTACTGCATTGAAATAAGTAAGTGAACAAGCAATATTCCTAATTATTTAAAAAAAAATTTTTGGGGACAAACAATTCCCATTATAGGAGGCTGACGTTTAGTGAATCTTGAGCAGATTTTTCCAAATTCTTGTAGCATAAATTGTCATATCTTTTGTTAAGGTCTGAAAAAGTCATGAGGGGCTGAAAATTTTGTAAAGTACTTGTAGACGATGAAACAACAAGCCCAGAAGGCTCAATTTTTCTTGAAAAATTTATAAAATCATACATGTATGAAAATAAACACACACATATGTACACACACACACACACATATATATATTTATATATATATATATATATATATATATATATATATATATATATATATATACATATATACATATATATATATACATACACACACACACACACACACATATATATATATATATATATATATATATATATATATATATATATATATAAGAATAAGATGAAAGAGAAAACCAGTAATAGCTCTAAAGCTACTTGCAGCCAGGAACAAGCAACATGTAAAGAAAAGTATGAATAAGGTTTTTGACAGCATTTCTTCATCAGCGGTGTCAATACTGTCTAAAAACCAATGGATTGTTTCTGATGAGTATGATCTATTAAATAAACACACTCAGACACCGTACAATCCATTATTAATAGAAGGATTGATTAATAAATGAATTAAGTTTGAATAAAGGTACTTAACCAAAGAACACCAAGCCTGGCGCTAGTCAGAGTGGAAGTTAAGAACTTGTAACCGAAAGATGACTGACGTCATAAAACTTGCAACCATTGATGTGGATTGGTAGTGGATTCTCAGTTACAGACTTACTTAGATTACCGTATTTTAAGACTATTATTCCTTGAAATATATATATATAGCCCAGTGGCGTAGTGGTTAAAAGCGTCAAGCTGCCAACCCACAGGTCGAGGGTGCCCCTGGTGCCACAGGTCCCACACCCTGCGTCTGGGTAAGGTCGACTCAGCCTTTCGTCCCTTGAGTGGGTCGATAAAATGAGGACCAAGCATGCTTGGGAACTAAACTCTGGGGGTCCCACGTCAGGTTGACCACCTGACTGAGACATATGCTGTATGGCATCCCAAGCCCCAAGGTCAAAGCGGAGATGGGTACAAAGCGGAGATGGGTACAGCGGAGATGGGGCGGAGATATATATATACATATATATATATATATATATATATATATCGATATAAATATCGATATATACACACATATATATACATATATACACACACACATACACACACACACACACACACACACACACACATATATATATATATATATATATATATATATATATATGCGTATATATGCGTGTGTTTGAAAGTATGTCTATAATCATGATGTAAGAATTTTAATATTAATACATCTGTATACATGAACCCATGATTGCTTGTGAGAAAAAAATATGATGTTTTAGTTTTTAAGGCAACCTTCGAATAAAAATCTGGAGAGAAAGAAACCCCCTCTATTTAAAATTTTGCGAAACCGGAACCAAGCATCGAAAATTTCATAAAAAAAAATAATCTTGTTCTTAGATGTCTCCTGGTCAGGATCACATAATATTCAAATTTTCTTCGCCAAATAAGCGTATGCAGCGAACGGAGAACCACTGCCGCCTTCCAACAAATCTGCATACTCAATTCAATCATCAGATTCATTCGAAATCAAAAACCCGAGTTTTTTTTCTTAACTTTTCTTTTTTTCATTTTTTTCATTTTTTTTGTATACCGAACGTTAGAACAAAAGGGGCGCCTAGAGAGACAAAACCTGGAACATCTCGTGTTCGATAATACATCTCAGAGACGGGATTATAAGTTCCCGATTTAATCTGGAATAGAATTTCCGGGACATTCGACGCCCCCCGACTGTATCAACCGATCTGGTAGTTTCCATGGCAACGGGAATAGGTAACGCGATGCTTCGTTATTTTGCGGGCGGTTAGGGTTAAGCGGCCGCCACCAGGCCTATGACAATATCTGGTCTAAGTTTTAACAAGACTCGAACTAAAAGGCTTGTACTATGGTTTGCAGCTTCGGGGAAGCTCTCGCATTACTTTACATGCTAGAAGCGTTAAGGCTTTTTCTCTAGAAATTTAACTTGACTATTATGTAAAGTAAAGAAACACAACTGTCGCTAACAAAAGATAGTAGGTATGAGTTTATTCAAATATATTACAGAAAAAAAAGGGAATTTTATGTGTAAAAATGTTAATCGGGAATCCTTCTGTAATCTCAAAATGCTCTTAATGAATGATTCTTGAACCATCTTCAGTCATCGCAGAACTGTTGAACTATTCTTTAAAGATTTTAAGCAATAATTCCTACTGAAAAAGCCATTATTAATTCGCCCATGATCTTTTTACTAAAAGGTTGAAATTATTCCTTAACACGGGTAGTTCATTGTTCAAGAATTCTACTTTAAAAAAAATTGATACATAATTACAGTTCTTTAACCTCTAAGCATTTGAAACATATTTTTCCATCAAATTATTTCAGCATAGAAAGTGTATGTTACAGATTATTCCAACCTTTTTTGGCCTATAAAAATTGTACAATTTTGATGCTTCTTTATACCAAACTAAAGGGGTAAATCACTCTTCGGAAACACTCTTTCCTGCTGAAAAGAGACAGAAAGTCTCAAATGCTTAGAGGGTTAAAATTCGTTTTTTTAAACCTTAAACCTATACTATTACACATCATATGCAGCTGTGTATACATTATAAGATATCATTTTTAAAGGAAATGTGCTCGGAATGGAATATAAGGTTACATTTTTTATACAGTTTTAATTTTAGTATACTTACGATATTATCTGTGCTGTCCATTGCTAATTGGGGATAGATTGATAATTTTTGTTCATTATTGTCCATGGTAAACTAAATAAACCAATTTTTCTAAAAAAATTCTGAATGGGACATTCTGATGAAAGTAGATATTTTCAGGACGAAGATCACTTTTTTAAAAGGGATGTAATCTAATTATGATAAAAAATAAAAATTACGTCACATTTTATAAAAAGAATCAAATAAATGAAGTATTATGCTTTTGTAAAGGTTATTAACATTGAAAAATTTGCCTGAATAGTTTTGCTATATATACTCAAAAATAGAATATCTGTATTTATTTTTAAAACTTTGGATCCATTAATAAATTATGTATGCAAATATATTTGAACTTTTACCATTCTAAAAGAAAACTATTAAGGTACTGCACTACAGAAGTAGAATAAATTTTATGTTTCTAAGCCTGTGTATGTAATTAAAAAATGCTTAAATTTTTCCATGAGATAAGTGAACAAAAAGCTACCAAACTGAGAAAGTTCCTTTATAATTGTATAATATAATTCAACTTAAATGAAAGAGAAATTTTTGCGTCTAATTCGTGAAAAGTTCTGTATTTCTTTATAAGATAGAACTGTAACATTCAATAGCATTTAAAAGCAGTGGGTGTTTTGGCACACAGATATCTCTACATTTTGTGTAAGCAGATGGGAACTTTGCAGTTCTTGGATACAGAGCTGCCTCATTTTTCTGATATTTTATATGAAGTGACATTTAAGCTATAACAACTCCTTGTGAGTTAAATACCTAAATTTGTTTACCTCTTTCTTGGGATATTATAAGTGAAATGGTATTCTAACTGTATATATTTGTTATAGCAATTGTTATAGCAAACAATCAGGGTCGAAGCCAGTAATGTTTAGCTTAGGCTGGGACTCCCCTTTAATATCATTTAAATGCATAGATGAATTGAAGTGTATGATAAAAAGTTGTATAGATATACATTGCAGTAACGAAAAAATTCAAGAAAAGTATACGAGTCAGTCAGCATTCTGATTTGAAACAGCTTTCGTTAGATTTTATTATATTGTATGCATTTCCAACCTCTTTAATTAAATTGATTAGATAAATGTGTAGTATCTTCTAAAGCTTTTACATACATATTAAGTCCTCTAAAAGTGACATATAAACTTCAAATGGGGCTCAAAATGAATAGATGTTACCAATTAGAATCAAATATCCTTTATTTTAAGTAAAAGATATTTTTTACGGGTTAGAGACAAAATACTTCATTGTATTTGACCTTGAAAGATTTTTACTTTTTATCCTTAGGTACAGAAATAACTTATTTAAGTATCAAAAATAATTAAAATTTATTTATGAAAAATAAAAATATAATTAAAATTAATAAAATAAGGTTCATCCTGGCCTACTGTATTTTCCTTTCAGAACTGCTAAATAATATTGTAGTGATCAGCTAATGTATTGTTCATAACACAATTATCACCCTGTTTATGTCTCTCTCTCTCTCAATATATATATATATATATATATATATATATATATATATATATATATATATATATACAGTGCTCGATTTCTAGAAATAGAGGTGCCGGAACTGTAGCCTTCCGGGGTGTGTGGGCGGTATTCCAAATCATTAGCCTGAAAAAAAAAAAAGAAATCTTTGATTATACAAAAACTTGAATCTTTTATTTGATTCCAAATTTTATTTTGAAAAACAAGTACAAAAATGTGTTGCATTAAAGTAATAAAAGCAGTAAAAAAGCTCAGTTTAATGATTGTTTAAGTTGTCTGCCCATCCTAAAAGATTGTCCAAAACTTCAACATGTTTTCATCACACTTCTTGTCTCTTGACATCTCCTTCCTCTTGACGGCTAATGTTGAATGATGTCCAGACACAAGCCAATAACAGTCAACATACTCAGCTGGGTTAAAGAGCCGAAGAGGAGGTTCATTGATCTTTACAAGCAACAGGCCAGAAACCATTGCAATATTCAGTTGCACTAACGAGTAGTAGGCCAGGGCCACTCACTAACAACAGAGTAATAATATGGGATTAAATAAATGTTTTTTATCTATGGTAATTTTGTACCGAAACGCCTCAAACCGAGCTTTGTATCCCTGTATATATATATATGTATATATATATATGTATATATATATATATATATATATATATATATATATATATATATATATATATATATATATATAATATATATATATATATATATATATATATATATATATATATATATATATATATATATATATTTATATATATATATAATATATATATATATATATATATATATATAATATATATATATATATATATATATATATATATATATATATATATATATATATATATATATAATTTTTCACTTTTTTAAGCAAACTAAATATATGTAGAAAGAAATCCTGAAACATAATTTTTGGTATTGCACTTCGGTGTATAATGTACATATGCATAACCATGCTAAAAGACTAAAAGAACGTTTGTGCAAATGAATGGTGGAAAATCTAACTTCTTGTACATGTCACTAGAGTCAGCTGAAAACTTCATTTTAAGACAGATAAAACAGAGATAAGAAAATAAATAACCAGGCTCCATCGTCCAAAATAAGTGTCGCAAATAAACAAGAAAATAAGGCATGTTATCATTACTACGTCGCCAAACCGATGTATCAGAGCACACTCCAGCCTTTTCAAGATAATCTGATATCGTGAAGAGAAGCGAAACAAACTACTACGCCTCTGGAGACAGCGAAATCACATTTCACTAGTTTTCCTTCACTAATTTCATTTGGAGTAATGCATTTTTTTTTTCATGCGAATGAAGTAAATTGTTTTATGGTGGCTTGCTGGTGAACTGTAATCTAATCAAACTCCATCTTCTCTTCGACAGATTCGGGCAGTCCTGGCGACTTCGGCTACGGAGCGCAACCAGGCTTCTACGACTTCTTTCCCGGCCAGCCCCCTCCACCGGACTCGATGGGGTACCACGGAGTAGCCTTGGGGCAACCTCCACCCCCTCCCCCACCAAACTCCAGCATGGAGCAACCCCTCTCAGCAGTCGTTGGACCAGGTGAGGACACTCGATTTAGCTTCTTTGAAAGAAATAACATTTCCATTTTCTATAATTAAATTGATGTTAGTGCCCCCCCCCCAAAAAAAAAAAACTAAAATATACCTATTTCTATGAAACACCTTAAAATAACTGGATTTGAAATGTAATATGCAATAAACAAAATAAGTTCTATGTAATATATTTTTCTACTATATTGCGCCTTATGTAAACTGAAAATGGTCTTTTTTCATCATAAGTGTCTGAGAATTAAAACGCATTTTATCAATCAAATTGATGTTAACGTCTAAAAACTAAAATATTCCTGTTTCCATGAAATCCCTCAAAATGACTAGATAAGAAATGTAATACGTAATAAACAAAATAAGGTCTATGTAATACATTTTCTACTATATTTCCCCTTATGTAAACTGAAAATCGACTTTTTTCATCATAAGTGTCGGAGAATTAAAATGCATTTTATCAATCAAATTGACGGTAGCGTCAGAAAATTAAATATATCTATTTGTGTATGAAGCCCTTCAAAATGACTGGATTTGAAGCGTATTATGATTTGTTCAAACTTTCTTTTCATTTTAATTCAGACAATAAACATTTTAATGAAGGCAATAATAAACAAAATAAGTTCTATGTAATGTTTTTCCACTATATCCCCCCCCAACCCCTTGTAAACTGAAAATGGTCCTTTTCTCTCATAAGTGTCTGAGAATTAAAATGCCTTTCTCATCAATTAAATCATTTCCACTGTCTAATATCGCTTTATCTGCATTGTAAAAATGTTCACCATTAATTTTCCTCTGAGGACCTATCTTTCAGGCTTTTGTTTCTTCCAAAAACTCGCGAAAAAATTTTCGTTTTTACTGGTAAATTCTAGAAAAGGAATAAAATAACTAGACACAAAATTTAAAACTGAATACAAAATACCAATATTTCGTCTTCACTTTTCTTGCAGTAAAAGGGCAGCCGTGATGCTGAAATACTCAGAATGATATGTATACTAATATTTCACAATGGACTTTTGCCCGACACAGTGTGGCAAAAATTATGACTGTCCCTGTGAACAGATGCTATATGTATGTACACCTGTGTGTATGAAATTAAATAGGAGAATATTCAAACTTATTTTGAAACGTTTTAACACCCACACACACACACACACACACACACATATATATATATATATATATATATATATATATATATATATATATATATATATATATATATATATATATATATATATATATATATATATATATATATATATATACGTTAAATATTCGTTACAAAACTATCTAAATTTCTCAACCAGTCTAGGTTACTGGTTTACAGATTATTGAGGTAAGCTACATATGAATCTCATAAAAAGATAGAACGAAAAGCGAAAGTGGATTTTTAAAGGGGATTAGTATCAAAGCGAAAAAATATCTTTAACCGAAATAATATTTGGAGATCCAGACGATATTTGCAGGTAATCAAAATTTTGAAAAACTTCAAAATTTTAAATCCAGTCATTTTTTCAGCCTTTTTCTAGTTCTCGGGTTCAAAAGAAGAGTTTCTTAATATGACGTAAATCAGTATCCCGTTCTTCCTTTTTGTGCACATTTTTCACACTGTGGAGCATGGAAACGCAGTAAAATTTGATTTTTCCCTACCCTTTGTCCTCATTTCATTCTTTAAATGCTTTTAAAAGCGCTGAGTCATTATCGTTGTTATAAAAGACACTTGACAAGATTTTCAGCAAAGGGATAATCGTAGATCTCCCAAATCACATCTCTACATGTAGTACCGAGAGCACGAATTGCCCGAGAACCTTCTTAAGATATCCTACATATACACGCGAGTCCAGTGCCCAGTGAACTTGGTTCGTGATTGGCACACGTATATTACGCCAAGACGTCCTAATTCACGTCGTAATTTTGAGTTTGAACTTAGACGTTGAAGCCCTGTTGGTTGGGAGAGGTTAGATAAATCCGAGGAATTTTCATCTTTTCCGGAAAAGCAGTTTATGAAAAGACTAGCTGAAAACCCGCACTTTGATACGGAGTACATTTAAATTAAATACAATGGTCAATGTATCATGCAATTAATGCCAAATAAAAATAAATAAATAAATAAATAAATAAATAAATATATATATATATATATATATATATATATATATATATATATATATATATATATATATATATATATATATTTATTTATTTATAATAAATACAACGATCAATGTATGCCATTGATGTAAAAAAAATATATATATATTTATAAAAAAATCGTAAGAGATATTTTTATATACAAAATAATGTAGAGAATATTCAAATTAAATTTAATAGGACATACTAAAGAATATAGTGCAGTTAATATATTACAGTTTGAGGAACTTTACTGGATTTTAATATGTTTTTGGATAATGTCCAATCGTCTGCCGCATTAGCAAGAAAAAAAATATTGTTTTATCTATTTCGTTGTACCAGAAAAAGAAATCACGTGATTGGCATTTAATAAATTAAATTCTAAAAATTAACATTTAAAATTTCACCAAAAAACAGAATATGGAGGTAAAGATTCAAAAAAGATTTCAATTTAAAGGAATTTTTATGATCTTTCTGGTGATATAATTTTATAACCCCCAAATTATTATTTTAAATGCAAACTTATAAAAAGTTACAAAAACAGCTTAAAAATTTAACTTTAAAAAATCTAAGAAGAATTTTTAAAAATCTTTCGTAGTGCACCCCTACACTATAAGAAGTATCGCCATGCAAAATCTCAGCTCTTTAGATCCAGCGGTTTGGTCTGTGCGTTGTATGTCAGTCAGTCAGTCAGTTACGGAACTGTTTTATAGAAATAGATTACGGGGATTTACCAACAATGAACCACCCGATGTACCTGTTTAAAAAATGCTGTTTAGGAAAGCTTTCATGGGTAACATTTTACTAAGAACTGTTGAGATTAATATTTCCCATGACGATAGGATTAAGGACCAAGACCCCAAATTTCGTTTTTCAGTAAACTAGTATTTGAGCACTATCTTCTTGCATATTTAAAACAATAGAAGAAAATATTCGGCACGTGAGAAATTTTTTAAAATGTGACTTACTTGCTTCACTCTAACCCGTCTGTGACGATACATGTGTTTTTATATGAGAATACAATAGCTTGGTACCACTCGGTAAAAAGTTGGTACATGTGTGTGGCAGGCACACACAAACCACTCTGCAATAACCCAGGAGATTTAAATTTCTTGTAATATGAATTCTGAAAGAGTTTTTTCGAGTTTATTCATTTTAGTGTTAGATTCTAATTCTCCCTGAAGCATAAAGAAAATTTTCTGAATAATTAGGATTAAAATTCAGGCAAAATTAAAATAAAATCTTCAGTTAGCTTGCATAAAAGAACGAAATTCAAAACGTATTTTTTGTCACCTCTCAGTAAGTTTTAAATTTATTAAATAGGCTGTTACTGATAGAAACGCAAGGACTGTAAAAGACTTGAGTTTTGCCAGATAATCTGAGTTTCGCGAAATATGCAAAACGGTGTTGAAAATATTGATAAATTTCAGCAAAGAAGTTTCAAAGTATTAAGGTGAAAAAAGCATCTTATGACATAGGGACAAAATTTTACTTTTTTTCCCTTTGTCATAGTGTCAAGCGTATTATATCCACGCAAAAAGTGAACCTCGTCACAGATTTTTCCCACTTTAGTTTATACTTTATCTATTGTGCAGAAAATACTCCATTTTTTCCCTTAAATTGTGAAAATAAGAAAAAAAAGAGGAGTGTCATTTTTTTATGTGACTTTCTAAACATAGAAGTAATTTAGTTCGAGTGTTCACAAGATTTGGAAGGAAAAGCAATTTTTTCCCTCTGAAACTATAAGGCTGTGGCTTCGCTCCACCATAAAGCTACTGAAAAACAAACCAAAAAAGGAGGCATAATAGCAGTTCTTTGAATGTAATGTGCGTCGATACGGGGTCTCTAATTTGTCACCAAGTTTAATTAAAGTCGAAATATCTGCCATCTGCCAATGCCCGATATCGAAAAATCGCTCAATATTGCCCTAGAAAAAAAAAGAGGGAAAAAAGATATATTCAAGAAATGAGCCAGAACTAGAAAAGATGGGTAGGGGAAAGTTTTTTCTCCTATTTTTTAATCTGCACCCCTGTTATAATCAATCTGCAAACGACACCCCCGTTTTTTTCCCTCTGATCGATCAGTAATTATCGAAAAATTCCCCTCTTCCATGATTTTCAATATGTATCATCAGCTTCGGAAAAAATGATAGTATTGTTTCAGACCAGGTTTTTGGTGCAGAGCTCTCGGATGTACTTAATTCCGCACAAAAAGCCCAATTCTCTGGCTTTTCAGCATTAAAAAAGGGAACTAAGTAATTTGACTTTTATAATAGCGAATCCTGAAAAAATATTTTTTTCTTACAAATCGTGGATTTTTTATATAACTTTTAATTAAACACGAATAATTTCAGAAATTTGGCGAAGCGTGATGAGGAAAAATTGCCCCTTTGCGTTTGCTATCGAATAAATTGTACAGACTACACCCAGCGAAGTGGACAAAATTTTCCGAAGGAAAACATTTTTTGTATTCTTTTTTTTATGAAAAAAAAAGTGTTAGGAAATTATTGAAATTTTCTGCCGGTCTGTTCATCCTATCACCGTGTGTTTTAAAAGCGCAGTTTTCGAATTTCACATTAATGAATCAGCCTTTTCTTTAAAGCAAATTCGTTTCTGAAAAATATTTCTAACTTCTCATTAAAATGGACTTCAAAAGACTTCTTAATAATGTCCGTCTTCTTTGATAACTGCACGTCAAAAGAACTTGTCGCTGATTTAAAATTTATCTTTAATTCTTAGATGATTACTGTTGCAGGTGATACACATGCGAAATTAGTTTTACGCAATTTCAAGTGCCTCGGTATCGTATAGAAATCTCATTTTCGAGTTCAGAGAGAGGATGGATATTTTTTCGTCTAATTTTTTAGAGGAAAAAAAATGAATTAAATTTTGAGATTAAAGTCGCAGTTCAAAATTCTTTTCATCAACTTTTGATGAGATGTGTTTTATTTTTTATGTTTGGTTGGGTGTCGAAATTAACGGCGTATGTACTCGATGAGAAAACCTCATTTATTTTGTTGACATTCTTTGTTGATACAAATTAAAGTATAAATTGCAGCTTCTAAAATTAGTTCAGACATTCAAATAAAGATCCTGTATTCCAAAATCTCGCAATTCTCATCCTATCAGTGACAAAAATAATGAGTTCAAACATATCACCAGACGAAAATGCCAGTTAGATGACTTTTTCTGCACTGAAGCAAATCCCAAGTTACGCACGATTTTTCTTTTTACCATATTTTTATTAACTCGCTTATTTGTTTGTGTGTGTGCTTGTCCAGCACAAATCTTGCAATCGATTTTTAACTAACTTCCCGACTAGCTAGACATTTGAAACTTTTATAATAGCTCAGAACACGATGACAATGCATTATTTTAATACTTTTAGCCATCTTTAAGCAGAATTAAATTCATTTTCAGTTAAATTTGTTTTGTAGACTGGTGCAGCCATCTATCAGCCGGAACTGGAACGAAACGTTAAACAGAAGTCAACTTCCAATTAACTTCATTTTCCTTCAAGTAGATGGGATAATTCATCAAAAAATTTTAAAAAAGTATTTATTAATACATAGAACTGTCAAGTTTATATGATTCAACAGAACATTTAAAAACATGGTATATAAAAACTTCGTTTTATCTTGTAGTTATTTAATTTGGAGTTACGAAACCATGTTATTGTAGCCAAAATGGTAGTGTAATCTCGTTCTAATAACTTATATTTCAGGGCTTAAAGAGTTATTTTGTGCCTCATTGTTGAATATATAATATTCAAGTAGTCTCTTCAAGCATTCACGCAATGTATTTCAATTCACGTATTTATCCTTCAGCATACAAATTCAAATGGACCACCAGGATTATTAATATTAAACGTTGTTTACGTTTACTAAGTTTACTATTTCTTCCGATAATTGTATTATTACACAGTGTGTATTCAGCTACAATCACCCCGAACTGCCGTAGCGGATAAATGAAACTGAGTTATGAAACAAACTATTAAACACTAGTTACCACAGGATAATCAATGTATTCGAGCGAATCTATTGTCACTGGTTAGATGAGATTGTGTAAAGGTAGGAGAAATTTGAGATCACACCTAGCACTGAAACGGTCCTAAATAGTGGTATTACTTTTGTTTTATATATTCATGTTTTAAAAGTTCAGCGATCGGTATATGGCGAGTACTGTCATGGTCTATTTTCAATTATCTTTATCCCTTTTTTGGTACATTTAACTTTAACCCAAGGTTCTTCGTTCTTAATTTATATGAATGAAAATGAGTGTGATCACGTTAAAGCCCTCTAAAATTGATATTTTGCATTTTAGTCTTTATTCTAACATATTTTAGGGACTATCTTAAAAGTTAGTTTTTTTTGGCAAGGCCTAAAGTAGGATAAATACTCATGCCCTTAAAATAATTTCCGCCTATCATGTTAATTTATTTGTCTTTGAATGTTCTTAGCTAAGGTTATACATATAAATGTGTGCGTTTGTACGAATATATATATATAAATAAATAAATAAATATATATATATATATATATATATATATATATATATATATATATATATATATATATATATATATATATATATATATATATATATATACTGTATATAATGTGTGTGTGTGTACGCATTATATATGCTTACACATACAAGAATGCTTTTAAAGTTTTTACCTTATTTTCCTTGGTTTAGTCTCATAGATTACTTGTACGATGAGGTATGGCGAATTATTTTAGTTTGACATTACTCTTCACACATTTTTTTAAAAAAATTGTGCTACCCTAAATTATTCCTCTGAATATCATTCCAAATTAGAGGCTCTCCATGCAATGGTATTCTCGGGAATGACTTAGTTTTCTTAGAATTTTTTACTTAAAAATATTTATTATTTTTTTCATTTTCTTTTCCTAAAAACTCCAGACAATCTACTATAACACAAAAACGTAAAAGCTCTCCCTCAAAGAACAATTGAGTAAAAACGCTTCGGACTGTTCTGTACACCATTTTTTGTCCTTGCCAATCGGATAACATATTTTACTAGGTATAGCGAGATGTTCCTCATTCTCTTTAACTTAAAAGTTAGCATAGTCTGCTGTAGTAATGTTTAAGCTCTGTTTCAGTTGCTTTATTCCGCATCGATGTTCCATCTTTCAATTCATAATCATTTGTCACCACTCTGACTTCTTGTAACTGCCACAATATAATAGTACAAAACAGTTACAGTCGAAACCCGTTGTAACGAACTTCAAGGGACAAAAGGTTTTATTTGCTTTTTCGGGGGTTGTCAATATCCGACCGTTAAGAAAAATGCTAGAGTTCACAAAATGTAGAACTCATTACTTGCAATCTGTATTCAATAATGACGTATTAAAAAATGATAAAATCTATTAAAAATTATCATTAATGAATTAAATGGACTAAAATCGATTACAATAAACTGACTAAATAAGTCGAACCCCGTTATAACGAACTTCAAGGGACCAAAAGTTTTGTTCTCTTTATCTGGTGGTTGTCTATATCCGAACCGTTAAGAAAAATGCTATGACTTCACAAAATGTATAACTCATTAGTTGCAATGTGTATTCAATAATGATGTATTAAAAATGATAAAATCTATTAAAAATGATAATTAATGAATTAAATCGACTAAAACCGATTACATTAAACTGACACAGTAATAATTAAATTACGTACAATAGGAAAACGGTGGAACCATAATTTTCGTTCGTTATATCCTTGAGTTCGTTATATACCGGGTTCGCTATAACGGGGTTCGACTGTACTAATTAAATTACATACAATAGGAAAATGGCGGGACCAAAATTTTCGTTCGTTATATCCGTGAGTTCATTGTATACCGTGTTCGCTATAAACGGGGTTCGACTGTACTATTACACCGTGTTCAAGGGCTATTTTGTATGGTTATTTTTTTCTCTCACAGTTGTTTCTGTAGCTCGCTGTAATTATTGTAATTACCACTATATAATAGCAGTAAATACTTATGAATAGAAACTATGTTCAAATGTTTTTTTATATGGGTAAAATTTTCTTTTTTCCACAGCTGTTGCGGAAGTGCTTTCGTTTTGGGACTCACGAACTTTTCTGTGTTGCAGGTCCTGTGAACCTGGGTTCCGACGCGCCCTACCTACAGCCCCACAACGACCTCATGTCGCAGCGGTCGAGCCCGGACAGTGTACTGAGCCTGGCATCGGACGCGTACGGCCCACCCCGGTCCTCGTCGGCCGGATTTCCGGCCAGCCTGTCCGGCCACCCGGCTGTCCCGGAGACTCAGGTCTGGTGACGGCACGCCCCGTACTTGGCGCCACCCCTGCCTGTCTCTTCGGACTCGTGAGAAAGAGACTGGTGCGCACCGTGTACAGTACTATACAAAGAATGTGTACAGGACAACGTTGTGTCTAGGAGAGAGATGACGTCTTACGACACACAGCAGGACTGACAGAAATGGCTTTTGCACGAAGGTCACGAGTTTTGCGATAGTCGTGAGTGAATTCTTGTCGAGTTTGTTTCGATGAAATTTAAATTACTTGCTGGCACTGTATAAAGAGTAAACTTTTTATCAATAATCAATATGAAAGACAGTTACACTGAAATCAATGGATCCAGTTTTTTCCCTCGGACAACAATACACGTTTTATTTCATACCTTTTTAATGAGATAACTAAATGGAGCATTTAAAGACAGAACTAAGGGCATTTTCAAATTCATTTATAAAATTTTGTTCATTCAAATTACAAACAATTTTTCCCTTAATTTTGCCTTAATCTCTTAGTTTGTAAATACTGCTATAGTTTTATTATAGCAACAATTATATTTATAATAATATGGCTACAACTACTGGGATAACATTGTATAAAAGAAAAATGCAAAATTTTATGACAATTATTCTAAATTTTAACTGTAGTAAAGTGGAACAGTTTAAATAATTCAGTAATTATAATGAAGGGCACTTGCTGGAAGTTATTAGGAAAAATATAGAAATATTTGAAACTTCCGTGTTAAAATGCTAATCTATAAACGCAGGAACAAAATTTTAAAATTTGATGAAAGATACTCATTATATCACACCAGCAAAAAGAAATTATGTGCATATGCACTTGTCTACAAATCTTACATTTTATCCACCCAAAAATAAACAGAATGTTAGCCAAAATATAATCTTTGTGGGAATTGGATAGGTTCAATCAATTTTACAATAGCTCTTTCCATATTAATTACTCTATATTTTTTATTAATTATCATTCAAAAACAAAGTAATAGCAATTTTTTCATCCGGACATGTCACAATTCACTTCTCTTTTAATGGGTCTAAACATCTTATGCCCCGATGTAAAGTAATGATTTGACGAGTTCGTTATTGACCAAATTAAAAACTACTATAGAAAAAAATGAAAAATTTTTGTCATCACAATTTCCATTTTTATGAATAATTTCATTTTCAAGGCTTGGAGCGCAATCAAAACCAAATTTACACGCAAAAATGGAATTAATAATGAAAATTGAAAGCATCTTTTGTTAATGCATTTTCAATATTTTTTTAGAGTTTATTATAAAATCAACTACAGTTATAAAATTTGTACTCGAGAAAACTTGCAACACTAAAAACCTTCAAATATGCATTTTTCTTCGATACATATATCAGTAAAAATATGAAAAAAATATTTTAAAACATCACACTTTTGTTGCAAACAAATGAAACGAAATAAATTATTTTAAACCAATTATTTATTTTTTAAGGGATAAAAAAAATATTTGAATGAAGTATGTTTCTATAAATCCTTCTGGGGTTGCAAATAATCAAAAATAGGCATACTTAAACAATTTTAAAGTAAAATCACAATGCCCTTGTCACTGCTATGAACTAACAATCAAGAATTCACATACAGCTATTGTGAAACACAATGACCTGTGCAAATCCGCCTTAATCCTTGGCCCTTGGTCATCAGAAGTTCGCCAAAGTAGAAAACGACGAGTTTTCCATACCACAAAGTGACTATTTTGCTGAAATATGGACCCAGAGCCGATGCAAAAAGATAGGAAGTGTTTACAAGAGCTTTCTTTTGTGTGACTGCAAAGTTTAATTCGATATGCATGTTGAATCACTTGTTAGAGTACAAAGCTGGGGAAATAAAATAACAATAAGCAAAGGAAAGAAGTTATTTTGATTTGCCATGGTCTACAGATTGTGTTTAAAAGAGCAAGAGAATTTGTTATGTATAATAACAAAAAGGCTAAGATATGTCAGCAATAAATTTAGCAGATTTTATGCAGTAGGAGCTTTTATCACGCTAACTTATCTTCAGCCATTTTGTTTCCTCTAAATTAATAGTTGCAATGTATATTTTTAGCATTTAAAGCATGATTTACCTTAAGTCAGCAATAAATAAGAAATTTTGGAAAACTTATTTTTATCTAAAAAAATAGTATTATAAAAAATTAAATGAGTATTCTTACAAATCAAGTCAGTCTATTCAATAATTTTGTATCCAAATATAAAATGTCTAAACTTCTTTCATTGTAGTTTTCATGAACTAGAAATATTAAGACATATCACTCCAAAAGTTTTCACCATCCCCAAAATATTAATGAATCTAGTCGGATATTTCATTTTTCCTTCTTTTTTTTCTGAGAAGTTCATTAAGCTTTTTTTCAAGGCCCAATGATTTTCTCTTCATTTGCAACATCAAAAATTTCAATGATTTACTTTCAGGCTATAACAGTTAATAAGGATCATGAATAATGAAAACATCATAACGTACATCATCATTAGAAAAGTTATTAAATCAACAAAGTTAAAAGAGCAGGAGGCTTAATAAACTTTCTAATATTATTACACTTTGCCTAACATTATGCTAACGAGATGTTTTCATTGTTCAGAAAACCTTTACTAAAGAAATTACCCATGGCTTAAGCGGAAAAAATATTCAAATAATCTCTCCCCTCCAAAAATTTCTAGCTCAATAATCTCGAAAACATGGATTTTGCAATTCATTATTATTACTTTAACATCCTCTTTTTCTCTGCTGCTGTAGCCTTTAACTTTCCCTGGCGAAAAAATGCGTATGGGACAGACTAGAGCCTAACTCTATCTTTAAAATAAAAGAAGAGAAAAAAATAAAAGCGACGAAGAACAAAGTACGAGGAAAAACATTCGGAGGGGGGGGGGGGAGTTCAGCTCGAAATTATTCTCTCTGCATGGTTCATCATGGATGGGAAATAATGCAGGTGTGTTCCATGGTCCTGAGGCACCGTGTTGGAGTGTGTACGTATAAATATATATATATATATATATATATATATATGTATGTATATATATATATATATATATATATATATATATATATATATATATATATATATATACATACATACATATATATATATACACACATTCACGTACTCTATGTGTGTATACATATATGTATATTTATATATCAATCCAGTATGGTAGTGGTACAGCTTTGTTATTCCTGGTCAGGGGAAAAATCGACCATCTGTTCGGGTTGCTAACTACGCATAGCAACAGACTTTTTTTTAAGGAGAAAAAATATTTTCGCCCGTTGTGTTTTATGTTTTGTTTCTCTTTCCTATCCGCGACTGTGAAGTAAGCGTGCGAACTGCATCAAGGGGAGGTGGGAAGCGGCATTTCGGTTTAATACAAAGTTTACCCATCGTTCTGTGGACTGCATCTATTGATGGAGCTCCGAGAGCAAACATAACTGTGCGAAGGTATTTTTTTTTTCCTTTTGCTCTCTCTCCCCTCTAGCTTCAGAAGTTCATTTTTGCAGTTATTCTATTTCGCGGCCCCTCACTTGTTTCTCTCTATTTTTTTTATTTCATAAGGTGCTTGTTGCTGTTTTCCTGCTTATTCTATGTTTCAAAGTTTTGTTAATGGTTCCTTGAAAGAAGGGAGAACAGGAAAAGCAGTTTCACGCTTTTTCTCACGTTCTTCTGCAGACATATATTTCGTTTTACGGCTCAGAGTTTCGGGAGTTTTGTAGTAATTCAGAGTTCTGTTCGTTTCTTAATGTCATTAGATGATCACGGAACGGTTGGTTTCTTTTTTTCTTTTTCTTTTTTTTTTTTTTTTGAATTTTGAGTTTAGAGGCTGGGGGAGGGGGGGGGAGAATAGTAAATAAATTTTCGTTTTGCACATTTGTGTATTTTAACATTACCATAAAAAAATTATAATGTTCCACTCTCCGATACAGTTCAATCTGGATATCATTGAGAATCAAAAATAAATAATTGTGATTACTGTTAAACGTTAGGCATTTCATTAAAATTCAAGAAGAGAAGAAAATAAAATAAGGTATGTTAAAGTAGTCTAAAAGCATTGGGTTAAGACTAGTTTTAGGGCTCTTTATCGGGTGTTCAAAGCATAAGTTGCGATTGCTTTACCGGACAAAGCCGAAATGCAATCACAATCCATTTGACATTTGTCCGGTGAGACAGTCGCATAGAAACATCTTATTTGTTCAAAACAAACCACTTTTGAGAAACAAACTAATACGCAAAGTACGAGCATTAATTTCAAAGGTAGTTCTAAAAATATTATCAGGATAAGAACCACACATTTCTATGTTATCTATAAACCATGTTTTTTCTAATTGTAAGAACAGGTTTCAAAATCCTCTCCGTTAAAAAAAATTTAAATTCTATCCCTTTTTCTAAATAGTAATCACAAAACTAAATCGCCTTATTTAAAGGCAATTTCAGAAATTGGATAGAGTCATGACAAGCAATATTTGGAGAATGAGGTGGTTAAAACAACTCCTGCGTAGACTGCTTTCTAACTATTAACATTAGCAGGGTAGGTGAGCAAATTGCAGCAGAATTTTAAGATTATTGGTTGTTCTTCTTAATTGTCCATTTTAACTTTTAGTCAACTTCTATACATAGCCTTTTTGAGCATTGAAATGACGGATAGTTAAAATTTATTTTATTACTTGTTAGCCCGTTTTTTAAAAACTATTTATTTAGACTTATTTTCAATTGTATTTAATATAGTTTATAAGTGTAAAAAACTATTGGATGTTCCTCTTATTTTTTACGAATACATTTGATGCGTATTCTTATAAAACGAAGTAATTTGTGCTTTATTTCAACTGATATAACGCCCAGATATTTCAAATAAAAAGCAATATTTTAATTTCTTTCCCTACCAAATTTTTCTTTCCTGTCTATATTTAACATGGCCACAACTTTAACGGAAACTTTAAAAAAATCCCTACAATTTGAATACATAATATAAATACACAGAGCTTGGTACTTTCTAGAAATTACTGACATTAGTTCAAATTTCTTGACCATACATTATTTAAATTTAGAAGCAGAAAAATTTAACGGATAAAGGTACCCAGAAATTAAACACTTACCTATAACAACTTGAAAGTTATATAGTTTTTCTGCTTCCTGTGTAGTAACTCATTTAAAAACAAACGAATGTTTAACTTAACGAAAATATTTTTCGACTACAGTCTGGATTGTAAACTATGCACATATCTTAAAAATCCCTCTTGAAGAATAAATGTATTAATTCCATCATCTATAAAAGACATCCTAATAAATTTCTACAGCGACAATATCTGTCATTATGAATTTGTATATTATTCAAATAGTTATTGTATACTGTACATGTATATAATTATAGTAATCTCTCTCTAATTTAATTGAAACGGTTTTGATACTTGAAAGCATTGCACTAAAGCCTCCCACAGTTGAACTCTAGACGTTCCTATTAAAACTTTTTACTTTTATGAAAGATCACCTGGTACAGACGGAATACTTTGCTACTAACTCTAATCGTTCCTAGGAGAGATATATATGATATAAATGAGTGACTTATATATATGTGGAAATGTTCAGCTGAGAGGTTTTAATGTAACTGCTATCAAGTTTTAAAAATTCTGACTAAAATCTCTAAATCTGCTGAAATATGTTTATAGACAGTAGCTTTGTAGCAAGTTCTGATCATTTTGTTCAAAGTACAAAGATATAGGATATGTACTAATAAAGGGATTTGGTGCGTTCATAATTGTTTTCATCTTCATTACAAGCATCCCATTGAATAGCGCTACCGGCTCTGGAGTCCATTAAACAGAGGAAAAGGACTAATGTATTTATTTCTAACTTCAAAAAGGACTATTTCACTTTACGTATGGACAAACACTAAGCACTGCATTGGAGTAGTGCTACAAAAATTTTCCTATATCCTCATCCTGAATCTCTGATTCGGCACCAAGACGTTTGTGCAATGTTCAACTGACTTTACAAGCTTTGCAGGACTACAAAATAATATATAGAGAGAGCCACTGCCTCCTTGTAACTGTATATACAGCCGTTTTGTTGCCAATATATGTTTTAATGTCGTCCAAATAGGAATTAAAAAGGCTTGAATGTTATCTATTTATAAAGAAACTTTTGAAGAAATGTGACGGCTATTGGTGTAATGGTTTATTTTCTGGACACAGTTATTAAATGATTTTATTTTTCTTATTCTTTTCAGAGAAAAAGAAACTTGTTTTCCGCAGACTCCTCTGAAGTGTCATGGTTGTTTTTTGCGAAGTTATGTAAATTTTATTGGTGCAAATATTAAAATGAATATTACATTCTAAAGATTGTATGTTTATCTTTTCTGTTTTACTTTTTTAACATCTATTCAAATCAGCTAAACTTCGCAATAATATTGAATAAATTTCAGATATATGTAGCTGCGGGTGTAGGATAAGCACTGTCAAATATTTTGAAGTATTTACTGAAGATATCATTCAAATTTGTCAAAGTAACCGATGATATATTAGAGAAATTAATAAAATGATGGAATTTATGGACTTTTGAAAATAAGTGGAACTAAATCATTAAAAAAATCTTAGATATGAAAGAAATTGTACAATTTAGGTAAACTTGAACGCATGCAATTTTCTTCATAGTTATTACCGACAAAGCAGGTCTGTTAGATATCACTTCTTTTCTATTCACTTTCATGCCTCGTTAGAGTTTGTTACAATTTACGATTGTATTCTGTACTCTTTTGGCGGTCTGAAGATATTATCGGAATATAACTAATTAAATGCATTTCAAATAAGCTTTTGAGAAACAACAAAATACCAGTTTTACTAACACATACAATACTTTTAAATGTGATTATTCTGCGATAGTAAAAATTATATACTTTAGTGAAATTGGAAAATATTAAACATCTTTTATAGTTGCTACTTTAAATATAGTGAATAAAAATGACCAAAACATACTTACCATGGATAGAGGAATGGACTTTTCTTTTAAAAAACTGTGAATACTACTGAATTTTTCGTTTGTTAGTTTTAAAAGTATAGATGAAAAGGACACAAAATAGATTTTTTCCTTTACAAAACTAATAACGGAGAAATACATAGCTCAAATTTTTGCTTAAAAGTTAGAAAAAAATATTATATGAAAATAATAAATTATTTCTCTTTACATCATTTTCGCAAACATTTAAACCTAAAATATTCTTTAACTGAAAAGAATTAATCAACGCCATATGTTAAGACAAAAAATTATTTTTTTTCAAGCATTCTTGAAAACTCAAATATAAAATATTATATGGGAGAAAAAAAAATGTGTTATTGTACAATTGCCGTTGATTCTATGAAGAAAAGAGAAATAAAATAAAATGAGGGCATTTCACTATCAGGTGAATCTTATAAAAAGAAGGTGGCATTTTATACAGACTTAACGTTTTTGTTACTTTGTCGTCACAATGTACGTTTATTCCGCTATAAACAATTTCAGTGTTTTGGGAAAATTCTCGAGGATAATATGAAGCACATAATTATAACAAAAGCCTTCAACGTAACATACATGTAGAGTTTTCATAATCTTAATTTTTTAATGAAGAAAAATAGATGAGCTAATATTGGCCATATATACTCTCAAAAAATTATTCATAGGTTTTTAGTAAACAATATATACATATCTTTTTAAACTTGGATTAAACAAATATAATTGCACCACTTAAGTTTTTCATGTCTAAAAGCAATTTGTCATCACCTGTAAAAAAAATCTATTGATTGTTCACGATGCCAGCAATTTTTTTTATTTAATCCTTCCTTTTGGGCGATGGCATGCCTAATCGACTGAAGGTTACTAGGAGTTCAATGTATAAAACCTACACAACAATGGAATTGTTTTTACAATTCTACTATTGTGTAGATTACAAAAATAAATAATGCACAACTCTCCAATGTACATTTACTTCATAATATAACCCTTAATTTATACATTACTCTCTGTTGTAGTATAAAATAAGGGTCTGTTACATTCAGATGTTATCATAGATATTCAGATGACATCTGTCTATATATTCAGATGACATCTGTTTCGATATTCAGATGACATCTGTTTGTTACAGTCAGTACTAGCCGGGCTTCGCCCAGCTATCGAATCACTTGACACTCGAATCACAGTTCACTTGAATTTAAATTTTTTTCACTTTTAATTGCCAAAAAATCAGTACATCTTCAAATGATCTATTTATGATTAAAAAATTTTAATTTAAAAGTATGAAAAATAGAAAAATAATTAAAAATTAGACACACGATGAAACATTTCTTTTCAGTGATTCATTTTTTCGTGAGAATCACGCTGTGTTTAAATCGTAAAACATGACGGTTACGTTTTGTTCGGTGGAGTATGCATTTTCAATTGAAATATCTCTAAAACTATTAAAGTAACAGATTAAGTGTACGCAGAAAAAAATATCAGCTTTTAAAGCTTTTTCTAAGTATGTAAAATTTATGTACTTTCTTTTAAAAAAATACATCGATTTCAACATTTTCAAACATGACCGAATTTCATAACGGATTCCATACCGAAAATGGTCTAACCGGAAATGTTCCCCGACCGAAAAAGTTTTTTTTTATTTATATAGATTTAACTAAAGAAATTAATTGTAACCATTCACATTTCAATAAAATTTGAAATCACATTTAAATGACGGTCTACGACTATATTATTTAACCTTTATCATTTATCCTTATCAAGATTTGTATCATAAATGAGGGAGGATGCTGGCGATTCTGCATCCTGTCAGCGGATCAAATTTAACACACTGAAAAGAATTGGCTGTGATCCCCTTATTAACGGAATTTCACCCGAAATATAGAAAAAAAATTATACGAGATACAGATGTAAGAGAATGGACACTTACCGTAGCATAAAAATAAACACGACATAGAACTAATGATACAAATAGTTCATGGCGGAGAGCTAAATAATCTGAGAAAACCATATGGACATGAAAGGTTAAAAAACAAGGTCTCTCGCGATCATTCTGATCTGAAACAGCACATGATACTCTGTATGGTGTCACGGAGTGAACGGTAACGTGGCCTTAGATAGTAATATATTAAAAATGAACTTAAACTAGCGACTAAATTCTGCAACATCCGAAGAAATTAAACTATTCTCATAAATATTTGTACATTCGGTCAGTATCCTTATTAGCGTGGATTCTTTAATGATAATTTTATACAAATTTTTTAATTCATCTCGAAGAAAATAAAGATAAAAATAAGTTTATTAATGTTTTATAAAGGATATTTCACCATTGAAAATTCATTTGGTAATTCACCATTGAGCGTTTCCGTCTACGATTTCCTGAAGAAATCTTTATCAGAGATTGAGAAGTAAATTTTCAACGAAGCTAACATAAAGTTTTAAAATTGAAGCTTGAAATGTAACATATTGTTTGTGGTGTTTAGAGCAGTACTGGGTATCAATTCTATTAATATTCGTAATCATAATTTATATGCTACATAAATAGAAACATTCAACAAGAGAGTTTTTTTTTTTAAATTCGGCATAATTTATTATCTTGGGCTAATCAATAAGAACAAAATTCATAAAATGTATTTTATTTTCAATATACTACTTTGGTACTTTCATTTTACTAGTATGTTAAATTAATTCCTTCATCTAGCATTGATTTGAAAGACCATACTTTTCATTTCCAAGAAAAAATCAGTATAATATACTAGTTCAGAGACAAGTTAGTCAAACTACTTTTATGTTAGAACAATTTCTTCTATGAAGCTCCTGTTAAATATATTAGAATTAAAATTCTTATTTATTTTCTTCCACATAAATTTTGGGTTTTGTAAATAAATATAAAATTTCTATTTCAATACTTGGATTATATGCACAAGGTGTTAAAATGTTTTCGTATATATTAAACCACTACACAAACTTAAAAATAAAATCACAAAAATTACACATTTTCACAAAGGTATCCGAAATCTAAAATATATTATCTCTAAACAAGAAAAGTGCAAGTTCCTTATTTAAGACAAACAATATTCCTTCACATATGCACAAATAGATATATTAAAAATTCTTTCATTTCATATTCCGCAGCATTAATTCTTTTATGTAAAATTCCTCAAAACTAAGTTACTTTATAAAACACCAGGATTTTTCAAATGCTTTTATCTGACAAAACTCTATGTAAGAAAATTTGTAGCTAGCACACATAAAAACAAAAATATTTTCTGAATAAAACTTCGTGGTCAGTAAATAAATTTTGTTATCAGCTTTCGCAAACCACAATTTATAAACATGCTAATTCCGTGTAGCATATATGTAGTAGTTATGATTTTAAAAGAAAATTAACGCCTTGCCGTTTTATAGGTTTGTGTTCTTTTAAAGAGAGGCCAAAACTTCATTCTATTCATTTATAAAAATCTTCTCTTTTGTGGCGACTTGCATAAAGACTTCCCTCCATTGCATTTAAAATTCTATAACACACAGATTAAAGTCAATTACAGCAGTTTTGAATTTAAAACAAAAAAAAATTATTGCTGATATCGTAATTCTTCAATCGTTGGCTAAATTAACAGCAGAACATCTAGGATCCAGTTACATTCCTTTTCATAAAATAGCTTATTGGGACATACTGCAGCCCCAGAGGGTGTTCTCGGGCTTTCCAAAGTCTCGAAACACTGCTCTATGTAGAGAGTAGTTTGGCAAAGTCATCGAGATAGAATTATCTCAACCACGGATTAAACGTGCCCACCCTTTGATTTCACACCGAAACTCTGGAGTGTCTCAAGCACTCAACTTCTATTCAAATACTCTATTGTAACGCGCTTTCTGATTTTTACCAAGCTGCGCTGTTACTAGATTAAAATTATGCATTTATATTACTTTTTCGTAACAGACTTTTTAATAGAAAATTTGCTAGATTAAGCATTATAAGAAATCATTCTAATTTTTTTTTTTCAAGACAAAAAATTTCTTATTTTTATCGAGTATACTAAAGTTTGACAAAATGTCTTCAGAATGGAATATCTTGAAAAAAAAAATAGGAGATCCAACAAGATATTATATTGATAAAGGGATTTTTCGGGATTTACACCATTTCGAAGTGCTCTACTGTGAACAACTTGACAGTCATCAATGTAAGATTTTCTGGACCAGACATTTAACATATCCTCGTTTTGAGAGATTTTGCAGAATCTTACACATGCAGCGTCTGTTCTAGAATTCTATCACAACATATATTCCTACTTTTACCACAGTATCTGTAGGTAAAATCTGTTCGCTCAAGATGCGTCTTACATTATTAGCAGACTCGAAGAAGGGCTATATCGATTAAACAGAGATTAGCTGCCGTCTTCATGTTCTAATGTAGAATTAGGATACTATCATTTACGACTTTAAAGGTATAGATATCTATAAGCTTATTCTAAAAGTGGTAAAAGAGAACATAAATTTTAAGGTAATTTCGAGAATATTTCCTATAATTTGAAAATTATGATAAACAAAATTACTGTCCCAGAGTTTTCCTTTCAAACCTGGATTAGGTGAAGTTGAGAGTTTGAGTAGCTGACCGATATAAATATCGATGACTACACAGAAAAGTCATCGGCCAGAGCCTATTGAGACGGATCAGAGGAATTATACCAGGAGTCAGATGAATAGGAGAGTTGAAGTATTGTGTTATTGTTAATTATATATATAGTAGTATGTATAGTAACAATTATATGTATAGTAGTTAATTATTATGTAAAGCGTTTTGAGCTTGCACAAAGGGGGATCGCGTTTAAATTCCGTCCAAAAGGCAAGGGCGATCCTGTGTTCCTGTGTTCCTGTGTTTCCTCACAGGGAGTTTTGTTGGTTCACCTATATGGTGCTCCCATAATAAAGTAGACAGCAAATTTGTGGTGTAGAGGGGTCAATGTCCTGCCACATTAGAAAAAACTACTATTTTGTGTAGATGTAATTAAACATGTAGAGTAAATGATGAGTAGCTATTAGAAAGGGTGATATCTTGTATTAAGCATTAATGTGGTCCTATTAGAGCAGGGGAAATCAAATACAATGTTGTTCAGTCTTGTAAAATTAGTACAAAAGAATCTGAGCCTTAAGGGAACAAAGAACCTTCAGCTTCGGATTTTTTCATTTTCATATTTTAACTCTATATACAAAATGAGAATAATTTGCATTCTTTTTTACTACATTTAAAATCCTTAGAATCCAAAATGATTTTTGGCAGAAAAATGCCTTAAAAAATCCAAAAGTACTAGCATTTTTAACAATGCTCCATGAGCATTCCAAAGCATTCAAAAACCTTAGATTTTTTACCATAAATTTTCTATACGTATATAAAAGTAATTGTGCAATGAATTTGTTTTTATATGAATCCAAAGTAATTATTATTTTTTTTTAATTTGGCTGTTTTTTTACGTTTTTGCTTTACTTCATAGTCTACAAATTTGAAAAAATATTTGTGGCGTCAAAGAACAATGCACAGGTTTATGGAAAACACTCCAATTAACAATCCTGAGAAATTTTATAGAAATCCAAAGAAAATTAATGCGCATGGAGCATTTTAAAAAATGCTATCATTTTTGAAAACTTTTTTGATGAACAGGTCTTATTCTTAAACAAAATACTTATCTGTGAATTCTAAGTGTCTTCAATAAAGTAAAAAAGAATACAAATTATTCTCATTTAGTATAAAGAGTAAATTATTGAAAACTTAAAACAAACGAAGTTGAAGGTCCCTTATCCCCTTAATAAACTATGAAAAGGAAGCCGCAAAACCAGAGAGCTCAAAATTTTCTCCTGGACTGCTCATAAGGATGCTGTGCTGGCAGAAGATTATCATGGCTTGTGCGTATGTGCCTTATTTTGTATTTCAGTGATTCCCCTTACGAGAGCATCTTTCACACAATTTTGTCTTCATGAGTTTAAAATGTTCGGAGAAGTTTTGTTTTACGTTAAGGGCTATCCCTTAAGTGACACTGTTATGGTTCATCTGGGATTGCCCATTAATGTTTTCACTGTCATTATCATTATTAATCAAAATTCTTCTCATGAAAAATTACGAAGAGATTGTTATATTTATTTACAGGTATTTTTTAATAACAACCAATGTACGACTGCAACCCTTAATCCCATCGTTATTGAATAACGAGTATTATTTGTGATTTTACTCGCTACAAATTCGGAAATAACTATCCTTTTTAATACTGAACTGTGATTCATAAATGAGCAGTTAGACACAAATCTTTCTCTACATAAAAACCTAACTAATTCCTTCATAATTTATACCTCAACTTCGTTCCACTATTGAACTGAAACAAAATATTACTCGATACAGATACCTGCCCCGACCATGATCCTAGACAGCGATTATCTAGACGTGCAAAGTAAGTGAAGGCCTACTACACTCGCCTAAGCTAATGCCACTATTATCACCCAACAAATTCTCGGCATAACTCCATCATAGAGAGAGAGAGAGAGAGAGAGAGAGAGAGAGAGAGAGAGAGAGAGAGAGGAGACCTGGTCCACCCAACAACCAACCTTCACTCCCCCACTCCATTTCCCTTCAACTCCGACGTACCTATTTCCGGAAAATCCGGAAAGCCCCAGCCTCTGCCGATCCTTTCCTAGATAAGGCGCAACCCCTTCCCTACCCCCAAGGTCTTATATGCCTCCAACCCTATCTTTTCAGAAGCTCCTGAATATTTCGGTGGGTGTCATTTGTTTCGGGCGCTTGATTTAGCCGTACATCAGCCGGAAGTGAGGACTTTTTATATTCGCGTGAAGGTAGGGTAGACGGAAAGCAAACGCGAACATTTCCAGATTTCGGAACGTTTCGAGGACCCTTTTTTTTTCCACGGAAGGGGTGAAATGAGGAAAGTAGTTAATGAGGTAAAGGGTTGAAGGGAAAACTGGCGGTAAATTTTTATACGTAAGGTGTTGACGCTGATACTGTTATGACTGGGCATGATTCTCGGGTGAAACAAGGTGCAAAGACATTATACTTGATTTTAGGAAATAAAAACAGTTTCAGTTCTATATTATTTATAGAAATCATACACAACACTGAAGAAGATGCGTGTATTGGTCATTCTGAAAAAAAGCAGTGTATGTCTTTCCAAGTCCAGTCCCTAAATCTACAGTCTGTCAAAGTACACAGTATTCCCTTGAGAATAACGATAAAGAGGTATTGAGATTGTTTGTATCACGGTAGCTAAATCAACTTTATCTAAAGCTTCAAGAAGTAATAAATTGATAGAATTAAGCAGCGATAGACTTTATACCGTGGTGTTTTATATCCGGTAAATTGAATAGGTATATTCCGACCATTATTACGCCCCTTTCGCATTACAGTTCGAAAATTTAGAGGATAGTCACTTAAGAAACATTTCGTTATAATTTCAAATGGATCTAATTTTGTTTCACTCGCTAAGCGGGCAAAATACCTGACGGGAAAAACAATTTAGGACAACGCATAAATAGTTGTTATAAACGCGCGCGTACGGTACGAGAAGCGTTTGCTTTTGTAAGAAAACCAGTTCACTGAACAAAGCACTCCTTGGGATCTATGGATTACAACAATAGATGTCAAGAATGTTATATGTTTGAAAGTTTTATTATTCCCCAAACTTAGAGACATTCAGTTTATGCGCAACCTATTTCCGCTAAACACCTTTGCGAAGATTTTATTCCAATAGCAAATACGTCGAGGTAAATAGTATGTGCCGATTTGGCCCAAAAATGATTTAAGTCTTACCACATTTGGCTAACATTGATCCGTGAGTTTAAAAAAAACCCTATCAATTCATCTTTTCCTCAGAGACTGTGTTTTAATAATTCTCTCATGAGGACACATGACGTAATGCCAAGAATACCCCCATGCTCTCTCAGATCCACGAAACTTTTCTTTATGCTTTGCCAAATTTTTCCTTAATTAAATGGAGGGGGACCCTACTTCCTATATTTCCGCATACGACCGAAATAATAACTTGTCTGATGGCAATAACCTTCATCCGACCATTCATATTGATGGGACAGCATGATCTTTCGACCATGTGCTCCTTAAGTGGAACTGCTTTCGACATGTACTTTCACTTACTGCTATACTTACAGAAGTCCACGTCAGGTAACTTGTTGCTAACGGTCTTTCAAAATATAGATCACTCTATGAACGTTCTCTTTAATTATGCCCCTGTCATGATCTCCCAGGTAGGTATTTCATGCGAAGACTACGCTAAAATTCATTCTTTTATGATGGTAATTGTTGAAATATTGACCCTTCCAGGAATGGTGGATCCAGTTTCCTTTTGTGCCTTGAGGAAAATTCTACGGGTTGAAACACGATACCTGAACAATTAGTCGTATAGCGCCAAATTTCTCTTCTAAAGGACCTTATTGAGTGCCTGCGGTCCTAACCTTTACCATGCCAATTTCTTTTGAATAAAAGTTTGAACTGCATCTGATTTTACTATGCAGTTCGTTTGCATACTGTCGACTGAGATAGCAAAAGTAACAAAAATGTGTACTCCCAGCTGAGTAGTTTCTGTAAGATGTGGGTGCCAGTAGATTTATTTCTGCGAGGGTCATCTCTTTCGTTTAAGTTTATTGCAGATAACAGTAACTTAGGTGAGGAACTTTGTTTAGTTTACAGGTTTCCTTAACAAAGCGAATGACTCAAGCATATCTCGCAGTTCATTACAAAAACACATAGCATCAGTGCAAGTTTTGTGGCTGATTATTTACGATTCCCCGATTGAAACTATTTCATACAGTTTTTGATTACACAACAGACCTAAAAGTTGTATACTGCAGTTATAAAACGTCCATGTTTTGTATTAACGTCAGTCTGCTGTGTTCCCTAGATAGAAAGATTTTCATTGCATCATCTCATAGTGGACACTAATAACAGACCAATTAACTCCATTTATTACCGGTATGTAGGCTGTCGGCTATTGTCTATTTCACACAGTTTTAAATCAGGATTGTACAAGAGATCGAATAGTTGTATAATGCAGTTGTAGCACGTCCATTTTTGTATTAACATCAGTCTGCTGTGTTCCCTATATAGATGTATTTTCATTGCTCAGCTCACAGTGGACATTAATAACAAACTAACTCTATTTAATACCGGTAAACTATTTTTCGATGCATCATTTTTCTGTTGGCATAGAAAACTTACGCTCTGGTTATATACATATTGCAATAGTCTGATTTTTAAACAATCGAAATGGTCCCCAAAAAACACTGAATTGCCAAAATGACTAAGGAAATTACATATTTAAAAGTAAAATCTCGTTTTCTTAGCAGTTCTCATTCACATTTTTTTCACTTTTCCAATATTTTCGCTCACATAACAGAAAAATATATAGACGATGCCAAAACTGTCATATTCACCTCTTGCTCTTGCCTTCCAAGCCGATATTCGAACCACTGAACTACCCATGCCTTGTTGTTATAAAAGATCACACACCGCTGAATATAATAATCAAATTTCGAGTTGATAAGGTCATTCTCACTGAGTTTATATGATGCAAAGGTGCAAAATAGTAGGACGAAAATAGGTCATTTTATTACCTTTTAAATGCACAATTTCTGCAAATATGAAAATCAAGAAAAAAGAAGTCGGTAATTACCTTTGTCATTATACAGCCTACAAAAAATTACGAATCAAAGTTATTTGAAAGTGCTGCACTAGGATAAAAGTATTATATCTGAACGTAATCTGAGCAGATTATAATTCCAGGAACTCAAGAAACCAACGCTATTGATTCCCATGATTTTACATTCAGATCAGTACAAATTTTCTTTCAAGCATTTCTAATTTCATGCGCGAATATATCTTTTAATGCCTCCGAGGAGCTTTATCATTTGTTTCACTGGCTTGACTCTGTCATGGTTACAGAATAAAAAATTATGAAAATTTTTAAGGAAGTGATATAACTGCCGCCTTCATTTGAACTGATGAAAAAATATTTCTTTCCAAAACTTGAAGTTCTTGATCGTGCAGATTTAAAAGTAAGACCTTCCTTCATTAATACTCTCCAATGATATTTGAAACTTGTTTATGACAAAGCTTTATCCGATGTATGGTTTTATTGACTGGTAATTGTTCTATTGAAAACACAAAGTTTTTGTTAAGTGGTATAGGAAAAATGTCAGAAAAACAATGCAATGAATTATTTTAGAAGCATACTTTATGATAATGCATGGAATACATATGTAACATATATAAATACATTCTTATCTATTTGGAAATATATTCCAAGGGAATTTTAAAAACTTCAGTTGCTACTAAGCATAGAACAAGTAACAAATAAAAATTCTTCAATAGATGCGCAAATATATATATATATATATATATATATATATATATATATATATATATATATATATATATATATATATATATATATATATATATATATATATATATATATATATATATACATTCTTATCTGTTTGGAAATATATCCCAAGGGAATTTTAAAAACTTCAGTTGCTACTAAGAATAGAACAAGTAACAAATGAAAATCCTTCAATAGATGCGCAAATATATATATATATATATATATATATATATATTGCAGGCGGAAGACCGACCGGTTCCCCATAATACCACCAAGTCTTATGCGGGAAGCGAACCCGCGTCCCCGGCGGGGAAGGCTGATGCCTTAACCACTTGGCCACTGGGTGACGCAAAAACATATAGCATCCTGAAGCTCTCAGTTTGCTTGCTTGTTACTGAACACAACTAATCACAACTACAGTTATATTTGTAAAAATAAAATACGCTTGAAATGAGTGAAAACACAACGTCGTTCTGATAAGGCCACGGGTTAAAGAATTATTGATATTTTCAGTTGTACTTTATTCAATGCCAAGAGTATATAACCATAATATGTTCATTTTAAATTTCATTTCTACCATCTGTTGGCCTGAATAGGAATATTTTTAACGGCAAAACTAACAAATATGATTCTAAGGGTTAACCACAATTTGAATATCATTCAAAGCATACTTATGGATTCAAATCGAAGTTAGATTCTTAATCACAAATTTTAAATATAAAAACGCGGGTAATAATAGTTGTCTGTAACCCAAATTATGTTCAAAAATATGATTACGAGCTCAGTATTTTGATACTTCTGTACATACAATACCGTTGTACTTCTTTTGCACATATTTTGTACACCATTGACTTTAATTCCTGTGAAAAGGAAAATAATGCAATACAAATTAAACCGCAGAAATTTTAAATGTGCAAATCTTTTAAAAAACAAGAGATATCGTGAATTCCCTTGAGATTTTTTGAAAACAACTTGTTAAAATCAAAACTCACGCTATATGTTAGAGAGGAAGCTGAGGCGTGCATTAAAGGGTGTGTAACCCGTACAGGAAGACACTTTTTACAGAAATATTCCGTGGAATCAAAATAATACTTATATTTTCTTTTTGCTTTGTTGAAAAAAAAAATAGCAAAGTAACGTCATTTATAGCAAATAATCTCGACATTTGTTATAAATTTCTCCGAATTTCACTACTTTAGGTCTTTGATTACATATCTTTGCGTTCGTTAAAAACACTGCAGTATAAAATTATCGATAACGAGTGCGTCTCGATATCCTCTGCGGTCTCGAAGAAAAAAGAATAATTGGCACGCATTTTTTCTTAACAAAATCCCGTATTCAACGCGGAGGATTTGTTTTAAAGCTCCTCATGATGATCCGTAAACTGAGACATTCTTAAATGGTACCAAATGACCAAACAAATGACCCTACGGTGACCTAAACATTCTAAGAAGAGGGCTAGACGTTTGGTTACGGTCCGTTGAGCACCTCGAGTCAACCTCCCTCTCATCATAAGAGAGTTGGCCCGGTAGTTTTGGACAAGCATCGATGGCTTGGAGACCTCAAGTTTTTTTTTTTCCCTTCTTTCTCCGAATGCTTAATGGAGCGTGCAATAGTCATTTGCTACTTTTTGGGTTCGAGCAATGCTTAGGACGCCCGGTGTGGTCTACAATCTCTTCAAATGCTTAAAAATAATATCGTGGGTTCTTTTTTAGAGGGAAATTTATGCTTTTTTAATTTGTTCAAAAGTTTCAACTTGTATGTGGTTGTCTAATGAGCTGTGTGAAATGAAAAAGTTGAAAGATTTTTTAATACTACAAGTTGTTGATTTTTAAATATTTTTTTCGTTAAACCTCAAAAAAATAATATAAAGATTGATTTATGTTGTTCTGATCGTCATTTTATAAAGGAGATCTTAGTTTGTTTCAACTTTGTTAAAATAAAAAATGTATAATTTTCAAACGCTATGTATAATTTTAAACTAACTACCATGTGACAAAATCCACTGTTTAGCAAAATTTGAATAAAAACTTGACTGTGAAAGACATTTACATGCAAATGAATCCCATATTAAAGTATAATATCATGTTCTATGTAACCAAGTTTATTTTTCAGTCTCATAAAAAATATTTCATGATTAATTTTGTGGATTTTACGATGTATAACAATCGTATGGAAATAAACTCACATATTACAAAATCATATGAAAATTTATTCGATTATAAAAAAGTTTTTTATCGCTAATAAAAATATGTTATAATCAATTTAACCATTTTTGCAAACTTGACACTGAAGGACATTAACATGCAAATGAATGCTATTTTGCGAAAAATATATGAAACCATATTCTGTATAACGAAGCATTTTTCAGTGTAATAAAAGTACTTACAACCAATTCCTATAAATAATTTTATATTTCAAAAGTTCCCATTTACAATTTTTTGGCACCTGTGTAGATTTACTGTATAAGAGGAAAATAAATCATAAATTTTGTTCATAAAACTTTTCACATTTTAATAAAAAAGTTTTCTAGATAGAAAAGAAAATTTTTTTAGAGCAGAACAGCGGTTTTTTTCTGTTTAAGAATGCATATGGAATGTGAACAGACAACTTTTCCCATTTCAATATGTTTGACAATTTTAAAATTATTTTTTTATTGCAATTTTCTCGACTTAAACATAAAATAATCTGAAACTTTTTATTTTGTTGAGCATCTATTTTATAAATAGATACAAAACAAAATAAACAGTTTCAGTATAAAAAAATGTATCCGAATTCATTTTATTAGATGAAGGTATTTTTCCATTTTTGCCAGAGGTTTGACAAGAATCCCATTTTAGGTAGGGTGTCTCATTTCCAACCGAAAATTCAATATGTTTGAAAATTTTGAATATCTTTTTTATTGCAATTTTCTCGACTTTAGCATAAAATAGTCTGAAGCTATATATTTTGTTGTGCATCTAAATAAATAGTTTCAATAATACAAAATAAATAGTTTCAGTAATACAAAATAAATAGTTTCAGTATAAAAATTGTATACAAATTCATTTTATTAGATGAAGTTTTTTTTGAGGGGGGGGGGAAGAATTTTGCCCGAGGTTTGACAAGAATCACCTTTTTAGGTGGGTGTCTCATTTCCAACCGAAAATTCAATATGTATGAAAATTTTAAATATCTTATTTATTGCAATTTTCTTGACTTTAGCATAAAATAGTCTGAAACTATTTATTTTGCTGTGCATCTAAATAAATAGTTTCCGTAATACAAAATAAATAGTTTTAATAATTCAAATAAATAGTTTCAGTATAAAAATTGCATACAAATTCATTTTATTAGATGAAGTGTTTTTTTTTAGGGGGGAAGGGAATTTTGCCTGAGGTTTGACAAGGATCCCCTTTTTAGGTGGGGTGTCTCAATTCCAACCGAAAATTTTTGTTTCTAGGTGGCGGGCGATTGAAATTTACCTTGAAATTACTTACACTCCCACTTATTTTTAGATTAGCGAGGGGTTAACCTTAGAGCCCTCCATGACTGCGTCACTGGTTTAGCTATTTCATCAATTTTGTCTTGTCAGTTATAAATTTTTCATGGTTGCAAAAGGAATGTACTCCTATTATTTATGTTCTATTGTACTTTAAATAATAGTTTAATTATATTATTCAACCTTTTCCTTTTTACGCTTTCATATCATCAGTTAATATCTACTAAGCAAATTTTCTTTCTAATAACTTTTTAATAAGAAAAATGTCAGTTGTGTACTATAAATTTAAATGTCTGAATACATTTAAGAAATTGCAACTCATTTAAGAGTTGTAAAAATATATCTATAAGAGGCATGGACGTTTAAGTGGCATAGTTTAAGTGGTATGGATGCACATTACTAATGTAAAACTTAATCTACATCGAGTATTGAAGTTAGAGACCACTTCAAAAACTGTGGAGTACAATTAAAAACATTTTTTATGCGAGGGTTTTCAGGTTCATAACCAAAGGTTGTAGCTCCATTGAGGCATTAATAAAATTTTTCAAAGACTCTATATATCTGTATTAGAATAGGAAGAAACTGTAATGTGTGCTTAAGATGTATATATACAGTATCGAGGAAAACAATAACATTCAAATTATAAACAGTATAAACAAACACATCGGAGTTTTTTAAATGTCAGATGAGAATTAAAATTGTTTTCGGGTCAATAAATCTTATACTGTGGTGCTAGTTGTATGTTATACTAGCTGCATACCCGTGCTTCGCTACGGAGTACATTCAAATTAAATACAATGGTCAATGTATGCAATTAATGCCAAAAAAATACATATTTATAAAAAAAGTCGTAACGGATATTTTTATAAACAAAATAATGTAGAAGAAAATATTCAAATTAAATACTGTACAATGGTCAATTTATTCAATTAATTTGTATGTTTAATATCCATAAAACATACTATTTTGAATTAAATTCTTTAAAAACTTCCACTTAAATAAGTTTAGTGGTTAAATTTTATCTTTTACCGTATTTCAATATTTTTTGTCAATTTATTTCGTTGTTATGCACGTTACGAAAAATGAATTTAAAGTATCACAAAAAGAAAAGAAACCACGTAATCAGCATTTAATAAATTAAATTCTAAAAATTAATCTTTAAAAATTCAACAAAGATCAGAAAATGGTGGTAAAGATTCGAAAAAGATTTCATTTTAAAATAATTTTCATGATCTTTCTCGTGATATAGATTTTATAACCCTCAGATTATTACTTTAAATGCAAACTAAAAAAAGTTACAGAAACAGCTTAAAAGTTTAATTTTTAAAAATCTAAGAAGAATTTTTCAAAAATCTTCCTTAGTGCACCCCTACACTATAAGAAAAATCATCACCATGCAAAATTTCAGCCCTTTAGGTCCAGCGGTTTGGTCTGTGCGTTATCTGTCAGTCAGTCAGTCATCAGTCACTAAACTGTTTTATATATATAGATTGTGTTGTTAGTATTTGCAAGATCAGAGTAGATTACTGAGGTTAGAGGTATAACTGTCTGAGGTCTGTTAAACCACATGAAGCCTAACCTGAATATAATGATAATTATATAAAATAAAAAATTTGTAAAAATATTTTTAATAGATAAAAATACACAGTTAAATTCTAATGTATAATCATTATTTGGTGGGAATTTTATACAGTAACTGCCAATTAGTCAATCAGTCCAATGTAGTTTATTAAATATCTAATTAATCGATTTTTCTAAATGTGAGCTCCTTTTTTGCATTGATATTTATTTGTAAAACTAATCTGGCGCTACAAAAAATCTGTACCAGATTTAAAATCACTTGTTTTTGATTAAAAGTTTTATATTTGTTCTTACATAAAAATTTTCCATTTATCAACTTAGGAAAAACGGCATTCTTAAATGATCTCAGTTAATAAAAGAACGTGGGCGTAACTCTTGGCATTTCCAGATGTTTGTTACAGTGGCGCCCGACCATTCAGAAGAATGATAAGGGGGTGGTTGGGAGCACATGAGAAAAATTTATATAGAAAAAGTATTGCATTTTACTGAAATATAAATTCAAACAAAGAAAAAATATCTACACAAAGCCAACATACTGTATCCTTAGGGTCGAATACCAGAGGGAGATTTTAAGTACCTGTTATACAGAGGAACCTTGTTCGAAGAGACACCTAGATATTGGAAAATCAGAATCATTTTCCTGGAAAATAAGTTTTCAGCTAATACAAGGGGCGTTAAAATTTGAGTGCCAAATCCTCTTGATTGCTGCAGCAAAAAAAAAAGAGGATGTAACATATCAAAAATACATTTCGAAAAATTAGGTTTTCTCACAGTAACAGGATAGTACAGTAGGTCAAAAATCTACTGAGTATTCATTTGACTCGAGTTTGAAACCTGATCCTAGCGCATGATTACTATACGATATTTCAAAATATAATTTTTTTTTTGTCCAACCTATCAAAATTTAATTCTTTTACCTTCAAATTGTGTGCACAAAATATCCTCTATATCACATTTATATTAGCTTAACCAATTTTAGTATTATAAAAACGCCACCAGAATAATACATGTAAATTAAGTTTTAGCAGAAGGAAATGATCTTGGGTACAAAGAATTATTTGGCGATTTCCCTCCCATACGATATGAATTCTACAAAGATTCCCCCACAAGAATTGGAGAAGCATTTTCCGTATTTAACTCAACACAAAAAGTTATTACTCATAATAAACACCTGCATATCAAATATATATTAGTTTTTGATACTGAAAAAAGAAGGATGTCAGCTAGTCACACTGTTTATTTCCCTCCTTTGCATTGTCGATAAATGTTTCCAACTGTTAAGTTTGAAGTCCAATGAAAATAATTGAAATTTAAATGTTTGAAATGAAAATAATTGAAAAGTGAGAAAGCAAGCAGCATAAACAGAATTGACATTTTTCATGTAATTTTAGCAACTATTCCCTGTAGAAAGGAGGCACTACTTTTGAGCCGATCTGCTTTAATCATTGATTTCAAAACTGTGAGTATACTTCTTTGCCCATTATTACATTCATGTTTCTCGTTTCTTTTGTCATTCATGAATTATTTTTTTCTGTTGTTTTGAAGTTCAATGAAAATAATTGAAATGTAACTGTTTGAAATGAAAATAATTGAAAAGTGAGAAAGCAAGCAGCATAAACAGAATTGACCTTTTTCATCTCATTTTAACAACTATTCCCTATAAAAATGAGGCACTACTTTTGAGCAGATCTGCTTTAATCATTGATTTCAAAACTGTGAGTACACTTCGTTGCACATTACTATATTCATGTTTCTCCTTTTTTTTGCCATTCATGAATTATTTTTTTCCTAACGCCGATTGCTTATTACTCAGTACTGCTCCACATCCATTTGTGATGAATAATTTTTATTACATTCCACTTGCATAATTTATAAGAACAAGGAAGTAAGAGTCATAATGGTAATAACTTCGTAAATTGAGTGACGTATATAAATCATGGGTTTCACATTATCCATACTTAATTTTGTTTTATTTCTTCATGATAAAGTTTTTTTTTAGTTTTAAGGAGACTTTAATTCTGAATTCAAGTGATTATTTGCTTATCAAAACAGAAATTAAAAAGAGGAAAAAAAGAACGTGCTTCTTTTGAAAATTTAAAGAAACACTTGACAAGCTATTCACATTTAAATTCATTGCTGTACTTACCATAACAACGGAGATAAATGTAAAACTGAATGTACCCCAAAATATGATTTATTTCATCCAAGTTTATCGCTCTACTAAACTGAATGCAAAATTACGCAATTGAAATAGGGATATGTCTATTTTTAATTGCCTTATAAATTTGATAATATGTTATTTTCATCAATAGCTATTTTTTTATATTAAAATACCAGGCATTAAATTGTTAGTAGCGGAGGGACATGGAGAAGGAAGTATCACATTTATTTGAAAATGGACTCAAGAGTGATTGAAGTCTATGTAAACTATGTCCCATATAAAGCGCTGTTGAAAAGTAGTATTAGTTAATTTGACATTTTCTGTTTCACTTTAAATGAATTCACTTTAAATATTTTCATGCATAATAATTTATGCATTGGTTTACAAAAACAAAGGGGAAAGTATACAGAAATGATTAAAAGTCAGTAACTGATTGAAACACCCAATTTGAAGCATTTATTATCTTGTTTTTTCTTTTGTTAATTTTGAAAATTTCTAAAGATTAATGTCATTAATTATGCTTCTTGGTTTTAGTTTACATGCTCAGTGTTCCCTACATTTATCTGCTGAAAGTTTGTTATGCTTCCCAATTTAACGTGAATGAAACAGAAAAAATATTTATCACACTGGCGGATATAAAAATTTCATTTCAGCGATATCTTTATTTTCTGTTTTCTTTTACAAGTACCTGACACTTTTCTTAATTTTCTGCTTATTAAAAGGCCTAACATTTAGATTCCGGCCCCTCAGCTGTTTCAATAACATTGGTGTCGTTGGGCCAGAAAACTGGACTGACCTTAACTTCAGTAACTTCAGCCCCGAGGAAATCCATCAGAAACAACTAAAACTACCACAACTGGCTCTTTAAATACTATTTGTTAGTAAGAACGTGACAAATGAGTTTTTCGTTGAATCTGTTTTATAATTTGTACTATAATCACAGGGTTCTGAGGGGCAACTGATTAAATAACAAAGATCTTTCTTTATCAAAGAAAGTCACAATTACAATAAAAAAGGACTGAAAAAGGCATATATTCGGCCATCAAATTTAAAGAAAAATCAACAACTTCGACAGCGACCACCCGTCAAAAATTCAAGAATGGGAGAAAATATGAACCCTGAAAACATCAAAGATACTGAAACAAAGCTAGCAACTGGACGATACTTTATCCCCCGATTGCATGAATTAGACAATTTTGCATTAGTTCTAGATCAACTAAAATGCACCTATGGCTGGAGCTGGGGATATCGATGCGATGTCGAACTCATGGAATAATATCAGGGTCACTGTAATCTTAGATATTTATGAAAAACATAAATATCTAAAAAAAAAAAAATTCTGATGTAGCGAGGGCCGAAATAGCGGCGGTGATTAAAGTCACTTTTTAATACTCATATTCAACAGCAGCGATTATGAGCGTAGGCTGTACAAAGAGTACTAGAAAAAAAATGCACTTGGAATTCGTCAAAGATATGCTAAAAAAATTTAGTAAACTCCCCTCATATTTCTTGAATTGGACTAATTTACTATTGCCACACTCTAACAAAATACACATTATATTGACTTTTAATTTCTCATTTTTCTGGAAAGGGGAGAGAAATACAATCGGATGCGAATTTTTATTTATTTATTTATTATTTTATTATTTTTTTTATTTATTTTTACTGTACTACTCACAAACATACGTCAAGTTTTAATATCACATATACAGGCAGCAGATTTTCTGTAAAAACTCTATAAGTGCGTAATGCCACAGGACGAATACAATAATTATAAAGAGAAAATAGTAGAATGAGGAAAATGTAGAAATTTTCAACAGAATTTAAATTTTTGACCTTATATGTAAATATTCATAGTTTAAGGAATCCAGGCAATCGGTTCAAGCAAGAGGAGACAACTTTTATGTTACTATGTTCAAGTGAAAAGAGTTATTTCAGATCCAGACAGTAGGAAACATATTTATTGAGTTACGGAAAGTCCTGTCGAAAACGCATTTCCTAACTAATGATATTTTAATTACGTTTCTCGTACGCTTTGGACTGATCACGAATCCCTTACAGTCCCCCCAAAACGCGCCAACTGTCGTAAAACCGAAACTCACTCGTGATCCGTAAATAGGAATTGTGTGCTATATCCTAGGGGAAGGAGATGACTCTGTTGTGCGTGTGTGCGTCTAGCACAGTCCCAGAGGGATAGTATAACTCTGGTTAACAGATACCCAGTCTCTGATGTTGCGAGGGCCGAAATAGCGGCGGTGGCGTTAAAACGGGAAAAACAGGACGCCCAGATGCGATCTGGGAATAATTACGCACGGAAATGTTTTGGAAGAGGAATAGATCTGAAAGTTGGGAAAAGCATACAGGAATCCACTCTTGGCGACTAATAGCCGAAAAACGCGACAATCTCCAACTGCCTTTACACCGTTCAAGATTTTTGAAATGGCAGTGTGCTTCCTTCATAAGAAAATCAGCTTTAAGGCATTTTTAGTTACAAGAAAATAAAACAAACAATTTGGTTGGCTTAATGTTGAAATAAATTGATGTCTCACGTATATAAAAAAAAGCCAGAGGTATATTTTGGTCATATTTTGGTATTGAGAGTACCACAAAATTGTACCGTTTGATCTAATTTTGCTTCTATGTACCAGCTGAAAAATTTCGGGAATTTCAAACTCTCCGAAATGATTGTTTAAAATGTCTATTTATTCTAGAAGAAGGGGAAATTTTTGGAATAATAAATAGCAAAATTGTAGAAAAGACTTCAATAACATATTTATTTTAAGCAAAATCTAAATAATTTTATAAACATGTATGGTTTTAAAATCATTCTGCATTTATAGGATTTAATAATTTATCTCTCGAACTTAATCTCTCTTTCAGTCGATAAATGTAATTTTATTTGCCTAATTTTCATACACCAGTCAACGCCTTTATACGTAATGGTGAGAATTATACACTGGCATGAAAATCTGACAACAATTTGTTTTTCACTTTTCACTACCACTGAAAGAAATACATGAAATATATTATCTTGGTGTGCACAATTATCAGTTAGTCTGATTTTAGGTCTTTCAAAATAAGAAATTAGGCTGTAAACATAATTCAAAATGTGGTGAGGAATGGAATTAAAATGCATGATTTCCTTAGGTGATCAGAAGGGTTAAATCGTTAATGACCAGGGTAATGGATTTTATCCTCAGTTTTTCAGGGAGTTAGTATAGTGGCAACAGACAGTTAAAGGACGATTATGAGACGTCAGTCAAACATAAAATAACAATTCATGGTTAAAAAAATAAGCGCCATCGATAAATAAGTTTGTGAAAAATAAATAAAATAAATGATAATAATTAATTAAAATAATATGTACTGGCATCAGTATGTACATATGGTGTATGTCGTATGGCATAGTGTATCACATAATATGACGTATGACAATGTAGACATATGACGTAATATGTATATACACCATAAGTACATATTATGCTTGATATCAACTGTACTGACAACAAAAGGGGGAATGTGTAAGGTGAACATAATAATAAGACCTGTACTCGGTAAAAAATACAGTGGCCCTGACCGCAATTCTGTATCGGGAGAAATGCAGATACTTGCGATTTGGATGCCACAGTCTGCTATTGTTTATTCATTGTTCACCCTTTCATTGTTCTTAAATTTCTTTTCATATGGGAAGAAAAGCAAGTAGCAAATACTATTGACTTGATGATACTATTGAACTGTATGTCACAATGCCGATGCCACCGACTTTAATTTTTTGCCACAAGGACCACTCCTTTAGAATATCTATACACCACCGATCTTGGCATACAGATGCAATCAATGGTTTGAATATTGACCCAAAAGCTAAAGGTAGTCGGTTTAATTCCTCCCGCGACCAGAGGTTGTTTTCAAAGAAAGATATAATCCCTAAATGGTCAATTTCTTATGTACAAAAAACCTTTTTTGGACTTTCTGCACTTTCGTGCTTTCCTTGTAGAACCCTACTTTAATTAGCATGGATTCTCGAACATTCAGAATAAACAAAAGCAAGGTACGTTCATTGAAATTTTGGGACTAATAAATCTATAAAAAGACCAAAAAATAAAACGAAAAAAAGTTTATAAAATTATTTAAATACCTGACAAACTATAACAGGAGTATGAAACTTTCTGTTTCTGTTATGCAGGTTTCACAAGTTTCTTGGTAGTAATATCTGGTTAAGCGACAAACAAATGATTCTTTGATGTCTACTTTAAACGTAAAGAACGTAATAGAATTGTTGTGATCGTAGGACTAAACATTCGAGCTAACATTTTAAAGGAACAATAAATAAATAACTGACTGAACACTGTGGAAATATCAAAGTCTCTAAAAGAAGAGACATATTTTTCTGTTGAAAGAAGATATTAATTTATCATGTAGAAGCAAGAGGTTTTTGCTTAGAGGAATATTTAACAGGTTTGCAACAGTATAGCTTTATAATCTCCGGAACTGTAAGAGTCCTAGAAATTAATAAATACATTGTGTATTAAAACGACAATTACAGATAAAGACAATTTTATTTTATCTATAGATCTTGAGAGAATCTTGAAAACACAACAATACTATCAACCTGGGTAAAGGGAAATATTCAGAAAAAAATTTTAGGTAGTCTCTTCTAACGAAACTACCGCGAGTTATTAACGTAGGATTACTTATCGTTGCTTACCTCTTTTGTATGTATATATGTCTCTCTCTCTCTCTCTCTCTCTCTCTCTATATATATATATATATATATATATATATATATATATATATATATATATATATATATACGAAAAAATTTTGACGCATTTTGGTACTTTTCTGTTAAACTGTTTACTGCTTGCCCAAGCGATACAGACTGGGTTTGGCGCGCTGCTAAAATTACAACGTAGCCAAAATTACGACGTAGGACATCTGAAATTTTGCCTTTTGGAGGACCGTTATGGAGGAACCTAATCCTACGTTAAAATACAAGTAGTTAAGTACAGTTGTTTAAAAGAAAGAAAATGCAAATAACGAATGCTGTGCTGCATATTTTCGGATTTCTTGACGGCAATTCATACATCCATATATCCCCTACAGTCATTAGATTTTAGCATCTTTAATAGTTTGAGTTAATATAACTACTGTTCATTTTACACATTCATACAAACAATTAAATAATATATAAAACTAGGCTTCTGGACAATATGAATAAAAGCAGAGAAATTTTTATTAATGAAGAGAGAAAAAATCTTCAATTGTGTTTTATATCAGTGGCAAATTATGAATATACAGACAGACATAATTGACAAAGAAGATCCTAAATATGTAGAAAAAAGCTTCCAAATTTTAATTTAGATTTTGCCGTAATTAATATATATTGGACTTAAAGATTACCCAAAAAAATATGTTTTGATAAAATATGGGTTTTAAATAAAGAACTTTACTACAATTCCTGGATTCTATACTCAAATTTATCCATAACAATACATTTTTCCGGTAAGAAATTTAAAATGGACAATACATTAATCATGTAAAAGATAATGCACTCACTCGATTACATATGACACTGATTTTTTCACCCCAGGGAGGGAAATAAAAAAACTCGTAAGCCGATGTTTAACAGTTTCAATATTTTATTCGGCTCTCAATATTTTAAACCTGTGCCTTTAATAAAGAATAAAACTTTGCATTAATTTTCTTTGCATGTTTCTTTTGATACAAGTCTTACGCTTCACCTTCGATTTAATTTTTTATCAAGAAATAATAAACGCAAAATTAAAAATATATGAATAATAAAAGCATTTTAAAAAACAATTCATTAGTAAATATAACATGCTTTTGTTAAAAAGGTTTGTTGGATAAAATAAAAAAAAAGTTATTACAGGCAGAATAAAAAAACAGCATTTTTTTTTAAAAAATTTAATAATCTGTTGCGAAACAGTTTCTAATGAAACATCGCATCTCCGCTACTAAAATTTTAATTGCCGTAAAAGAAATCCTTGAAACGCTATATTCATATCTCCAAGCAAGATAGATTATATCAGCTGGAAAACCCTCTTTACTGTATTCCTTCATAACAACTGCATCTCGTGCGTTAAAATACTTCGCATTAAAAAAAAACTACATTTTGCAGTGATTTATGTTTTCCCCATCTTATCATGGCATCAGTTTCTGTTCCTCTGTTTTCAATCTTCCCGTTTCTTCGTTTGATGCTATCTTCAAAAAACCGCCGAAATTGTTTCCAAGGGAAGCGTGAATTTATGGTTGGCACATATAACAGTTCGTGATTCCTATAGGCGCGTGTTTTCATGATAGGTGCATGGGGGAATTGAAATAGGTTTGAGAAACCAGAATGGAAAACTAGTAATTAATTATGTAACTGTGAGCTTTGAGTATCATCATTTTGGAGGTCTGTAATAGTCTAGGGAAGAATGCTTCACTCGAGATTTCTACAATCTTCAAGAAATTTTAGTTACGAGGAAAATTCTATTTTGATACCCGATGGAAGTGAATTTCATCTCTGAGAAACACTTTTATCATGCACATCTATAGGTGTGGGTGTGTGTATGTAAGCGTGTAGAGAAACACCTTGTAAGTGTATTCATATACGTTATTCAGCTACTATACCTATAAATACTCATATTTGTAGGCACACATACGGGAAACACAGAATGCCTTTGTTTTACCTCTTGCAGTTACGTGAAGAATAATCTAGATATATAAAACCGTTCCATGACTGACTGACTGACAGATAACTCACAGACCAAACCGCTGGACCTAAAGGGCTGAAATTTTGTACGGTGATTCTTCTTATAGAGTAGGGGTGCACTAAGAGAGATTTTTGAAAAATTCTTCTTAGATTTTTTTAAATAAAATTTTTAAGCTGCTTTAATAAAAAATTTTTAAAGTTTGCATTTAAAATATTAATCTGAGGTGCATAAAATTTATATCACGAGAAAAATCCTAAAACTTCCTTTAAAATAAAATCTTTTTCGAATCTTTAACTTCATTTGTGATACTTTAAATTAATTTTGCGTCACGTGCATAACAACTTAATAAATTGACAAAAGAAATTAATATATGGTAAAAGATAAAATTTAACCACTAGTCTAATTGAGATGGAAGTTTTTAAAGAATTTAATTCAAATTAATATGTTTTATGTATATTAAACATAAAAATTTTGACCGTTTTATTTAATTTCAATATTTTCTTCTACATTATTCTGTCTATAAAAATATCCTTTACGATTTTTTATAAATATTTTTTGGCATTAATTGCATACATTGACCTTTCTATTTAATTTGAATGTACTCCGTAACGAAGCACAGGTATTCAGCTAGTAAGTCATATAATAATCAAATATTCAAAAAAGAATTGCTTAAATCTTTTCATTTAAACTTCAGTCGCATTATGTACAATGACTATTCAGCACAAAAAAAGGGAGAAAAATTGATACTTTGTATAAAATCCTTCGCTCTTTAACCACTGTTTTCAATACCCGTAAAGATATTTTTTGATCTCTTCAAGCTGTTGGTCATATAAACTTGAACATCAGATGTTAGTAGAACACTTTACTACTTTTTGAAACTATCACAAACAAAATATTGCAAGTTGTGGTTAAAGTAAACAAGGGATTTCATCCAAAATATTGATTTTTTTTTACTACTTTGTTTTGATAATTCAGCATAAACTGGCTACATATCGTTATTTATCCCCCAATGCCTAGTGTTAGTGCATTACCTTTAAAAGGAAATGTTTTCTTTATATTGCAAGTTCCGTCCCCAGTAGTACATTCGGTTCGATCACATTTGTAACAAATAAGGCAAAAGTACTGCGTTGGAAGCAATAACATTTACTAAATAATATTTGTTTCATTTTTGTGGTTACTTTTCCTAAATAGATGTGTGATCAAAATGCACTCCAGGAAAAATAAACATCAATAAAAAAAAAATAGCTCTCAACTGCTTATTAAAGTTTTCTTTGAAAATGTACAAATACTCGTATTACACTATTAATATTTTACGGACTTACTGCCTACCAATTTCTAAAGATTACTAAATATGCAAGTTTTGAGGAAAATTAATCTACTACTAGAGCGTAATAGACGCGTACTTTCAACTGGAAGGCTCGATTAAGGTTTTACGCTAAAAAAAATTTTGGAATATTAATTCTGTTACATTTGCAGTTACAATGGGAAAAAAGTATAATTTTGCTGAAACTTTGAGCTTCATTTAAAACTTCACTAGACGGAGATATTGATGCATAAAAGCTTTAATTACCATATAAACCCCGTGTGTAGCATAATAATACACAATTTTTGATAGTTCACAAGTCATACGCTTTTGGCTGTTATAAAAAAGAAATGGATATCTGTGAACAGATGAATAAATTTATTGAATTAAATGCATGAAAGTTCGTATCTCATTACCTCTCAAACATTTCAGACGTTTTCTCTCGCCCAAGGTGTCTTTGGCGACTTTCCAGTGTCGCCAAGCCCAAATCCTAACAACCCATATTATGAGAGCCGTCTTGCGCTTCGGATGCGAGTTTGTGGTCTCCAAGCAACACTTTCGGAGAGGGTCTTAAAGTGACCGCCCCGAACCACGCGGGGGCTGTTACACCCTCGAAATCCCTTTTGCTTATCACCCCACATCTCTTGGAAGAGGGGAATTCATGGGGCATGGGGATATATGAATCTGTCGACTGTTCCCGTAACTGTTATCTTTCAGAAAAGTAATTGATACAATTGTTACTTTGGAAGGGTAATGCGAAACGCTGTGATGCTGACTAAGCTTCCAAGAATTTTGTTATGGTATGTTTTGCGGGTTGCGTCGAAATATCTTTTGAATCAATGCCTAAAATTAAAGTTGCTTGGATTGCAGGGCAATTATTGACACGTGTTCGTGAAACGTGTCTTTATTTCTCTATATAACAGTTATAAGACGGGTTTAAACATTCCAAAAAATAAATCTTTGAAGACGTTTGAAAATAAGTCTTTACATGCCTAAACAAATAAGCCATCTTGTAATATCTAACTCAAAAGCAACTTTAGCCACACTCGTGATAGTTTCATATATCTGATTTATTTTCATTGTAAATTGCCAGATATCTATTCATTTCGATAACTGCAGTGTAGTTAAGATTACCTGTAAGCTTTTAAATATTTATTTTACTATGATATATTTTTAAGAATAAGTATTATTTGGCCGAGGCTTTAAATTAAATAAAGAGAAATTCTTGACTTGGTATTTTTTATTCATGAAAAATAATTAACTGACTCTCCTTGAAGTCATTTTCTGTATCACCAAAACAAGAAAATCTAAATATTATGAAATTGAGATACTTTTTGTAAACAGGCATTTTCCCAATAAATTTAGTATAATTTAATCTTATTTGTGTTACATTAATGGGAGAAGCCTCAACTTCCTTTATGAAAGGAGTGAATCATACACATGTAAATCTGACAATAATTTGATCTTCACTTTTCACTGGTCCAAAGAAAGGAATACGTATAAAAAATTTTTTTTGGACTTTTTGCCATTTAATCATTCAAAGTCTTAAATAAGATTAATTTAAAAATTGGTGAGAGATGGAATTTGAGTAGACTTTTTTAACACCGCGCTGGACTAGTTCAGTTGATAAAACACCAACTGAAGGTAAGGAGTCAGATTCCGTGTGCTAGCTGTCGGGTGCTACTGTAGATTTGGCCCTTTGGGGAGAATCTCCAATGGCCTTTACTCAATATTTTGTCATTTTTCAGGATCATAGAAAAACGCAATGAATAAATGAGCAAGCGAGAATGCCAGGGAGTTTTTGTTCAGTTATATTAATTATCATTCTTAAATTATTCATCTGCTTCGCGATGATAGAATTTATCTTAAAGATTTCTAAACGTTTTCCAAAATCAAACACACATTGAAATTAGGGATTAAAAGGGAAAGACCCTCATTAAGAATATGATAAATAAAGTAAAATGTTCTTCAAATTCCCTCACCAATAAAAAAAAAATCTTTTAACTTACAGTTACATACAAGCTATCTGCAATTAATTTTGGCACACTAAACTTCCTTTTTGTGTCAAATTATTTCCATTCTTTTACATTATCTCAAGGAGTGTAAATACAAAATCTCTTCGCAAAATACATTAATATGCAGCCCTAAACGGATTTAGAACGTAGCAATTATCGTAAAAATATATATGTAAGTTCTGTTAAAAAAAAGTAATTTCAATTAATCATTGAATTAACTTTTGAATCTAAATGTAAAGAATTTTAGCCCTTCATACTTGCATAAATCCAATAAAAAATTAATTGGTATCGCACAAATACTTACACTTTACAGAAATAAGGCTATCACAAAAATTCTAATAGATGAGATGATTTTTGCAAAATTCCTGCAGATATACAGTAAACATTCTTGTTTGGTACAGAAGAGATGTGGATTTTTATTACGGCTTGTATGATGCAATGTATTTTTCACCCCTGACTTTTCTGTATGCATCAGATTATTTCCCATGTAATTGTATTAACCGGGTTGGTGTTAGAGGAATAAATAATTCCTAATATTTGATTATGAATAAACCTTTGTTAAGTGATAATTCGACTAAACGGTTGGTAAATTGAAGAATACTCAGGAAACTGTGTATTTGCATTCCGACATGAATGATAAGTGATGGCTTCACTTACGCCTCTCACTGTAAGAAGAGAAATTACTTCTTAATAATCGCAATATAATTTAAAGGATGGTTACATATTTCGAACCAATTAATAACACTGAGTACAGGTTTTTGAATTGAGGAATATTAAATTGTAATGTTTTTCCAACCTCACACATTTAAAAAAGTAAAAGCAACATATTTTTCAATTCTGAACTGGAAGTCATATACTTCATATAGAAAACTGAAAAACTTCTAATGTATTTCTTATTTTTTTCCCTAAAATTCCAAATGTATCACAAAGTAACGGCTCAGTAAAATAAATTAAAATCTTCTCCTAAATTTCTATTTAAATGGATCCCGAGCATGTCTTTCCCGGAAATTACAAATTTTTAGAGTGACTTTTTGAAGGTTGTTAAGCTTTTCTCTATAAATTATTTTGAATTTTGAGCCTCTTATTAAACAAAATTTTTGATAATTTTTTTCTCTTATAAGAAGAGTATATCAGTCTCAACAAAGAGTGTTTATAGTTCCTATTACCCCTATTGTCATTAACCACTTCTTTTTGTAAGAGTTTTCTCATATTTGTTTTTCAACGCAGCTATGAATGACAGTATTTGCAAATTTTGACTCGTTATTGCTGTATTCTACTACATTTCACTTAGTTTTATTACAAAAATTACAGCATTGTTAACAACGGCGTAGTAAAGAATTGGCAAAATTGTACATTTCTTGTATTTTTTTAAACCTTTTCAGAAACAGCGTGGGGCAGATTTAAGAGCAGGGAATTCTTCCCTCGATTCAAAGATTCGTAAGTGTGTCGGAGAAAAAGCTCACTCCGATACATAGTCCGTAAAAGGTTTAAAAGCGAATTTTATTTGTCCAAGCATCATATCTAACTGGTTAAGACTTCATATCGAAGTCCATTAATTGAAATCTTCAGTATACTTTATCTCCTATTCGTGTCACTCAAAAAATATTGAAGAACACACAGCTTCTTAAAATCAACAGTAAAAATTAAGAATGGCAAGTCATTTCGAACTATTTATGGCTCATCAACAGAATGGGGAGCATTAGGTGTAATAGTCTTTACAGCCAATTCGCAAATGAATTTTTAATTGGTATTTCAGAATTGTCAATTGGCACAATCACACCTCCTAATGATACCCAGCCTTATGAACTATACTAATTATTTGGAAATCAGTTTCCATTCTTGATTCTTATTGTGGATTTTAAGAAGCAGTGTGTTACTGTTTTGGGTATGTCGCAAGTTTCATGTGGGAATGAAAAACTATTCATTGTAACGCAATCAATATTTATTTTTCTAGCAAATTCAACAGAATCTTTTGTACATGAAAATTCTAATTTCGATATTAACTACAGAAATTTAAATTAGTGTCCCATTTTGCTGAAAAATGTACGATTTATAATGCTCATTATAACTTACATATCAATACTTTATATACCTTCCCACTCTCACATTTGAAATCACATTTTTTTAAAAGTAAATATTATGATTATACTTCGAAATATGTTACCATTTTTATGCCATTTAATGTGTAAATTCAAATTCTTACGATTCAACTTAGCATGTAAAGGAAATCATATCTATATTTTATTTATGAAATTTACCGACATTCCCATCTTTTCGTACTTTAATTTCAGGAAAACCTTTTTTTAAATGTACTTCAAGTTAATGAACATCGTTAGTACATTTTACATACTTCTATTTAATTACTCAAATTCTCATCCACAAGCAAAAACAAGAGTCCCGCAAGGAGAGTTTTAAGCGAGTGTTTCACAAACATTCAGGGAGATTCATCCCTCGAATGTAAAAATAAAGGGATTAAAAAAGGAGTATTGATAGCTAAAATTTTAAAAAAAGCAAAATCCCCCCGGAATCCCACATTGATCAACAAAAAACATTTAATACACTATTATGTACTGGCGTTCTGTAATTAATTAATTTCGATACATTATTTTGAAGCCGACCGCGATGATTAATTTGCTCTCATTTGCTTAATCCTACGGTATTAAAATACTGAGTGTTGAAATTGGTAAACACCGAGTTCGGTAAGAGTAGAAACATAGCAGATTGCCCAAAATATTATGCTTTCGAACAGTTGAAAAATGATTATCTCAATTAAGCACGACACTGTAAATCTCAATTAAACAGAACGCTCTGTGCATACGCAGGAAGAAGTAGTTGAAAAAAAAACAAAGTAAATGAACAGAATTAATTTACTGTATGATGACAGGGTTTTTAAAAAGGATACTTCAGTTCCCAATATTTCACTTTAAAACTGCTATACACAGATAGAGAACCTTCAATTTATTAATTCACTGAAATAAACACAAATCCAATTAATTCACTAGGATAAACACAAATTATTTTTGTTGACAATAATAACTACATACTAATTGGTTAGTTGGTTGAGAATACTAAGGTCATTTTTTTCTACACGAGGAATAATTAGACCGGGGCATACTGCTTAAAGCCCATTCCGAACGGCTACAAACATCCATGCCAATACTGGGACTCGAACCCATGGGCTCCGGTACCGATGCCTGTGGCCTAGCCGCTAGGCCACATTCTAATTTAAAGCATTAAAGGGAACCTAGAATCACTTATAACCGATGCATTCGTTTAAGAAATACGGGTTGTAAGTAAGCTCTCTTACGTATTAACAGATTACACTGAACTGTCAATTATCCGCAAGTGGATTATCCGTACATCGCAAAAGACACAGTTTAGTGACAAAATGCAAATTTTCTGATAAAATGACAACGTTGTTAAAAATTAAAGAATATTATAAAGTTTTAACTAAAAGTTTTATTATGTTAATTAAACCGAAATACTTTTTGTTATTTGCTTTTGAACTAAGGGATTTCTAAATACCATAACTTTATTTTACAAAATAATATTATGGAAATTCTAAAATTTTCACCCTGAATTTTTTTTGCAAAATGGTTAGTCACATTACAGTTTATACAACTGGACACAAATTAATCAACCTTGGTGATGGGAACGGACCTTTATCGAAGATTTTCTTCAATTGCTTACGAGTAGTAGAAGATTTTCGGAAATTTTTCGTGATCCTTTAAAAACATTTAATAATCATAAACAACTGAAATATATTAGGTACTGCACTTGATAAAACATTCCGAAAGTAATGAGAAATTTTGCTGTAAGTCTACGGCCACACGAGCGATTTTTCCCTGAGAAACACAGCTGGAAAACAAGACCCAAAATATAGATAAGCTTCTGTAACATAGGGGTGGCCAAACACAGCTGTTTTTCCCTTTAGCGGGGGAGTTGTCTGTCGCATTCTCAAGGTCGGCCGCTGGAGGATAGAACCAGACCTATTTTTTCTAGCTGGATTTCAAGCTAAATCGGTGGCCACACGTGCATGAGAACAGTCGCTGGTAGTATTCAATACGTTTACGTAAAGATAGGGTATAATGTACAGAGCCTGATTATAATAATTTTAATCCGATTTTTTTAATTATTCCCATTTCTCTTGCTGCTATATTCGTGTGTTCTAGTAATTTTTTATACTTAAATTTTTTATATTTAAAATATCATGGATTATTACTTGGATAGCGAACTTTTGATCTTAGAAATAGAAAAATATCCATGTCTTTATGATGCACGGACAAAGGATTTCAAAAACCGGGAACTAAAAAGAGAAACATGGATGACCGTAACAAAGAATGTTATTGGGGAAAAATGGGACCAGATGGACGAAAATGGAAGAAATAAAATTGGTAATTAGTAAAACAAATTAAATTTTATTTTTTAAGTTACAAGTTATAACCTAAGTTCTAAGTAGGTGATAGTTATAACTAGATCGTGGATTATATACAATTGCATACAATATTTTCTGATTTGCATGTGTCTTTCTATTAAGTATATTATAAATAAAAATTGCATTCGCTTCAGAAAAAATATATTATATAAAAGTTATATCCCCGCTTTACACATCTGAACAACAACAGAAAAGGTGACTGCCTACGTTCGGAGCCAATTTTTTTAAAAAATTGCTTTTGTAAGGATTTTTTGGTCTCATATGGTAAAACAGAATTTAAAAATAAAAAATAAAAAAAAACTTTCCTGTAAACACCATACTTTTTAATAAATTGGTCAATTTGAAGTAATTTTTAATGAAATTTAGCTAAAACGCTTATCACTCTGAACAAAATTCTAATGCTACTATTTTAATTTCCTTCTCACACATGATATATATAACAGTTATCTTTAAAATGACCTACAATCTAAGAGAAATTATAAAATGCAAAAATAATACAGACAATTTTATGTTCCAATATGAAAGTTTTCCCCAATTCGTCATTCCTTTCCTTATAAAAACAGCCCCAAACAAAAAACTATTTATTATACATCAATTATTGTACGTCATTTCATTAACAATAGCATCTAAAACATTTCCTGAAAATTTTATCAAATTATATGCATTATTATCTGAAATATCATGATAACGGTAGAGATTTGTGCTAAAAAACATAATTCTGAGAAAAACGCCTTTAAAGTTGTTTGTCACTTCAGTTTTGTATTAGACGATGTTTTGTAAAATAGCTATAACTCTGCTTCTAATTGATGTAGAATGAAAATCTAAACGGTTTTGAAAAGAGAAAAGATTGAATTACAAGATTCTTGCAAAAAATAAAATTGACCAAAATGGTAAAAAAATGGACGCATTTAAAGCTGTTTGTCACTTAAATTTTGTATTAGACGATGTTTTTTTAAAATAGCTATAACTCTACTTCTAATTGACGTAGAATGAAAATCAAAACTGTTTTGGAAAGAAAAAAGACTGAATTACAAGATTCTTGCAAAAAATTAAATTGATCAAAGTAGTCAAAAAATGGCATTTTCAACGTAGGCAGTCACTTTAAGTATATTATAAATAAAAATTGCATTCTCTTCAGAAAAAATATATTATGTAAAAGTTATATCCCCGCTTTACACATCTGAACAACAACAGAAACCTTATTTTAAATATGTTCTTTTGTTCAGGTAAGTAATATTTAGATCAATATTTAGATAAATAAGTAATATTTAGACCTATTTCTATATGAAGTGCATATTTATATTTTTAAGTGTATATTTGCATGGATATTTTGCCATTTTTAAGTGTATATAATCCGCTGTCTTGTTATAACAAGAGGGCATTATACAAAACTTGCTAGTATACAATTTTAAAGAATTTGATACAAAATTATTGCTGTTATTAGTTAGTAGCTTGTACTGTGTACTTGTAACAAAACAGTGAGCAAGAATTAAAGGTAAAATGAATTTATATCCATTTGTCTTTCATTTTTAATTAGTTTAATTAGTATTGTATCAGTTTAATGTTATCGATTTTAGTCAATTTAATTCATTAATGGTCATTTTTAATAGATTTTATCGTTTTTTAATACATCATTATTGAATACACATAGCAACTAATGAATTCTACATTTTGTGAACATTTTTCTTAACGGTTCGGATATAGCGAACCACCGGATATAGCGAACCAAACCTTTGGTCCCTTGAAGTTCGTTATAACGGGGTTCGACTGTACTAACATCGATTGCAACGATCGATATCAATACTAACATCGCATTACAGTATCACTTTTTCTAATTGCAACTTCAACCTTAGATAATAGAGTTTCAAATGAAGATATCGACATTCTATAATACTCAAAAAACTTGTCTGGGTATCCTTTCAGCTTACTGTGTAGAAGTGTAAATTTTCCCTTTACTGATCTCTCACTTATAAGAGGATGTACCCAGTACTTTCTTTGACGTCGACGACGTTGTCGGCGAACAATTAATAAAGCACATAACGCGTTAACAGCATTTTCATTTATTGAAACTGGATTCAAGTTGTACTGCAAAGCACAAACGACTGACCTCGCATGAAGAAACCGCACGTGTGGCCGGCGTAGATTTTCAAGATGCGGGAAAAGTCCCAGCGGGGGAAAAAAATGTCACATGCACGTGTGGCCGGCTGGTGTAGATTTTCCAGCGCGGGGAAAAGCCGTACCGGGAAAAATCGCTCGTGTGGCCGTAGCCTAATATTGAAAATATTCGTATTAATTTTTTTTTTTTTAGTTTTTTTTTTTTTTTTTTTACATTTGTACATCAGTCTTTTAAAATAATCGCAACTGGTTACAAACCCGTCGGGTTTGTAACCAGTTGCGTCGTGTGCGTGGCTCCATTCAATTACATAGGTTGCGACTCATCACGGAATGGTTTGTGATTTGAGTCAGTTATCAGTTTCTTTTGAGTTGCTCCGTGTGCAGACGGCCTTACAGTAAAATTTTTGAGAACGTTGGAGACAGAAGGAAATTTGTTACAATACTGATTTGAGTTATATCCATGGACCGGGTGTTTACCCACCGTTCGTCTTTTTGACGTCTACCTTATGGCACTAGTACTGGTGGGAGGGTAGACTGATCTTTGACAAAGAGGGAAGAGAAAACATTTGCCAGGAGTACATTAGGAAGTTTCCCCAGCGTAAAGCCTTGTTTATTCAATAAAACCAAGAGGGGCTTCGCAGAAAGTTGCAATGAGTCTGTAAAGAACAGATATTACCAGGCACTAATAGTTGGCTTTTGTAGAACTACATTTAACATTTCCGATTCTATCCTTAATTTCTGTTGACTAGTGTGTAATCGTTGAGTATATTTTTTTAACGTAGGATTATGTTCCATCATAACGGTCCTGCGGAAAGGAAAATTTCAGACGCTAAAACTGTCCGTCCGCCCGTCCTCGCGAGTTATAATTTTTGCAGCGCGCCAAACCAAGTCTATCACTCGGACAAGTTAAACAGAAAAGTACCAAGATGCGTCAAAATTTTGACATACATATATGTATATACATATGTACATATATATAGATACATATATACATACAAAAGAGGTAAGCAACGATAAGTAATCCTACGTAAATAATTCGAGGTAGTTTCGTTAGAAGAGACTACCTGAATTTTTTTTTTCTAATGCGGAGGCACTTGTAGTGAGACATTCGCTTCTTGTTATTCACCGCGAAGTCTTGCTGGCTACTTTATTATGGGAGCACCCTTTTGGTGAGCCATTATTGCTCCCTATGAGGGGACAGCATGGTAACGACGGTAACACGGCAATTATTCGGTATTTGAATCCTTGACTTCGGCATAGAAGCGCATGACGCTAACCACTATACCATGTAATTGATGAGTAATAAACTTAAAGGAGTTTTGTTATAAATTTAACAGTTGCAATACATTGCGAAACTTTTTCAAGGATTACACTCACCCTGAGGGTATTTTCTAGAATGTTCCAAGAATTTTGTTGCATTGAGTTGTATGCCATTGTAAGGAATAAGTAAATAAATGATATTTTAAATTTTGTTCTAAAAGGAATACATATATGTACAGCATGTTTAAAATAGTGCAATTATACATTAACTATATATTGATTATTCTAAATATAAAGTAACAACCTGTAGATCAGGGGAAAAATCTATATAATTAGAGCTAATTATACTTTCTAAGCATTATTGCTTTTATATAATCTCTCTTCCCTTCTGTTACAAACAAAACTAGAAATATCCAAAAATAAAGGAGTTTTTTTTTGTTTGCTTAATCAATACCAATTTCCACCGAACTTCGCAAGCCCCTGTTTCTGCCCGCTTCTCATTGTAACGATGGTAACAATCGCTGCAACAACGCACCCATATATGGGACAAGCGCCGAAGAGGGCTTTCAGAAATCAAATATTTACGAATGCAGAAAAAAAGAGAGATAAAAAGAGAAAGTGAGAGAGAGAGAGAGAATGAAAGAGGAAGAAAACCTCATGAAAAATGCAGCCGGACCGCTGCGAGACGCTCATTGCTGATTCATAGAGGACACCCATCAGTAAAGTGTGGACGCATACCCCTTTTTCTTTTTTTCGTTTTATCCCACCAAAAAGCATTGTTGCTTTGCTTTTTGTTCCGGTGTAATCTTGTAAGAAACGGAGTGGTCATTCGAAAAGAATTAGGAGAGTGCAAGTGTGTCAGGAAAGTGAAGGGAGATAGATGCATTAGCCCAACGCTTCGTTTTAATCTCGGTCGTGGGGATTTGACAGACGAGGTCACGTGTTTTACAAATTTTCAGTCTGGTTTGATAAAATAAAAAATAAAAAACTGCTCACTAAAACCATCTTCAGTTTGAAAATGTACATTCTATATGTTCATCACTCCCCTCCGAGATGAGAAAACACTTTCTTTTTGCTATTTCTTTGTTCTTTTGACTATTAAAGAGATTCCAACATCTCCAGAATGAGGACTAATTTGTGACAGAAAAAGTTCAGTGAAAGAAGATTAAAAATGCATTGCATGAAAGTGATACAATCATACTGTGTTTTACATAGTAAGAGTTATAAGTAAGAGAATAGCAACATAGTTCATAGTAAGAGTATAGCAACATCCGTAAATGAAATGGTTTGTTCGGGTTTCATTCTATCCTTTAAGGCAGGGGTGAGCATTAAGTCGATCGCAATCGACCGGTGGACCACCAAGACATTTTGGGATGACCGCCTTTACTAAGACCTAAGACGCGCATACTAAAAGAAACATATTTATAGAACACCGACGCGATTTATTTTAATCGCTGTTTTAAAAGAGTAAGTTTTTTTTCTTGTAGTTATGTAGGTAAGTACATATTCTGTATTTATTATTAAGTTAAAATAAATATTGTAGACCATTTTTTTAAGCTCACCACACCTACGTTACTGGGTGGACCGCAACAACTTGAAAAAATTAGAAGTAGCCCGTACCCTGGAAAACTGTGCCCACCCCTGCTTTAAGGGTTACAAGCTTGATTCTCTGTATATTGCTGGAAAGCAATGGTCGGTCAACAAATTTACTAATGCATGCTAATTTCCTTTTTCATGATATCATGTGACGGTATTCTGTTGTTCTCTTTATATCTGATAGTTTAAAAAACCGTGTTACTTATGTATTATTTGTATATTTTCGTATTCGGGATGTTCGTGATATTTTGCATCGCTACACAGTAAGAGTTGAATGTGTTGCTCGGAAGCTGGTCAGATAATATTTATTGCTTGATAGCTTGAGTTTAAATGTGTTTTCTTTAATAGAAGTATTATCCAACCATCTGCTTCCAATATTAATTTTGTAGGGAATGATGATTTAAACCTTGTCTCTAAAAGAAAGGCCCCACAACCTCAAAGTTAGACAAAAAGGCTCTAGCCGGGGCTGGCCGAATGGCTAGGGCGCTGGCCGTCGGTGCCAGAGTCTGTGAGTTCGAGTCCCACAATTGACATGGATGTTTGAAGCCGTTCGGAATCGGCTTTAAGCAGTAGTTCCCGATCTAATTAGCCCTCGTGTAGCAAAAGATGACCGTAGCGCACCAAACAAAAACACTCAGAAATACGCGAATTCGGGAGGAAGGAAAAAAGTGCTATTCTTTTTAACTACATTTCTAGAGTAATGATATATGAACACTCTTTATTTATAATTAACATTCCGTCAGAGGTTCTGCTCGTGTATGAAATTATTTCTTTCTTGCTCGTCATTCCACGTATATAAGAAAAGGGATCAATAGTCACTGAAAAAGTTTCGATATTTTGCTGAATTTTTACAACTAAAAAAAAAGAGTGAAATGCAAATAAAATACATATGTTCAGAATTACGTGGTAAATTTCGGGATAAAGGAGGGGGGGGGGATTTGACCATTTTAATAGCATTTCTAAAGTAATGATATAGATATGTTTCATTTACAATTGTCCTTGTTGGGAGCTACTGTGCTACCATTCTGTTAACTTTAACTGCCCGTTAAAGTATGGGTTACTTCCACTGTTTCAGCAGATGCTGTTTATGTCAGTGAACATATATAGAGCAGATTTAGTCGCCGAATTGGTTAATAATACCTATAGATAAATGTATTCAGATCTCATCTGAATATTTCCTTGCTTTGATTATGTGAATGGAAGCTGAAAATGTTCAAAAATAAAACAGCAAAAAGTCTTCAAATGGCTTTCCCAACTATTTTATATGAAGTACTAGTTGATACCCGTCAAAACATGACGACTAGATAGTAAATAAATGTACTAATGCACAAATTATACTCAACACATCATTGCCAAATGTTGAAAATCATAATAATGCGCAGAAACAAATTAATGTGTTTAAGCGGCCTCGTGCTTAGTGAGTTTCTAAAGCCAGATTTAAAAATCTCACTGAGCATGCCCAGAAAACACTTTTTTTAATTGTAAATTATCACTAATTAAACATCGCGAAATAAACAATTTCCATGAGGTTTAAACTTATATTTCCCAAGCATAATTATCATAAAAATAAAAATGGCAGAGAGAGATCTAGAGAGACTCCTCGGAATAAACGCGTTTAATCATTAAAACATGTCACTGAGCATGCGCAGAAACAGTGAGTTTCTAAAGACAGATTTAAACATGCCACTGAGCATGCGCAGAAATAAATTTTTAATTGTAAATTATCGCTAATTAATAGAAATTGCGGTTACAAAAACCAAATTTGACAAATCTACAGATTACAATCTTCCGTTTAAGACCAAAATGAAGTAAATTTATGGAGTAGTTTTCCCTCACGGACTGCCCAAAAAGTCGGTTTAGCAACTTAAATATATAGATTGGGGTATTTAATAAAACCAATAAGGAATGCTTAAAATCATCAAAACTTCCTTTAATGGCATTTTTTACGGCTATTAGCGTGTGAAATGACTAGCCAAAATAACAAACAAAGTTCCGGGGCATTTAGAAAGTACTAAAAGGTGTGTTTAAGCAAACAAAAAACACACATTAGTACGTGATCATGCTATTCAACCCGATAGATCAGCCAAACATAAATGGACTCTTTCGAAAAATCTCATTCCCTATTGAACTCCAGTGGAGCATGCAGTCTTAAAAAGGGAAGGGAGCCTTACGGAATTCAAGTGCAGAACATCTCTCTCAAAATACGGGTTCTTAGTCAAGAAAAGAGTTCGTTAAAGGAGATCCCTAAACTCACTCTTCAATGAAGAATTGAGAAAATCAAATAAGGGACGAAAATTTCATTCTGCGGGCACAGAGCAATGTTGCCAGAGAGATTAGGTAGAGACCGAAAAATGCACAAATTTCGTTGATTTTGTAGAAAGGCGAAGGTGATCGAAAACCAAGAGATGGTGCAGGTGAAAAGATTCTTTACTCACCGGAATTAAATGTTAAAATATTCGAAAAGGCCTTCGAAACACTTTCTCGGAGTAGGAGAGTGTTTAGGAGTTCAATAGGTAATATAAAAGAAGCTTTGAACGTTATAAGGATACGTGAGTTAAATAGGAATCGATTTATGTAGTAAAAACTTTACTACTGATATCAATTTTAATGGCATTTTCAAATAAAATTTCTGAAATTTCAAAATACTAAAAATTGTTTTATGCATACTATTTTGTTTGAAACTGAATTTGCACGAAATCCTGTGCTTATGAACATTTCATAAAGGATTTTATTTTCAAGAATTTTGAAAAGCGTATGCATTGATACATTTTATTAAGAAAGGGGTGTTTTGTAAGTATTACTCTAGACCAGGGGTCGGCAACTTTTTTAACTAGGAGGGCATATTTCAGAAATGCGGGAGTTAGGCGGGCACCACTGGGTGAAGAGGAGGAAGGGGGTGGTGGTTAATATTTAAACATGAAAATATTAATGCGACATAAATTTTTTATACATAAATTCAAATTTTAATTTAAACAAAATAATCTTAAAATTTATAATGCAATATTTGACATTGCAAATATGCGGCCAACTCGTTGTAATGTGGCACATAAGTTGAATTCTGAGTTCTCAGGCATTGGTCCAAGTAAGTGTCAGTGGGGCTTGATAGGTACTTTGATTTTAAGTATTTCATATTAGAAAACAAAGGTTCACAAGCAAAAATTCTTGGTATTAAATTCTTCCAATAAGGAATCAAAATGTTTGACAAATTAATAGGTGGTAGCATTTCCATCGCAATAATTTTCTAATTTTAAAGATGGGAAATGTGATAAATTATCTTTCTCAATATGCGATTTCTAGAGCGACAATTTATATTTTAATGCATTTATCGTACTTTTCATAGAAGTAAAGGGAGAACGACGCTGTCGAGAGATCAGGCTGCTCAGTTTTTGATTTTTACGGTTTTGCGATTTTTATTTTTTTCTACAATTATTCATTACAAGTACGAGTGCTTGTTGTTCAAATATCTAAAAATTTTCGAAATATGAACGGCGGGCACCCTAAAATTGTTTCGCGGGCACCGCGTTGCCGACCCCTGCTCTAGACTGAGAGGAATTGGTAAATATATGTGATAAAGGTAATCGGTAGTTTAAATTGTGTTTATATGAATAGGAGTTGCAAAATGAAGCTGAATTTTTCAAAAACTGAATATTATAAAAGCTGAATATTGTATTCTTGTTAACGATTATCTAGAACGAGATATTCAGAAGATGCTTTTTAACAGTGCAATTCTATGCAAAGGGGATTATTTGTTGAGGAATAATAAAAAGCTTCTATTATTGGTTTACTTTATCAATGAGGACAGTTTGAGTATAAAATAAGGGCGTATAATTGGAGTATTAAAGTTTAAAGTTGATAAATAGTCAATAACTCTAAAAAGGAATTAGGGTTTTTTCTAATTTAGAGTTGAAAATAACTACTGCTCTACAGCAATTTTGTAAGAATATTTCAAAATCCAAAAATTTTCACTCCCTGTAAATCGACTTCTAGAAGTGAATTTTCATGAAAGCATTTACCCTTTAATACTTCACTTCATTTGCATTCTTTTTAAAGGATTCTTAAATGTGTCCATTTCGACACACATTCTTAATGAGGTATATTAAGGAATTATGCTGTGTATAGCAGTGTAAATCTGAAATGCATGGAGGCAAGGATAAAACAATCAATTCATCATGAAAACTTTAAAATAAATTTTGATGGAAACCCACTTTTATTATAACGTTTTGGTTTCTGAATAGTAAAAGTTTATTTCTTTAAACTTTATTGTAAAGGTCTCCATATGCTTTATAAATAGCTGACTTCGTCACACTTAGGATTAAGTTTTAAAGAGTTTTCAAAAGGTACATTTACGGAAATTTTATCGTAGAAAAGCCTTCAGAAGAATAAATTTGAATTTTTTTGTTTTTGTCTAATGCAGAGGCACTTTGTCATGAGACATTCGCCTTTTAATATTCCCCGCGGTTTACTGACTGCTTTATTATGGGTGCAACATATAGGTGGGCCAGCATTGCTCCCTAAGAGGGGGACGACATGGAAACGATCAATCCTTATTCGGGACTTGAACCCAAGTCCACTGCCTGGCAGCTCAGAACGCTAACCACTACACCATGTGGGTGACAAATTTATAAATATAACAGGTGTTTTAAATACTGAAAGGTTACAGATAAAAAATAAATCAATATAATTAAAGAAATTAAAAATTCCTTTTATGTAAATACCATGTGTTTGGCGCAGCATGTCCTCTCTGGACCTTGCGCCATTAAACCCCATCCAACCAACCAGCCTTTTATGTAAAACTGAAGTTTATTTTTGTTTGAGAGTTTTCAATATTTAAAAATTTCACGCCACATAAATTGATGTCTAACTACATACAAAAAATTGTTCTTTAACGTTTATATCCTTTACTCTCTGGTTTACACGTTCAGGGATTTTGGAAAGTGTCAGTAAACGGAATACTGTATGAGAGAGAAGTTTTGGACGGATGTATTGGGAATTTTAAGCCATTAAACATAAAGTGATTCAAAATATAAATATAACTCACCCCCTGTGTAACAGTAAAATCATAAAAAATTCAAATTTAGAATTAAAATCAAGTTCCATTGTACAGAAATTTTGTCAAACTTGAGCAGCTTTTAAAGTTTTAATATTTCATTGCATGCAAACTACTTGCTAGAAATTGATTTTTTAAGGAAGTCCATCCTTTAACACTTGAATTCTCTTACATACTGTTTCAGGGATTCTCTATGGTAAGTAAAAAATAAAGAATATCTATAAGATGACCAAGATATTCTTTACTGGTAATATATGATGAAGAAACAAATTGCATGGGGTTTTTCAAATATTAAAATGATCTAATATGAGAATATATCATTGAATGTAAGGGGAAAATATTAGAAATCCCTAGGACATCAATTTAATCAAATATTTATTCTGAGTTTGAATTTTTAAAAATTCGTGTATATACAGATGGGCGTTTCCATTAGCTCTTAGGAGCGTTGCTCTCTAAGTTGAAAAAAAGTCCGTCAATATCTTTGGCCTTGTCTTATAACATTAAGAACTTTATATAGCAGACGAAAAACCACTACAGTATGCTTTACAAATTTAAAGTTGTCTAATCAGCAATACAGGCTAACATATCTACAAACATAAAGAGAAAGCACAGAACATACGTAATATATGATGAAACTAATGCACAATATTAAATACAACAATTAAATTTGAGCTTTTTTAAACAGTTATATGCAGTTCACTACTGGGTTTTATAAACGTCAATAATCTTAGCATAACAGTAGGTTCCAAATCTTTAAAAAATTCTTATTATTAATAGATGATTCATGAAAAATACCGCAAAAGTTAAACCCACGTATTATATTCCTATATATTTTTAAAAGTCTTTCCCTTTAGCACTGTGTTTTTAAACCCAGGATTTTCGAAAAAGATTTTAGACTTAAAAAAATTTAAAAATTTTAAATATAAAAATAGTTCTTTTTAACGAAAAAAAATTTAGCAAAGCATCTCAAATTCTCAAATTTTTCGGTGAAAATTCTAGTTACCAAATTTATCTGACGCTTCCACTATTTAATTAAGTTCCACTATTATATTTTTAAAATATCTTGAATCTCTTTGAGAGCATAACCGTATATTATCCGGCCTGTAACTGCATAATTAACCCTCCTGCACTAGAACAGTAGGTTCCTGGGAGCACACCTGCCCTTTCCTATATTTACTTTTTCATAATGTACTGAAGATAACTTATAGTGATTTACAAACTTGTATTTTATATGTTTTGTCAAGATATATTATGCACATACGTATATATATTTGATGATAGGCAGTTACTATTCAAATGCTTGGTGACGTACAATGTTTTTTGGTTTTCCCTCTTGGGTCGACATGTTTCATTGTTTCCAATCTGAAGCAAGCGACATGGTTAACTCTTCAGAAACCAAGACATCTGAATGAAAGCAGTTTGAGAAAACAACTCTCCGAAAACAAGTGACCACGAAATATCAAAGATACAAAATTAAGTTCGCTGCTAAAGGTGACATCACAATTCGTGATAAACGATGGGATTTTTTTTTCCGAGTTTGGTTGACTGCAATTTGTCAGTCACCAGTAAAAATTTAGAGAAATTCCGTATTAGGAATTCCTTTCCCTCCATCGCGTATTCATCAGTTATGCCTTGCTCCCATAACAAGGGGCTAAACCTGGGTCTAAAGCTGCCTATACACTGAGTATAGGCTTGTGTTTTACGCTGCTTTTTGGAAAAGATGTTTGGAAATGCTTAAAAGACACGCACGCATGCAGACATATTTTAAATCTTATAAATATTGATAATTCCAACGTGTATCGCATATAAATATTTTGTTTGTAAAAGTGCATTTTGTCTCAGGCTTATCGACCGGGTATTTTAATGCGCAAAATATAATTAGGAAAAAAATAATAAGCTAAAAAGTTTTAGTGATATGACGATATTTTTTCTGAACATTTTCCTGCTAACAGCTGAAAAATTAAGCAAAGTATTCCGTATTATTAATTAATGGAAGTAGTTTAATAAAATGAGGAATATATTAACGGGAGTTGCATAATATATATCCTGCAAAAATATCATTAAAAGTTAATGCATTTCATTAGAGGCTGCAGCGCTGAAAAATACCTCTAAGCAGCGCAAAAATAACGACTAAAGTGTGAACCATTTCAATACATCATAAAGAAAATTATTGAAGTCTGATCACCGCATCAATAACTGAGAGATAGTAATGTAACAGAGAGCACACCAAAGTGTCTAATAATGTGCAAATAATTCAGGCACTTAGGTGTAAATATCTCGATAATATATCACGCGGGGTGTCATTTACCGGGCAGCACACGCATTTCCAAAACTTAAATCTCTTTCACCTTATGATAGTACAAAATTTTCATTTTAAAAATGCTTTGGCCGGGGCGCTTAACTGATTAGAAAGACAAAGTCTCTCGGAGAAGTGAATACCATTAACATTTTTTTTCCTTCCACCTTCGTCCTTAACTAAGTTCTTGATAAACAAGATTAGGAGGGTAATAACTGCGGGAACTGAAATTAAAAACAACTTTTCGCCGAAGTTTAATTTTCAACAACAAACTTTAAAAGCGTGCACCATAAATAAGGAAATAAAGAACCTGGTGCGGTGTCAAGAGACCCAGGCTCAAAGAAGGCAGAAGAAGGAGCAAAAAAATCTGTCAATATCTCGCCATTACCGAAGTTTTAAGTTCGCCATGTTGCCAATATGGCTTTATCTATACTTGGGTGTAGTAATTTCACCGCTGGTTTTACGATATAGGTTTCGAGCGGTTATGGCGGCCATTTTTAATGTTGTTGCCAATATATCGGAACACGCAGGTCAAGAAATATTTTTATAAAGCTTTGTCTTTTCTCATTCTTTTAAACCAATTTTGTCTGTTTCTATCAGGGAAAGAAGCCGTAGATAAAAACAAAGTGGTGGCAATGGTTCGAACTTCCAAGTAACCATAGCAACGGAAGGGGGCATAAAAATTTACGACCAGAATACACCCCCTTATAGTAACACTTCTTAACGAGACCCAAAAGTAATTAAGTCATCCCCCTTTTTTTTTCTTTTCCAAAAAAGAATCGGTTTCATGAACATGTAGATGGGTTTACGTGAAACCGGAAAACAGATACTTTCAGAGTTTATGCGAAAAGTATTTTTTTAATAATTTTTACTATTAAAATTCTCATTTGTTTTTAAATATTTAGGTAAACTATACTTGGATCAGTAGAAATTTCGGTTGTAAAAATATTGGCGAAATCTTGCAGCATATTATAGATACGACCTGGTGTGCATAATGGAAGAAAACCTTAATTTACTTCGAATCATATTTCTTGTCAAAGAAAAAATTGAATGGGATTATACGTGCATGCTACTCGTTTCCTAAATGAATGTGTTTTCTACAGCATGAGAGTATGATTAAACAGAAATGTTAAAAATATTTCGATTTTGATTGGCGCGGAATGTGAAGCAGGAAGTAATACTGAAGCGGTTTAAGGGCAGCCACTTGTATTATTGTACTGTCAATACTTCTACAATACAGGAAAACCAAATTTACACACTTCTTAGAATATAACATTTTCTCTTTTACTTTTTACGGTATTGTACTTTAGGATGAGAATGCTAAATAAATTATTACAAATACGAATTTTTCTTCTATTTTGTTTTTTAAGGGGGCACAGGGCCTTGAAACTCGACGAAATGACTATAAACATGGTCTAATTCTAACCACAAAAACTCAAATAATATTAGAAAAAGAAATTTTCTTGTATTGTCTTGTATTGAATTTTCTTTAATTAAGAATAATTAGCATACTCCAGAGGTTTAAATAGCCTTATTAAAATTAATGTAGGAAACTCAAGCCCTTCAAAGGAAAAATTAGAAAATTTATTGGTCAAATACTACCAAAGGCATATACATAGTTCTTCAAACTGTATGTCAATTAGACTATGATGACATTAAACAGTAAACAATTATTTTATTTTTTAACGCCTTTTCTAACTCTATTCTCGTGCAGATTTCTTTGAAAAGCTTCACACATCATTTCACAGAGTTCAAATGTCTAAAGAAGAAGAAAACATTTTACTCAATTTCGAACTAGCCGCAAGTTGAAAATCGAGCAAATTAAAGTATAAACCTCAAAAGGACGTTTTTGTCAACATGCTCGCTGCACGTATGTATAAATAAATACATGTATGGAACAATTATTTCAAGTCTACTCCTTAAGAGGGCAGAAAAGATAACTGGCAAATTTTTTCATCGTTACGGGAGCGTTTGGCAATGAACATTATTCAAATGATGGCCGTTTTTAGATCAAAGAGAAAAAAGTAGCTGTTGAAAAGTTTACATCCTTTTGAAAGGGCACAAAAGTGCATATTTATTGAGAAAAGAGAGAACAGAAAATAAATTGAGAATAATTAGCATACTCCAGAGGTTTAAATAGCCTTACTAAAATTAATGTAGGAAACTCAAGCCCTTCAAAGGAAAAATTAGAAAATTTATTGGTCAAATACTACCAAAGGTTAACAGAGTTCTCTGGGAAAAAATATGAAGACTGAGGAAAGTGAAGCTGCTAGAAGTATTAGGAGGGAAAAGAATGACGAATAGGTGAGTTTCCCTTTGTTAAATTTCGTTTTGAAGTCGCTATTATTGAACTGATATTGGATGAGGAATATCTTGTTCATTTTTAAGTATTATAGGAATGATAATAATATTATTAATAATAATATCTATATATATAAAACAGTTCTGTGACTGACTGACTGACAGATAACGCACAGACCAAACCGCCTGAAACTTTGCATTGCTAAAGGACTGAAACTTTGCATGGCGATTCTTCTTGTAGTGTAGAGGTGCACTAAGAAAGATTTCTGAAGAATTCTTGTTAGATTTTTTAAATTAAATTTTTAAGCTGTTTTTGTAACTTTTTTTAACTTTGTATTTAAAATAATAATCTGAGAGTTTTAAAATTTATATCACGAGAAAGAGTATAAAAATTCCTTTTGAAATTAAATCTTTTTCGAATCTTTACCTCCATTTTCGGATTTTTGGGGAATATTCAAAGAGGAATTTTTAGAATTTAATTTATTAAGTGCTGATCACATGGTTTCTTTTTATTTTGTGGTACTTTAAATTAATTTTGCGTCACGTGCATAACAACGAAATAAATTGTCAAAAAATATTAAATTACCGTAAAAGATAAAATTTAACCACTAGAATAATTGAGATGAAAGTTTTTTAAGAATTTAATTCAGATTGGCATGTTTTATGTATATTAAACATATAAATTAACTGCATACATTGACCGTTGTATTTAATTTGAATGTACTCGATAGCAAAGCACGGGTATTCAGCTAGTATATATATATATATATATATATATATATATATATATATATATATATATAAATTTGGCTTTCCAGGGTGAGATAAATGTACTTATTAAAATCTAAGCACTCGATTCTGTGTTATTTTCTATATATTCATGTGATAGATACAGAATGATTAATAAAAGTTTAAAATGTCTGATTTTGAACCTCAACGAATTCAGAGTGGAGCAACTTTTCAAACAGAATTTGACACCCAAACAAGGTGGTCTTCGTAGAGAGATAGAAGTGGTAAACATCTATACAACTATATCAAAGATGTACACCATACAAACTGCACGCAAAATATATGTCCGTTTGTAACTCTGCCATGAAAAGTTTGAATACGTCCCTATACAAGTATCAAGCTAATAGTCAACATTTTCTTTCTCCAATGGCTTTCCTGAATTCACAGGAGAACAGGCCTAATCCCACCATTATATTCCAAAAATGAGAAACTTCAGAAGTGTGACGTTTAAAATCTCCACCTCAAACTGGCCGCAGAATCACAGCAGTTCTCCGTTAATACTTATAGAAACCCAGTGGGCGTTTGGAGTCCCAATTCATTGAGGAAACCTGGACGGTCTTGTTCAGACCCATGCTTTAGATCTAGTCTCCCGTATTAGCTTTTCAAACGAAGTCCCCCCCCCCCTTCCTAATTCTCCAGAAAGTCCGGGATGCGTTATGAGCCGGGGGGAAAAACGGGATTAACCGGGATCGTTTCATTTCGACAGCCCTCTACGAAGAGGTTGGGGGGAGGGGGAGGTTGGAGAACACCCCTCCCCTCCAAAATGCATATCCAACCTACGAAGGGCTTATAGCGTCTGCTAATGCTGACAGCTTTCCAGAAGAAATATTTTGCATAAAAGGACAAGCTTCTGACGGCGAACTTCCCCCGAAGAGTAGTATTAGGTAAATACTCGGTTCGTAATGCCGCCTGGCGCCGCCCTATCCCCGAGGGACGAGCCGGGGCTTTAAGGGCGCCTGAGAGACTGCTCGGCCCTATCATTTTCCCATTTAGTTAGTGCCGAGTGTCATAGAGCCGAGGGTTTAAATGCCGGGTTTCCCTATTTTCCCGATTGTGGACAGGGAAGTGTGATTGCAGATCCCGATTGATTGGCAGTGGTGACCGGATTGGAAAGGAACCTGGAAGATGCTTTTCGAAGTTTATTGAGAAAAATGTAAACGTCCGCTGAAAGAAATTAGTTTTAACCAGAAACTGTTGAAACTCTGTGTAAAATTTATGATTTAATAACGCCATGACACCAATTACTTTGGTATTAGCAGCTTTTATCATCCATTCAGGAAATATTATTCAGACTTCCTGTCAATGGAGCTTAAATAGACCGAGTTAAACATTTCGAAATTTTTCATAAAATTTGTTAGTAACTTTTACGAGGAATACATATCGCTAGAAAAATGAAGCAGAAAACACTAATTATGTGTTTGCATGTTTTGTTAATCCTGCGTAAAAGTCTGGCACAATAATATTTATGCTGAGAAAAATGCCCTCTTCGATGCTTATTTTAGAGGTTTTAAATTCCTGGTAAATCAGTGGACTTCTTAAGAAATAAAATGTTTTTAAGGGGTTATTAGAGCAAGTTAAGAGAAAATGCTAATTACAGGACCATATGCCTTATTAATCCTATGAACATAGTCGAATCTTTGTTTTTCGAAGATTCCTCATTCAAATATAAGATAATTCATCAATCAGAAATATTTAAAGATTTAATTTGATAAAATAAGAAGTTGTTTAAAAATTAAACTACTCATATAATGGAATATCATTTGTTAAAGTAATTTCGCTTCCCGCAAGCAAAAAGGAGTTTGTAGTTAACGAGCCAAAATTTACAATGTAACAAATATCTCACATAGAACTTAATCTTATAAAAGGCATTTTATATATGTTATAAAAATGCATATGAATACCAAAAAGAATTTGTTCCCAAATAAACTGCGCAAAGTAAGAAACTCTCATTAATAATGGTCTCTAAAACTTTATGGAAGTGTGAAACGTGTTTAGATTCACAAGTTCTCAGTCTATGTACATTTCTAAAATGAAAAATTAATCCGTAATTCTACTCTTTAAATGTCATTTCCAAAAAGCATTTTTGTTCCTAAATTTTTCCTCTTATGTGCAAAGGTTAGAGCCCCTTATCTCCAACATCTTCTTGTAACTATAATCCTCGTGTAATTATAATGAGCGTTTATACATAAAAAAAAACTTTAGTTGTCTTAATTTTTTTTTTTTCAAATGTGGGGGTTTGTATGTAAATGTGGTTCAAAGTCAAGATTCTGTAGAATTTTTCTTTAAGCAGATGACTTTCTTTAACCAAAGTTTATTGTATAGAGATCCTTCAGTAATATTAATCAATAATATTTTTCGGGAAAATAATTTCTGACATGACAGGACAGATTCTGCAGTTAATGCATTTCAAAATCCGCGAAAATGAGCCAAAGTAAAACTTAAATACAAACTTAAATACAATTTTTTAATCTTCATTCAGGTGTAATTAGAAAACTTTGGGACAAAGACCTCGAGATAGCAGTTGAGTTCAGTATTAAAAAAACAACCAAATAACAGGATGAAGTTACAGTTTTGAAATGTTGAAAATATACGTTGATATAAATGTATTAGTAATGTGTAGCAACACAAGGGAATTAATTTAAATCGCTCTGGTATTAAAACACTGTAGTGCGTAAAAACATGTTTCACCTAAGACCTAACTAAATACTTTTGGTCATTTTCCAAGATTTTCGTGGTTGGATAAAGGAGGACTAAGTTGACAAAGAGAACGATTCATTAAATACATGATTTGAGTTTAACTTAAAAGAACTGTTAAAATGTAGTAACTAACGATTTTATCCGCATGTTGTAGCTATAGCGAAAACCTAAGAGTAGATTATTCCCACTGAACTGAACCTAAATTACAATTTCTAAATCTCCCCCAAACTCAGTTTACTAATCCATAACGTGATTCAGAATCCTAGGTTCAAGATTGCATCTTACACAAAGATCATCTTGGTTCATCGGCAACTGATCATTTGGTTTTTTCGCAGTGCTTCCATCTTTTATAACTGTCACTATTAAAACTTGCTGCTCTTGTAAAATTGCTTGGTTACCGTAACATTATTTCTTCCTTAAGCGCCAAGAATAAATTTGCAGCGGCACCAGGATTTGAATCATAGAAAACTGCGTCAAGAAACTCAAAATATTCAATTTTCTGCAATGATGGATTTTTCAAATCGAAGAAAATTAGATAGAATTATTTATCATCTGCAATAATCAGCACAAAAAATATACTATAATTAAAAATAATATTTTCTTATATTCTTTTAAAATTAAATTTTTTTCATTGAACATTCTTGTGACAAAAATATTAATAAACTACTAAAAAGCTTTAGACTGCTAATGTGCCTTATGATATAAAAATTTAATGAACTAAAAATCCCATTATTAATATTTTTTTTTTTTCAAAGGCACTTGTCGTCAAACATTCGCCTATACTACGCCGCAATTTTACTGCCCATTTTATTGTGGGGGCACCATACAGGCGGACAGCATTCCCCCCCCCCCCATTATTAATATAATTTTGAAAAATTTACGGTTGATTAAAAACAGAGAAATTACACCAATAATTAGGTATTTTAAATAAGGATATCTCTGACATACTTCATCTAATGTGCTAGACTTTAGTTCCTTTTCTATACCCTTGGAGTGTGAGTATTTAAAAAAATATTCTGTTGACGTCTTTGCTGTAAGAGTGTTTTTTTGTACGTATCAATTAATATCTAGTTTTGCAAAATTTAAAAATTTAAGGTTAGTTAAAAAACACTATTATTCAATTCTAATTGGTTATTATACAATTATTTATTAGAAAACATTAGTTCAAGGGGAAATTTTCTTGGTTTTTAAAATCCTGGTTATCAAACATAATCGAATATCTTAAGTAAAACGATTTAGAAGCTAAAATACGTTACAACCAGGAAGTATTGAAGTAATGTTGCAAATAAAACTTTGTTTTAAATTAATTTTATTTATAACTTGTCATAAAAGTCACAAAGGGATATTACTACAATAAGACAGTGCTAAAAACATAAGGAATTTCATATAGTTTTTAATGTTTCGGTATAATTTTATTTAATCAACTCTTTATGGATGTATTTCTGACTATATTTGATACATGAGAAAATTTCTGCAATATCAAAAATATTAATTATCTCCAAATATTTTTCATATATAAGCACATTAGGTTATAAATATTATAGTGAACTGAAAGTATGAAAATAAGTTTCTGCAAAATTGAATCGGTCATTTTAAAAAGGACTCATCTCCATTTTTTAAAATTTTTCATGAGAAGCAAAAAAACTATAACTTGCCTTCATGCATTATTAGTTAGACTAAATTTAGTACTTATTATGTTTATAAGGCATCAGTCCTGATGCAAAAATATAATTTGTTAATATTTTTTTAACTTGGGGGGGGGGGGGCCATAAAAGTTGGAGAAAAGTGAAGGTGAGTTTTTGAAAAGTGGAGATAACTCCTTTTCAAAATAATCGATTCAATTATTGTTGTGTTAAACAATTACAACAGCGAAAATACTTAATACTATAAATAATAATAATTGTATTTTACATGGAAAATCACCGTCGTATTTTGTTAAAAGCAATAAAATTTAGTTATTGACTTTTTTGTACTCTAATGAGTGCAAGTAAGGAAAATTGGTCAATAATTTATCAATATCTTGAAAATAATACTGTCTATTTTTTATTAATAAAAAAAGGAAAAATAAAAGAAATGTTATGAAAAAATAAATATTCTTTTAAATTCTGTTTATTTTTCTTTATGTACCTTGTTTTCAGGAGACAAATGTATATAAAATTTGCAGCTTTCAAATAATAAGTTTCAAAAGAAGTCGAATTCCTTAAATAAAACGTATTATAAGCTAATGTTGTAAAATACAGTGTGTCCCAAAAATAATGATGGGGTTTCAAATGTCTATATCTATGCAACAAATCATGTTGCAGACACGAGTCATATGTTAAATTAAAGAGAAACACTCCAAGTTTATGTATGCGAAAGCTTACGTGCAGATTACAACAGACCGGAGTCTAGCACCGGAAAATTCAGGATAATGCCATTTTCCAATTAGACGGAGCTCCTCCACATTTTTCTACAATCGTGCAGAAATTTCTTAACGAAACTTCCTCAGCGATGGGTCGGACGAGACAGGTGAATTTTCTGGTCCCCTACGGTCTCCAAACCTTACCCCCATAGATTTCTATTTTTGGGGGTTATGTAAAAACGCAAGTGTATTCCATTCATGTCCGAAATATGGACCATTTAAAAGAAAGGATCACTGAAGCTGTTTCGTCTATCACGCCTGATTTTCTCTGCCATGTATGGGAAGAGACTGAACAACGTCTTGACGTCTGCAGGGCAACTGAGGGAGCACACATCGAAGTGTATTGATCAGATAAGAAACTTAAATTTTTTTTCTTCAATCTGACGTATACTTCATTTTTTTACAATGCTTTGATCAGAAGCTATAACCATTTAAAATCGCACAATTATTTTAGAGACACACTGTACTAAAGAAATGGGGAAACAGAAACAGGGTTGCAAATTTATATGCTTTCCCTCGTTACGAAAACATTGCAATGTGACATCACAGCAACGTTTCTGCAAAATTACTCAATATGTATAGACATGTGGAGATACCTACATTAGAGATTAAGGTTTACATTTCATTTATTTGAAACTGCCATTTTTTTAATAGCTCTGGCATTAAAAGGATATTCATGTTGGAAAAAGTTGTCATGATATTAGGAAAGAATTGCACTTTGCTGATTACATACATCTCTTTTCTTTGGAAATATTCAATCATATGTATAAACATTTAAATGACATCTTATATCAAAAGATAAAAGAAAAATGAGTAATAACTATTAAATCACTCACTGACACATACACGCGAGGGGCGCTATTTGAACTCCTGCGATAAAAATTCAATTTACTTAAAGGGGGCACACTTTAATATTTTTTTTTTAGCGAGACACGAAATTTTCTTCCAGTTTTGAGTTAGTTCGAATGATTATTCAACTCGGAGAATGATGGACAGGTCCGTAATAATTTTTTATTCAGAGAGTACCGTTTCCAATTTTGCTCAAATCGACAGGAACTTTTGTGACAGTTGCAATTGTTACCTTAATCCTCATAAAATGAGAAATGAAGATCAAACGAAATAATACACGTGGTCCGTGCTTTTCGCCGTAGATATTAGAAACGCAGGAATACGCTGCTCAGTCGGGCCTCTTCACAGAAATTTAAACCCTTGCAGGAAATACAAAATGGGAAAAATCGGTTAACTGTATGCCTGGAAATCACACAAGCGTCATATGGCTACAGTCTGATTATATGTTTATGCAATACTCTCTATTTAGGTAGGTGAGGCGTAGGAAATATAAAGCATATAACCATATCTTCAAAAGGTGATATAAAAAAATACGGAGGCAACGATTTTTTGTCCCCATAGATTCTGGAAATTTGAAGATTTTTTTTTTTTCGGGGGAAAACTTTTCTTGTATTTTTCTCAAAAATAAACTGAGTTTCTATCCTTTTGGAACGGGTTCCAGAATGAGATAAGGGGAGAAGGAGGCAAAGGGAGGGAAGAGCGTTCTATGCGAAATAGAGTTTTTCCCTACTTTGAATAGGGAATTTTGAAGCAAAGGGAAGGAGGAAAAGATGATGACGAAAGAAGAGCGGAGGAAAAAAAAACACTCGTAAAAAAAAAAGGGGTGGAAATATTCCATATAAAAGTTTGCACAGTGGGGCCCCACTGGATCTTATATATAAGGTCCCAGAATATATGCAAGCTTTCACACGGGTTAAAGCTCTCAGAAATAAGGTGGGAAAAGCGAGGCTGATGGAATATATGCGAAAAGGAATAATAATAAAAAAAGCTGGAAGAATTTACTAGACGATTTTAGTCAACTGAAGGGACAGTTTTTCTTTTTTTCTTTCCTCTTCTGCCGTTATGAAAAGAGTGCTTCGATAGATAGAGCTACTATAGTGACGGAGAAAAAAATATGCCAGAATCTCAAAGGAAGGAGTAAAAACTGACGCCAGGCAAAACAGGTTGAGCCGAAAAATTCTAAAATCAATATAGATCTTTCTGCTAATCCTGAAAGTAGGTCCATTTTGAATACGCACCCCGTCCATGTGTAAGAAGAGAACTTAAGACGACGCTTTTCGAGCCAACCCGTTTTGGGCACGTTGACAGCGTTTTAGAAATATGCGGCATCTACGTCTATACATACATATTTTGGGTGTATCGAATTGATGCAGGAAGTTTGCAGGACTCCCGGTGTCATGTTTACATTACGAAGAGCTACATGCGCATGTGGGTTTGATTGGAAAGTGAAAAGAAATGTAAGGCGATTGCTAGGCAATACTAGGTAGGCGATTTAAATGGAAAACGGCGTCACCCCACTCTTCTTTAGAATGAAATCTTCTCCCTTTTACATATTTTAAATTATATTTAAGTACTTTGCTTTTTCTCCAAAATTTTAGCCTAAATGTTATTTAAGTAAAACACTGAAATAAATGATACACAGTTCTTTATATATATATACACACACACACACACACACACACACACACACACACACATATATATATATATATATATATATATATATATATATATATATATATATATATATATATATATATATATATATATATGTATATATATATATATATATATATATATATATATATATATATATATATATATATATATATATATATATATGTATATATATATATATATGTATATATATATATATATATATATATATATATATATATATATATATATATATATATATATATATATATATATATATATATATATATATATATATATATATATATATATATATATATATATATATATATATATATATACAGAGGCTGTTCGCACATTTTTTAGACGATTTTGGTAAGCGGTAATAAAAAATCGTTTGCTGCAAAAGAAATAATGGCAATTGTACTAAGTTTTTAAAAGTCAAAATTATCGTCTGCAGCTTGAAAGTTTTGTTTTTATTCAAAATGGCGTTCTTAACAAAGCAGTGGTTCGAAGGCTACATTTACGCTCTTTCCGAAGAGAAATATGCATACTCCGTTATCCAAAAACGATGTGAGAGTCATGGTTTTGTGATATCTAAAGCGTCGATAGGTAATATCGTCAACAAGAAAGGAAAAAAACGTGAAATTGGAGCCTCAAGCGGGAAAAAAATTCCAAACAAGTATCCAAGGAAAAAACGGACATCTTCGACTATTGCAAAGGTATGTTGTTTAATGTTAAAAGAAAATCCCCCTAGTCAAAGGACAGTTGCAAAATCATTAAAATGCTCGGTGTCCACTGTAAACAAAATGATAAACGTTGATTTAAATCTTAAGAAAGCGAAAAAAAACGCAATGTGCATCGTCTTCTTCCAAATCATATCGCTGAACGCAGGACACGCTGCAGAATTCTATATGAGAAACACTTATCCAAAGAAAAATGGAAAACAATTGTCACAATAGATGAATCATGGGTGTATTTAAATGATTGCAACAAAAAAAGAGCCATTTATTATCATAAAAGGGGAGAAAAAAATTTAAGTAAATGGTTCAAAGAATCGAAAGAAAGTTTTTCTAAGGGATTCATGATTGTTGCTGGTTTTTCTTATAATGGCAAGTTAAAAATAAAGAGAGTGGAAAAAAATGTCAAGATTAACTCCAAATACTATCAGAAACATATTTTATCGACAATTTTTCTGTATGAAATACCATCGCTTTACCCACAGTGCCATCAATCTGTGAGACTCCATCAGGACAAAGCTAGCAGTCACACATCAAAACCCACTGTAAATTTCCTAAAAGGAATGGAACAAAAAACTGGTATCAAGGCCATACCCTTCACTGATATCCCTACTATATCTCCCGATTTATCACCTATGGATTTTTGTGCTTTCGGACTTTTGAAATCTGCATTATCCAAACGTCGTCCCAAAACCCTTACAGGACTCTGGAAAGATGTTCAGGAGGAATGGGATAGAATACCTCTTCTGACACTTCAAAAGGCATTATTATCCTGGAAATTGTGGTGTCGAAAGATAGTTTAGAATAAGTGATGTCAAATAGAACATTTAAAACACAATAATTTTATGTAATTTAGTTTTGTGAATACAATATACATCGTCTAAAAAATGTGTGAACAGCCTCTGTATATATATATATATAAAGCCGAACGAAGACCTCTTCCACCTCATATCACTTCTGCGGAACGTTCAACGCCACGGTTGCGTAACAGTTACATTTAGAAACCTTGTACACTTGCCAAGTTATTTGAA